>JAGFMF010011800.1:72469-83237 GCA_019455555.1 Galemys pyrenaicus | reverse complement strand
TTCGATTTCTGCTGTGTCTGTTGTGATTTGTCCTCTTTCATTTGTTATCCTGTTTATTTGTGTACTCTCCCATTTTTTCTTTGTTAGCCTAGCTAGGGTCAGTTTCTTTTAAAGAAGGTCAAGCTACCCTTAGGTCATGTGCCTGGAGGAAGCCAATAGGGTAGACAATGTTCTACTTAAAGAACATAGTCATAAGTATAAGAGAAAAACTTGATACACTGCATTTATTAATTTATTAAAATTAAGAACTTGGTTCATAAAGGAGCACTATTAATAGAATGCAAAAAAAAGCACAGACGTTAAACACCCCAAAATGTACATTCAAATCAAAAGACACTGTCATGTTAATTTTCATAATTAGGAACTGGACACAGTGGGGTTCAGGTGGGATTACAGACCCCACAGCCAGCACTGCAGGAAGTAGGGAGATTCTGTGAGGCATATTGCTAATTTGTATAAGTTGGACAGAGAAAGACAAACACTCAGTGATATCAATAGTATTTGGGATCTAAAAAAAAATGAACTTGTATAAACAAAGTGCAGATTGGCGATTAGCAGAGAATGGGGATAGACTATTGGAGAGAGGCTTTTAAGGGTAAAGAATTATAATTGCTAGATAAATAAGTCCTAGAGATCTAATGCACAGTGTGGTGTTTATAGACAACAACAGTATATGATAATTTCAAAGTTGCTCAGAAACTGGATCTTAGCTGCTCCACCACAAAAAGTAAATGATTATAATGGGACATGATAAAGTTATTAATTAAATGGTAGTCACCATTTAGTGGTGTGTCTGTGATATACATGAGTGTATAAACCCATATGTACACTAATCCATAGATGACACATATGCAAATGTGTCTTCATACATCTTAAATAGACACAATGACATATGTCATTTAAATTAAAGATAAAATTTCAAGTGATGAAATAATGAGCACTTGTTTGGTTTACAGCAAGGACGAGCTAAAGAAATTTGTGTCCAGCTGATTGCATTTCCAGGCACTGTAATGACGCCATCTTATTTGGCCTCAAGGAGGCCAGAAGAGAATATGAATGTGATTAAGTGGCTCATATGAAAATGGAAGGAGGAAGGGGAGGCAGAGGGACTGAAATGTCTACAATGAGGTCCAGGAGCAGAAAGGCACCTGCTACTAACCAGTACAGACTGGGCTGCCAGGTGCAGATTGACACATTGTGAAATGGGGGTGAATTTTGTAAATACATTATAGTGTGTAATTGCAACATGTCTCAGAAAGCACAATTTATTCCTGTTGAAGTGTCCATATGACCATGGTAGTTTTGGGGGCAAAGAAATTCTTAGACATGAAGGAAGGAAAGACAGACTTTGTATTTGTTGCATCAAGAGCCCTTGAGTTTTATGAGGCTTTCACTTAACAACCAGAAGTGGAAAAAGGGGAGTACTACCCTATGAGGCTAAGGATTATGCCTCTTAATGCCAATCTCAACTTATTTTACCCCTAGAAATTTTTTCCATCTAATCATCACTTTCTACTCACCAGACTTTTTGTTGTTACTGTGAGATTCTTCTTGTTTCTTTGCAGCCACAACATGTTGTGCAGTTGACAGAGGAGATGTAGCTTCATTAACAAAAGTCATCTTCCTTGGGCCCCTGGGGGGTGCAGAGCTGACCCAGAAACCGTGTGATCCTCCCAGCAGCTGAGCTGAACCAGTCAGTGAGCCAGATCCCTGAGCTGGAGCAAAGACAGTCACGCATCTTTCTTTGATTCAGCTTTTCTGTGTCCGCTCTGGGGACAGATGACACCTGATTTCAGTAAGCCTTGCAGTTCATATAAGGAGACAGTTAAGACAGAGCATCTCATTGGTGTTTGAACCTCAGAAAGTTTCCATTTATGGAGGGTCTGATGCAGGGATGATGTTCAACAGGGTTTCTATTGTCTCCCGGAAGATGGCAAAGTCGGGGGTTGGGATTATATAAATCCCTCTTGGGAGTGGGAGCCCCCATTCAGGACTGAGGGGGCTCTTGGTATATTTGGGGAACTGATGCTGTTACCCAATAACATGAGGATCAGAGCAACCATGCACGGACGCTGCCTTCTCCCACCACTTGCCTTTCTCCTCTCCGCTGTCCTCGCGAGCGCCCAAGGTAAGCAGAGCCTCGCTCACTCCCCAAGAGCAGCAGAGACTCTGGGTCAGTTCTCAGGCTCTGGGGGTGAGCCCTGGGATGACAAAGGCAAATTCTCTGTGTTGACCCCCTGATTTTGTCCCAATGTGATCTTTAGTGACGGTGAATGTGAATGTTTCTCCTGTAGTGACTGCTTTTCAAGTCCAGATGTGAGATGTTGCCCAGATTCAATGTTTGCTCTCAGACTGACCGAATCTATGTTCAGCTCTTCCCAGTAACACTTCAAAACAATGAAAATACTTGATGAATTCTCAGTTTTCCGTTAATGGATTCTGACTTCCTGAGGCTGCGTCTCTGACTTCATTCCTACTCCCAGTACTTTCTCTCCCCAGTAGGATTATGGGTTTCTGTCTTCAGCCTAAGGATGAGAGAGAGAGAGAGAGAGAGAGAGAGAGAGAGAGAGAGAGAGAGAGAGAGAGAGAGAGAGAGAGAGAGAGAGAGCGTGCGCGTNGGGAGAGAGAGAGAGAGAGAGAGAGAGAGAGAGAGAGAGAGAGAGAGAGAGAGCGTGCACGTATGTGTGTGTGTCTGTAAGGCATGTGGTGATAAAGGAGGGCTTGAAGAGCTTGTGAAGGGTGGATGTGTGGGCAGGAGCATGTCTGCCAGTGGAAGTCACCTTTCTAGAAAGGATCCACAGATCACACTTGAAAGCAGGCAGCTGGATTGTGGTGAGTGTTGGTGCTGATTTGTGTCTGTGATGAAGCCAGATATGGATATTGTTGAGAAAGCCCTCCCAATACGAGCTTTAATTACACCCCTGATAACACTGCACCTGTGACCTAAGCCCGCTTGTGGGGTGCTTTTTTCTTCCCCACAAACCACAGCTCAAACGTTTTCCTGCCCTACTGCCATATTCCCCAGCTGGCAGGGAGCTGGCAGGACTCTGCCACCTGCTGTGGTGGCAACTTGGCCCTTCATACAACTTGGCCCCATGGTCCTCCACCCCAGGGGACAGCAAAAAACTGATGCAGGTGTCGGGGCTCCTGGGTGGACTGTTAGGGGCACTGCGGGCAGAGGGTGTGGACTCTGGACTCCAGGATGGGCCCCTCTTGGCCACTGTTCCTGCCCCAATGGTGTCTTGATGGTGTCTGTGACATCCCAAGGTCTGCTGCTGAGGAAGCGCCTGTGCTTGCGATATCCTTAGGAGGATTTCTCCCTGTGGTCCCCCAGACCCTGCGTGACACCTGCTCTCCCCTGACCCCTGACCAGCAGAGCCCAAGACATCAGGTTGAGCCCTGCAGTGACCATGGTCTGGCTCACCCTGGTCAGCCAGTCTCTCAGGGGTGGCCTCGGCCCCTGCTGCTCTAGATGCTCCTCCCTCTCCATCCCTTCCCGTCTTGATTTCCAGCCCCTCCACCCAGAAGTCTCCGTGTCTCTCTTCTTTGAGAATGGTCCAACAGGTGTTGTGCTCCTCATTGTGTTGTTATAGTTCTTGGAACTTCCCTTTCCAGGGGTGTGGCCATATGTGAGGACAGCTGACTCTTCCCGGCTCGCAGGTTTTAGTGGTAGATGGACCGTCAGCATTTCACTGCTTGTAATTGGTCTGCTTAAATGTTCTATTTCTTCTTTGTTTAGCTTTGGATGGTTTTATCATCCTAAGAACTTGTCCATCTCTTCTAGATTGTTGAGCTTGTTAGCATATAACTGTTGTCTGATTATTCTTTTAATTTCTACTAGTCTTGTGATTTCTCCTCTTTCATTTGTGATCCTACTTATTTGTGTTTTCTCCTGATTTTTCTTTGTTAGTCTGGCTAGAGGTTTATCCATTTTGTTTATTTTTAAAAAGAACTAACTTTTGGTTTCAGTGATCCTTTGGATTGTTTTTTTTTATTTCTATTTTATTTATTTCTGCTTTAATTTTTATTATTTCCTTTCTTCTACTGCTTTATGGGTTCTCTTATTGCTCTTTTTCTAGTTCATTGAGATGGGCAACTAGGTTGTTTCTTTGAGTTTTTTCTTGTTTGTTGATGTGCACCTGGATTGCTATAAACTTCCCTCTTATTACTGCTTTGCTGCATTCCATACATTTTGAAATGTGGTGATCTCACCGTCATTCAGGTCAAAGTATTTTTTTTTAAGATTTATTTATTTATGCATACAATGCACTGGGGTACAGGCTAGAATTGTGGGGGGTGGGTAAGAGGATCCACCAGAGACAGAGTGGGGAGAAGAACAGGCAGATCGACTGAAACATATTGCGGAGGGCAGCAGTGGGCGAGGCAGGAGAGGTCTGCTGTGCCATGTGGGTCCCCTTCCTGGCCGGAGGCAGGGATCGAACTCGTGCTGCAGTGGCTGTGGTTCACTTCATAGTGCATTGCTATGCCTCTGCGCCACCAGGGAGGCCCCCCAAAGTATTTTTTATTTTTATTATTTTTTAAAGATTTATTTATTTATGCATACAAGAGCTGGGGTACAGGCCAGAGTCACAGGAGGTGAGAAGATTCACCAGAGACAAAGTGGGGAGAACAGGCAGATCAACTGAAGTACACTGCTGAGGGGAGCAGCAGGTGAAGCAGGAGAGGTCTGCTGTGCCATGTGGGTCCCTTCCCTGGCTGGGTATTGAACTTGTGCTGCAGTGCCGCGAATGCATCAGTGTGGGGCTGAACCCACTGCGCCACCAGGGAGTCTCCAAAGTGTTTTTAAAATTTCCTCTATGATCTCCTTTATAATCCATTTATCTTCAAGTGGTGTGAGTTTCAATCTCCATGATGCAGGTGGGTTTCTTGTTTTCTTTTCATGATTTATTTCTAGTTTGATGCCTTTATGATCAGGGAATATACTGGAATGATTTTGATCTTAGTGTATCTGTTGATGTTGGTCTTGTAGCCCAATATGTGATCAATTCTGGAGAATGATCCATGTGCACTTGAGAAAAAGTATTCTCTGATTTTTTTGGGTGTAGTGTCCTATATATGTCTGTTAAGCTCATGAATTCTAAGTCTTTATTGAGGACTCTGGTCTCTTTGTTTATTTTTTGTCTTGTTGGTCTGTCCACTGGTGAGAGTGGGGTGTTGAAGTCTCCTACTATATGTATTTCTAATGATTTCTTTCAAAGTTGATAATAATTATCTGATATATTTTGGTGCTCCTTTATTTAGTGCATATATGTTGATAAGTGTTATGTCTTCTTTATGCGCCCTTAACCATTATGCAGTGTCCATCTTTGTCTCTCTTTTATCTTTTTAGTTTGAAGTCTATTTGTCTGACATAAGTATAGCTGTTCCTGCTTTACTTTTTGGTCCATTAGCTTGTAGGATTATATTCTAACCTTTTACTTTACCAGTGTTACCTGAGTACAAGTCCAGAGTTCCCCTCTCAGTTCCATATCACCGGCATTCATTAGTTTTGTCTAGCATATGTGCCCTGCCACTCACCTCTGTTGTTTTCTCCCTGTTAAACTCTAAGGTTTCTGAGGGGCCTGATCAGAAGCTTCTTGCTTTGTGGTAATGGCTTCTGGCATTCCTAGTTCGAAATTTTGAAATTCCTGAAATTCCTGACATGAAGTTTAAGTAGAGATTAGATTAGTTTGTGGGAAGAAGCAGCTGTATGATGCCCAGTGTCTCTGGGCCATGTATCAGCTGTGATCATCTCTCATGCGAGTGGCTTCATTTACCCGAGTAAATGGGACCCTAGAATCAGAAATGAATTATTTCATGTAAATCATAGCCAGTCTCGTGGCCCAGTCGTCTTCATCTCTGAGTGACTATACCAAAAAGAGCAAGTCTGACTGATGGGACTCAAGGCTGCCACTGGAGGCTTCTGATAAGCTCTTGATGGTTCCCTTTAATCCAGCTGCTAACTCCAGGTCAAGCTTGCTTGTGAGTGTGATTTATAAGGAATCCACCAGCTGCTCATCCACTACAGGGATCTGAGCTCATGTACCTGCTCAGGGCTAGATTCTGACATCTCTGGACATCTTCTCAGACGCCGGCAGAACTCTACATCTGGGTCACTCTGACAGGACCTGGTGACACCTGCTCTCTCACATGCTCACTAGATTGTTCTCAGTCACATTGTCCTGTTCTTTCCTATTTTCAACTCTACTGCTCTGCTCGCTGCTGTAGGAAACCAGGTGCTGCTCCAGCACAAGAACCTTGTCTCCCCCAGCATGCTCTGCAGCCTCAGAGGAGGGCACTGCCAGCTGCTCAGGTGAGGGGTCCAGTGGACCAGGAAAGTGTTCTCCTTCCAGGTTAGATGTCCCTTGACCTGACCGTCTCTCCACAGACAGCACACAGCTCCGCCTGGTGAACGGAGGCCATCACTGCGCTGGCATGGTGGAGCTCTTCAACCAATACTCCAACATCACCATTTGTGATTATGGCTGGGACCTGCGTGATGCCCACGTGGTGTGCAGACAGCTGGGCTGTGGAGCTGCCCTCAATGCCACTGTCTCATCTCACTTTGGTGGGAGATCAGTGTCCATATCAAATGTAGATTTTCAGTGTATAGGAGGAGAATCCCTCCTGTGGGATTGCCCCCTGGTGCATCTGGATGAGAAACACTGCTCTTCCGGCAAGGAAGCTGGAGTCATGTGCTCAGGTACGGTCAGTACATTTTCCAGGGGCTTAAAGAACTGTAAGTTCCAAGAAGCTGGTCTTATCTGGGTAAGAGATAGGTGGATTAGAAATGTCTGAGACACATTTTATCTTTCCATCATCCCGAGGGCACATAGCTTCTGTGAATGATGATTTTTAGAAGTTTATCCTGACACATCAGGTTCAGGTCAGTGGGTCAGGTCAGTAAGACTTAATTGCAGTAGAAGCACAGAAAGCTGGACAGGAACTGTCAGCGAGAGTCCAGATTTCACCCTGGAATTTCACTCACTTTCTTCAGAGGGGCCTGTCAGGATGCTGGGAGGAGCTCACGTTTGTCACGCTCTTTCCTGACAGAAATTTCCCCCACGTGCAATAAACACACAGAGGACACCAAATAATTGGGTGTTTTTCTGTGGTCAACTCACATTCTATTTACATCAGATGAACATCCATGGAATTACCAGGACATTAACATGCTCAGTGTAATTCTAGTCTTGCCCACATATTAAAATGTTCTAATCAAACCCATGCCCTTTACTGCAACATGGATGGAGCTAAAAAGGATTATGCTCAGTCAAATAGTCAGAAGGAAAAAAGATAAATATCTGATTGTGTCACCTATAGAAGGACATAGAGAAACTGAACAAAGGGTTATGAAAAAGGCAACATATGTCTACTGCAGCTGGTAGATGTCATGGATCTGATGCTCACCGCTAAGAAAGGGGATGAAGAAAGGTCAAAACAGGGGAGGGAAGAGCAGAAGGAAGTGGTGATGGTCACAGTTCTCTGGTGGTGGGAGAACTATGGGGACAACACCTGAGGGAGAAATAAAAAAATTTCCAAATCAAATAACCATTTAAAAAATAGATAAATTTAATAAAATTAAAACAAATTAAATAAATAAAATTTCATTATCAAGTCTTTGATCAATGAAATGATTTCTATCCCATTAAAAGGTGTGCGACTTTAAATACTAGGTGAGCATTAGGTGACATGCTAGAAAAGACCATGTTAATAAGAAAACCCTAGAATTAGTTTTCCTTACAATCAACTGTGTTTTTTTTAAAGAATGCACATGATTTATATTTTCTCTCAATTTGTTCTCCTTCACTTCTTTTCTATATATTTTAACTACTATTACATTTACTTTTGAGATTAATATCAAGTGGAATATGTTTTATTATTTTGAAACTCTACCTCTACATTTTCAACATATTTGCAGAATAATGTATCTTCCTCAATGATTTAAAATATGTCCTTCAAAAACATTGAATTTCTGTTTCTTTCTTTAAGATGACTAGATATTTCATATTCTGCTCCTACCTACTTTTATCTGAACATAATTGGTTTTATTGTTTTTAATATCTAATCCCTTTACATCTAGCTTTGATTTCATAGGTTTCTTGCAATTTTCTTTCATGTAAATTTTATCTATTTAAAAATATTTATTTATTTGTTTATTTATGAATACAAGAATTGGGATACAGGTCAGAGGTGCAGGGAGGAGGGTGGTGAGAGGATTCACCAGAGACAGAGTGGGGAGCAGAAAAGGTGGGTCTACTGAAATCCACTGCTGATGGGAGCAGCAGAGACAGGAGAGGTCTGCTATACCATGTGGGTCAGCTCCCTGGCAGGGGATCAAGCTTATGCTGCAGTGATTGAGGACAGTTTCATAGAGCTGACACTTAACCCCTTGTGCCACCAGGAGGCCCCATGTAAATTTTAAAATCTGCTAGAAAATGGACAGGAATTGACATTCATTTGCTTGAGAAGACTTTTCTTGATTTGTATGAGAATGTATCAATCATTCAACATGCTTTTTCATATATAAAATATGTCAGGTTAAGTAAAATAGTGTAAAAGAAATATTTCTTTCTTATTCTGAGTTTGTATATAATGATATTGATATTGAAACTAATAACCAGTTAGTGAAAATTGATTTAATTGAAATGTGTAGCGTATACCCAAACTACCAAGTATCCCAGATTAGGGATTCTCACCTGGGCCTCTCTGGGTCGATGGAAATGGGTCTGAAGAAAAGACAGACAGTCAGCACTCCATTCATACAGTGTATCTTCGAGTTTATTCTTCCATTCTGTACTTTCATGGTGCCATTTCTACTCTTTTTTTCTCTCTGTTGTAGATTTTTATTGTCTTAGAACATTCTTCAGAATTTCTATCACACATGCTTTAGAGTCTGCATGTTTACACACAGTCCAGTTTCTTTCCAGAAAGAAATTTACCATGTCCACAATTATGAACTGAATCTAAAGCCATTCAGTGTATGAAAAATTATTCATTATGATTTGAGAATTTGTTTTTTTATGAATTACCTTCATCCTATCCCAAATACAGTCATTGAATGATGAGCATGCATCCTTTCTTTAGTCTCCCTCTTTAAGTTTAAACTTCATCCACTCCCAACATAACCTACCATGTACCCGACCCACACCCATTTACACAGACATATTGCTGCCATTTTTTATTCTTCCAACTATTTGTAACTCTTAAGTTTTTTTTTCTTGTCTAATTGAAACAAATGAGAAAGGGTTGCAGGGACAGTTGGTGAATGTGAGAAGGATAAAATGTATCCAAATATTTTTTGAAAAATATTTTCTCCAAGTATTTATATCCTTCATCCACATGAAGGCTTGTGTGAGCTGAGAGACACCAAATTATGACCTATATGTCCATCCTCTCTTTCCTGCACCTTTTTTTACTGCATGCTGCTTATTCAGGAACCCACATATAGTGGAATGTACAGTAACTTAACGATAGGATTAAAATACATCAATTACTCTCATTCTCTAGAATTTCCAGGTCTTGGGAGAAGTCCGTAGCAGGAAGGGATCAGCACATTCAGGTGTCTCATGACCTCCCACTGAGATCTCATCTCCTGCAGGTTCATGCACAAACCCCAGGGCTTCAGGAGAGACACCAGGCTCAGCCCCTTGTACATGACACTGAGCTTTCTGAGCATCCACAGTCATCTGTGCACAGCCTCTTTCACCACCAGGTCACCTAAGCGGTTCCTGGAATTCCTTGCCATCAAAAGTTATCAAAGAGTAACATGTGAAACCATGAAAGTGAATTTAATGTCTCTTTTCTCCTGGAGCATCATCTGTCTGTGGCTGGGAGCAGTCCTGGGCTAGGACTCGTGGTTTTCCGTATCCTCAGTCACGTGCAGAGCAGCTCCTGAGAAAAGAGTGGCCAGAACTGTAGCCCCAGAGTCTCAGGGTGGCCTTCCCGTCTGATGACAGACCACTAGCCTCTTAATGCCACGGCTCTGTTGACTCGGAGCTAGTTCTTCTCAAGGAAAGTCTGAACTTCCACCACAGAGCGGTGTCCTCAAACTGCAGTTTCCTGACCCTAGATATGGAATTCATATTTCTAACACTTCGAAATGTACATGTTCTTGGGATTCAGTCATCAAACTGACCCTGCAAATTCTTCTGGACTTCTCTTCAAAAACTCACTCATGAAAAGGCAATTCTGACTGTCAGAAAAAGAATTCACACCTTTGTCTCTACATGTTTTTTTCCGATGCCACTGACAGGTCATGAGCACTCTCTCACTTCTCTTTTCTCTAGAATTAACTGTACGTCTGGCTGGAGGGGAAGGGCCCTGCTCCGGGCAAGTGGAAGTACGTTCCACAGGAGACTGGACCCCAGTGTCTGACGGGAGCTTCACATCCCCCACGGCCCAGGTCATCTGTGCAGAGCTGGGGTGCGGCAAGGCTCTGTCTGTCCAAAGGAACGTGCCCTTCAGAGAGTCAGGTGGACGGGTCTGGCCCGAGGAGTTCCGGTGTGAGGGGCAGGAGCCCGGGCTCTGGTCCTGCCCCAGGGCGCCCTGTCCAGGAGGGACCTGCCGGCACCACGGGGCTGTTCACCTCATGTGCTCAGGTGAGACCCCAGCAGGACTCACTCCCTGCTTCCCCTGCTGGGTGGGAGACTCACGACTGTGGCTGAGGCCCTGTCTCCTCCTCCAGCGTACACAGAGGTGCGGCTCCTGAACGACGACGCCGGCGGCTCTCAGTGCGAGGGGCAGGTGCAGCTGAAGATTTCCGGAC
>JAGFMF010011800.1:51717-72458 GCA_019455555.1 Galemys pyrenaicus | reverse complement strand
CTCTGCGCCTCCCGCTGGAGTGTGGCCAACGCCCATGTGGTGTGTCGTCAGCTGGGCTGCGGGGTGGCCCTGGCCACCCGCGAGGGGGCCCCCTCCAGGGGGGGAGCCGAGCAGGTGTGGAGAGCCCGATTTCACTGCTCAGGGGCCGAGTCCTCCCTGGGCAGCTGCCCCGTGACTGCCCTGGGCGCTCCTGCCTGCGGCCCTGGAGACACAGCGTCTGTGAGCTGCTCAGGTGAGAGGGGACATCTGCACTCAGGTACCCAGAGCAGGCATGTGCGAAAATTGGCTTCAGATTAAAGCATGGGTTATGTAGTGCAAACCTTTGTCAAATGTCTCCACAGGCACTCTTAATGTAGGTTTTTTATGGCATGATAAGTTTGTATTAATACTGTTCAATTTTTACCAGGTTCTTTTCTTTATATATGTATATATATTTGACATCAATTGTAGCCCCCCATGGAATTTCTTCACCCATTTCACCAGTGCACCATCACTTTAGTCCCCTGTGCTCTTTCTGCCTTGATCCAAGTCCCTCACAATCCCCCTCCCAACAAATTGCCTCTGATTTGTCTTTGTTTTTGTTGTGCTGTTATTTTTTATTGTTATTGTTCTTTTTCTTGATCCATTTTTGGTTCCTTTATATTCATCCTAAAAGTGAAACCCTTGATATTTTTCTTTTCCCTTCTGACTTATTTCACTGAGCATAATCCCTTCTAGCTCTATCCATCTTTCTACAAATAACTCTAGTTTATCATTTTTGATTGCTGAATAGTATTCCATTGTGTAAATGTACCACATCTTCTTGACCCAGTCATCTATTTTTGGGCATTTGTGTTGTTTCCATAGCTTGCCTATTGTGAAAAGTTCTACAATAAACATCGGGGTACAGGTATTCTTTTGAATCAGTGTTTTTGTGTTTTTGGGTAGATCCCTAGGAGTAGTATTGTTGGGTCATATGGTAGCTCTATTTTTAGTAGACTGGGGAACCTCCATACAGCTTTCCATAGTGGTTGGATTAACTTGCATTCCCACCAGCAATGTAGGAAAGTTTCTTTTTCTCCACATCCTCATCACCATTTGTTGTTGCTGTTTTTTATTTTTAAAATGTGCCATTGTTACTGTCCTAAGTCTTTACTTAGGGCCCTGGTATCATTGTTTATTTTTTGTTTGGTTGATCTGCCCACTGGTGAGAGTAGGGTGTTGAAGTCTCCTACTATGTATGTATTTTCCCTAATTTTTTTTCAGAGCTGATAATAATTGTCTGATATGTTTTGGTGCTCCTTCATTTGGTGCATATATGTTGATGAGTGTTATATCTTCTTGATGTATTGTCCTCTTAACCATAATGTAGTGCCCATATTTGTCTCTTTTTACCTTTTTTAGTTTGAAGTCTATTTTATCTGATATAAGTATAACTGTTTCTGCTTTCTTTTCTGGTCCATAGCTCATAGGATTGTTTTCTAATCACTTACTTTCAGTCTGTTTTTGTTCTTTTAAGTCCCACAATAAGCATCCTGGTAACTGTTTCCGTGCTACCAATTTTCACCAAAAACTTAGCAATAGCAACAAAATGCATTTTATTTTGCTGTGATTTCTGTGCTGGGGATTTGGGAAAGCTCAGTTTGACAGTTCTCTCTGGGGTTTCACATCACTGTTGTCTGGGATGACGTCACGCAGGAGCTGCCTGAACTGGGCACCCAGGATGTCTCCCTGACAGGACGGCAGAACCCTGCCTGTCACCTCTCCCAGGACAGCTCCACAGAGCAGCTCCCCTAAAGCATGTGTCTCAGTGAGGCAGGGGACTGCAGGATGTCCTGGGCTTGTGCAGGAAATGAGCATGTTGTCTCTACTGCATCACGTTGCCTACAAGTAGCCATGAAATCAGTGAGATGCAGGAGATGAAGCAAAGACCTCACTCCTCAGTAGACAGAGTATCAGCGATCTGTGGATGTGTTTAAATGGTACCAGGATGTACAAATGACCCACTGAGACAGTGGGTTTTTATTTTCTGCTTTTTCTTCTTTCATTTGTGGATTTAAGGAGCTAAAACTTAACTGTGTGACTTAGACTTTTTCACCCTACCTTTTATATATCTTTTGATGTTTTCTGGTCCTTTGTCCTGTGCTGCATTTTGTGTAACTTCCTCTGATCTTCCTCATTTATAATGCTGAATTTACAAAGTTCTCAGGGGAAAGGCTCTCACTCCTGCTCATTGCTTCTCTCTGAGCATCTGGCTCCAAACATTCTCACTGTCTTGGATGCTTGGCAATACTCTCAGACACTATTGATATATTCTCACTTTCCTAAATTCATTCTTAGTGATACTCAGGGTTTGACTTAAATCAGAAACTTTGGCATTGTCAGAGCAGAACTCTCCACACAGAAGGTAAACTCTAAAATTATGATGCCATGAACGCCCCATCACAGTGTTCATATCAGACCCCACCACTAGGTTATCATGCAGTTTAATTCTGTTTTCTAACCCTGAACCCCACTAATCCTCTGACTTTACTGCTCTGCAGGAAACCAGACCCAGGTGCAGCCCCTGTGCACCCACTCCCCATCCCCACCAGCAGGCTCTGCAGCTCCCTCTGCAGAGGAGGGTACAGCCAACTGCACAGGTGAGGAGCTCACAGGACCAGGAAAGCTTCTCTTTCTGGGTTAGGTGCTCCCTTGACCTGACTCTCTCTCCATAGGCAGCACACAGCTCCGCCTGGTGGACGGAGGCCATCCCTGCATGGGCAGAGTGGAGATCCTTCACCAGGGCTCCTGGGGCACCATCTGTGATGACAGCTGGGACCTGCCTGAGGCCCACGTGGTGTGCAGACAGCTGGGCTGTGGGGAGGCCCTCAATGCCACGGCCTCTGCTCACTTTGGGGCGGGATCAGGGCCCATCTGGCTGGACGGGCTGCAGTGCACAGGAAACGAGTCCCAGGTGTGGAAGCGCCGGTCCCAGGGCTGGGGGCGCCATGACTGCAGACACAAGGAGGACGCAGGGGTCATCTGCTCAGGTCTGTGCTGTACATTGCGTGGGCGGGAGAGCTGTGGGGGGAGATCTCTGAGGACAGAATGTGACAGGGAAGAAGGGAAGGACTCTTCCTCTTAGTGTCTGACTCTAACACATATTAGGATTAGGTGACTCTTTTCCTCCTGTGGCACTGAGGGTCTGGTCCTCCCACCTCAGCAGCATCTCCTAAGGGAGCCACATCCTACAGTTTCCACATATATATGGATCACTCTTCAGTGACCTATAATAATGGAATCTTAACACTCACTGTGCATAGTCCACTTGCTGTTGTAACAAATTACCACATAATTCATAGTTTAAAATAATTTATTACATTAAAATCAGGTCCAGCACCACCTGACCTGGTGAAATGAAGATGTGAGCAGAGCTGCATTACTTCTACTATCCTGCATAGCAATCCATTTCTTGTTCTTTCAAGCTTCTAGAAATGGCCTGCACTCCTTGGCTCAGAGCCCCCTTCCTTGATCATCAGATCATCAGTGTTACACCTCGGCATCCATTCTTCCACAATCACCTCTCTCTCTAGAAAAAAAATCCAGAAATGATCCACTTTTTCAAAGATAAAGCATCTAATATGTGATTATACTTTTATCACCTGGTTAATCCTCACCGTTCCAGGTTAAGGTCACCTTTCCATGGTCCTTAACTTAGTCACATCTGTACAAACTCTTTTCCATGCAAGGTATCACATGCAAAGTGATAACAGTCACAAGTTCAGGGATCAGGATGCAGACATCTTTGGGGGGGCATTATTCTCCCCCACTCACTGACCACACTTTTTCCTCATATTCTGTAGTTTTTTCAGGAAGTAGCATTCAGCGTTCCTTCCCTGCAGAGGGCCCAGAGCACTGAGTGGGGTGATCACGGTGCCCTGTCTCCCCCTTTCCCTTGCAGAGTTCCTGGCCCTCAGGCTGGTGAGCGAGGACCAGGACTGCACTGGGTGGCTGGAAGTTCTCTACAACGGGACCTGGGGCAGTGTGTGCAGCAGCCCCATGGACGCCGTGACCTTGTCCGTGATCTGCAGACAGCTTGGCTGTGGGGACAGTGGGACCCTCAACTCCCTGGCTGCTGTCAGGGAAGGTTCTAGAGCCCGGTGGGTAGATGGAATCCGGTGTGAGGAAATGGATACCTCTCTGTGGCAGTGTCCTTCTGACCCTTGGAAGTACCGTTCGTGCTCTTCAGGAGACGAAGCTTTTATCACGTGTGCAGGTGACTGTTGCGTGTGTCTGTTTCTGCCCCATAGGCTGTGCTGTTGTATATTTTCAAGTCTATGTTGTGAGTTTAAGTTGAGTCTTTAAAATAAGGTTCAGTTAATATTTAATCCACATGGTCCAGTCCTGTTTCAGAGGAGAAAATAAGGAAACTTGTGCTGTAAGCAGTTCATGGGAAAAATACTAGGATAAACGTGTTGAACTTGTGGGGAGTATGAATTATCCTCTGATGAACTCTTAAGGAAAGGCTAGGTAATTGGGACTAGTTAAATGCTATGTGAACACCTCGACATAATTGAGGACCAGGTCCCCATGCTCTGTGTCTCTTTTGTTCCTGGATTTTTCCGTCAAAATTGTCTGTTAGTCTCCTGGTCAGTCTGCTGCAGAGAGTAAACTGTTTTTTATAGAATCAAAATTATAGTCCAGGTCAGAGGACAGAGGAGTAGAATACATAATCCCCACCTTCGTGGAGCATAAAATCCTATGCTGAAAACTCATATCAGGCAGAAATGTCAAGTGTCATAAGGATTAGGATTTGCTGTGGAAGTGTTTACGAGGGGCCACATTTGATGGCGATGAAGGATGAGTGAGAGTACTTTAAATGAAGAAGTGAAAAGCTTATGTTGGTCCTTCTAAATACTGGGTGCTGAGAAAATCCTGTCATGGCAAGGGGAGTGGGCGGTTGGGGAAGCTTGCAAGGGACCCAGGAGCAGAGCGGAGTGGAGACCTCTCATGGGCAGGTTCCTAGGAAACACTACTGTTAAGAGGAATTAGTTTAGCCTCTCGGCTGTCATGGTGACTGACAGGGTCTCCAGATCTTTCTCCTTGCATTGCTCACTTCTAAGAGGACATCAGAACCCCAGTCTTCCTGGTTCATCTGATTCCTTTAAGAAGTGGGATGTCAATTATTAGTTATTTCTGTGATCCTGCACTTATATATTTTTTAATATCCTCTATTTTATTACCACAAACCATAAATATTATTTTGTGTTTCCCTTATTATTTTACTATTTAACAATTTAAAGGAATTATAGATTATTGTCATCCACTCATTCAGAGAACATTCATCAAGCCCCTCTCCACAGTGTCTACAGGAGGTTCTGTACACACCTGTTGAAGGAAGGTCTGTGGGGTGCCAGGCACTGAGCTAAGAGCAGAGGCACAGATGTGAGTGAGATGTGCAAGGTCCTTCCACTAGGGGAGCTGCATCTATGTGTTTTAGTTGTGGAATGTGCCGAGTGATAGACAAACACACAGATAAAAGAGCTTCAGTTGCTTCTGAAGGTGAAGATCCAAGGAGAGATTCAGTCCTCCAGCCATTTGGATAACTAGGAAACCCATGTTTCCCTTCTTATTGGGACTAAGGAGGGAACCTTGTTTGGGGACCAGACCATCCCCTCCTGTCGCTGACCCAGGGCTCCCCCTTTGCTTCTGCAGGATGGAGGCCCGAGAGCTGTCCATCTGCAGCCCCCTGCACAGGTACATCAGCCCCTCCCAGCTCCCGGTCCCGGGCTCCTCCCCCAGCAGAGTCCTAACAGGGCCCTGGCCTTGCAGACAGAGAGAAGCTGCGCCTGCGGGGAGGAAACAGCACGTGCTCAGGCCGCGTGGAGGTGTGGCACGCAGGGGCATGGGGCACGGTGTGCGACGACTCCTGGAGCCTGGCCGAGGCCCACGTGGTGTGCGGGCAGCTGGGCTGTGGGTCTGCGCTGGACACCCCGGGGGCGGCGACCTTTGGACCCGGAAATGGCCGCATCTGGCTGGACGAGGTGCGCTGCAGGGGCGGGGAGCCCTCCCTGTGGGCCTGTGCTGCGGAGCCCTGGGGGCAGAGCGACTGCAAGCACGAGGAGGACGCGGGAGTGAGGTGCTCCGGTGAGTGGAAGCTTGGGTCTTCTGTGCGTGAGTTGGGCAGGGCTGGAACCACGGGCAAAGCGGGGTGATGTGTCCTTTGTGTATTCACAAGGAATCAGGGTGCAGTAGCCCTGGCTCTGTAAGAGGGAGACCTCGAAGAACTCACTGATGTTTGCTTACTGAGGGAGATTTCAGGGTTTGGGCAGGGAAAAATCCATGCTCTGCCTTGTGGCCAATTCCTGTGCTCCAAAATCTTGTTCTTTTCTAGGGGAAAAACAAGAATAGGGTTCACCACCACAGCAGGTACCTTGCCACTGTGGATGGCCAGGGGAGAATATTCAGCTCCTCAGGACCTGTGTGGACACCCTGACTGAATTAGCCAACTCAGGAGAAACCTGAGGAAGCACTGACTGGGGCGAGACAGCCAGGCATTTTCTTTGGGGGAGCTTCAGCCACCTCCATTTATTGTGCCAGATGTTTCTCACGCCTTCCTTCTAGAAGGCTGGATTCTGTGCTACAGAATCTGTGAGAGTCTATGTGCCCTGAGTGTCTCTTCTCAGAGCAGCAGCAGTGCCGGGCATTGCTGGGATGGCCTCAGCTTGTCAGCTCAGCCCCAGGGGAAGGGCTGGGCTGTGTGGCTTGACTTCAGAGGCTGTAGCCAATGGAAGCCCCTGATGACCCCAGCCCTCTTCAGACCCACTGAGTGCAGGTGCACTGAGTTCAGGGCAGGGCCCGGGGAGTGACCACCCACCAGGACCCTGACCGGTCTCCATATATCTGAGGCTGGAACTTCATTGCCTGAGCTGTCTGGACGTGCTGGCAGACAGGAAGGGTCATTTGCTCTTACCTTTCTCTAAATCCTCTCGACCTTGCTCTCCTTAGGGACAAACCTGCCTGTCCCTTGGATCTCCTCCTTGCCTGGGATCCTCTGCCTCACCCTGGGGTCCCTTCTCTTCCTGGTCCTCATCATCCTGGGGACTCGGCTGTACCGATGGAGAGCAGCGTGCAGAGGTGGGCCGCTGGGGCCCTGGGTAGCCTGGGGAGTGAGAAGAGGCAGGAAAGAGGGGGGATCAGGTATGACAAGGGGATAGCTGGGCAAGGTCTCTGTTCTTACCACATTAGTTGGCAGACACCCTCTGGGCCTTCAGGCTAAAAGGGCTGAATATACAGAAGGTCCTAGGCTTGGGGTAGAATACACCTAGGCCATGGCCTCTTAGGAGAGCTGAGAGAGAAGACCACGGTCAGTCAGGGCAGAAGGTGCGGACGTGATGCCGGAGGTAAGGGAGGCAAAGGGATCCTGGCCGCCGGTAGGGTTTACGTCCATGTGTGAGCACTGGGGAGTGTGAAGGATTAGCGTGTTGGTTCAGGGGTGTCCACGCTGGTCCTCTCTGACCTGCTTGTGAGTTGTTCAGTCTTACGCAGGTTTGAAGCTGCTAACAATGAGGCGTTGTATGAGGAGATTGAAAATCCCACATCACAGAAGCAGGATCGGCTGGGTAGTGCAGGTGTGTCCTTCCTCGCCCTGCTGGGGCCGCTGGTCGCCACCCACCCTTTGGCGGTGAGCCAGGCGCCCTCAGGTCCCCACCCACATCTCCCAGCTCACAGGGGATCGATGCTCCAGATCCGCGGGATCTCCGGGGCTTCTCTGTGCACATCCCTGTGTGTCTCTCAGCCTGACCTCGAGCCTTAGGGTGTGGGGAAAGTGTTTTATTTTGTGATGTCTTTCTCCGCATTAGGGTCCCTGTCGGATGACTCAGAGTCTCAGCTGCCCTATTACACTGGGGACAGTGAGGAGGCCGATGACTGTAAATCTGCTCCAGGTACTAGAGATGGGTCTGCCTGGGCTGGGCCTGCGGACGGAGAATTTCCCTCATGGAGATGAAACCCCCCAGGGAACAGCCTTCCTTCCTTTGGGATCTGAGGGGTCCCCGTCCTCCTGCTGGAATCAGCCTCCCTTTTCTGCCTGGCCCACTGTGTACACAGCCACCCTATGCACCTATTGTCTTAATGCACAGTGTTAAAAATAACATCTGCGACCTCCGGGAGCATAATCTGACAATTTTAGTATGATATTTTGGGAGTGCTTGTTAGTGTAGGAGAACTTTTGAATATGTAATCTTAAGAAATATTGAAATATGTGGGTCATTTTTCTGGCTTATGCACATAAAATTGAAATATATGGCCTATAAAAAGACCCCTTAAACATATATTTAATGGGTCCTCTGTTTAGAAGCCCTCAGAGTCCTGGGTCAATAGGTATTTAGCTCTTACTTACCCACCCACCTACTATGATTGTGCCTGATCACCTCCTGTATCCTTAGATCCCTCAGCTCAGAGGCTAGATGCTCCAGGTGAGGGTTATGATGATGCTGCAGATGTGCCAGTGCCTGAGGCTCCTTGTACATCTGGGATGAGTGAGGTGGAAGTTCCCCTAGAGGAGGAGAATGAGGGGACGGTCACTCAGACAGGTGAGTGAGGTAGTTGATCTATGATCTTTCACCCCTGTCCAGGAAAGGGTGATTTTTAAGCTTCCCCAGGTCTCTCATCCTGTATATTCAAAATTTGTGTGACATGATATATTGACAGCACCACCTCGGTTATATCCTTTGCTTAATGCTGCCAGGTAACATCTGTAATGTTGGCACCTGTGCTTTTTCATAATATTACTCCATTGTGGGTGCATTCTGACATATAGATTAATTGATGTATTTCCCAAATCTGAAAATGGAATCACTGTTCTGATAATTTTTATGATGTTTTTATGAAAGGCAGAGAATTAATAAAATATTGTATTTATGGTATTTGTGACACATTTTGGTGATTCAGTGTTTTATTTCCTAAAAATATTTATTTATTTATGCATACAAGAACTGAGGCACAGGCCAGAGTTGCGGGAGGTGAGAGGATTCACCAGAGACAGAGCTGGGAGCAAAATAGGCAGATGGACTGAAACACACTGGTGAGGGCAGCAGTGGGTGAGGCAGGAAAGGTCTGCTGCACCATGTGGATCCCCTCCCTGGCCAGCAGCAGGGATCGAACTTGTGCTGCAGTGGCTGCAGTTTGCTTCATAGTGCGCTGCTTAACCCACTGCGCCACCAGGGAGGCCCCTGATTCAGTATTTTAGCACTAATATGTACAACATCTATGATAAATGGTGGCCTTAAAAATTAGTCTCTGGTATAGATTCTAGATTCAGAATTTGTGGCAGCCATGAGTTTTGCTGTAGACATTTCAATGGGAACATGAAGATGATTGGTCTCAGGGAAGAAGCCCATGGGATTGTGGGGAGGACGTGAATGTGCTGGATGGATGCTCCTATGACTGTGTCTGTGGCCCTTTGGGAACATAAGTCAAGGCCACCACCAGCACAAGTAGACTGACAGGGAGAGCTGAGCTTTCTCTGGATATGCTCTTCTATGTTCTCTGTGCAAATTCAGAACCAGCAATTGTGAAAGGAGAAATTTTCACCTTCCTTTTTATTTTATTATATTTTTAAAATTTATTTTTAATTTTATATATATTTTACATCATTTTTCATTTTTGTACAGTGTATATTTCTCATCCCCATGAAATTCCCATCACTAACTCACCCATGCACCATCACCATAGTCCCTTGTGCTCTTCCCAGGGAATGTCTTGGATTTACAGTTGTCTGTTGATTTTGATTTTTAATTTATTGTAATTAATTTTTTCCTTAGTCCCTTATTTGTTTCTCCTACATTCCTCCTATAAGTAAAACCATCTGATAATTTTTCTTTTCTTCCTGGCTCATTTAACTGAGCATAATTCCTTCTAGCCCTGTCCATGTTGCTGTGAATTGCATGAGTTTATCTTTTTTATTGCTGTGTAATATTCCATTGTGTGTATATACCACATCTTCTTTTTTTAATTTATTTTTAAAAATTTAATTAATTAATTATATTTGACATCGTTTGTATTCCCCAGGGAGTACCCACCTCCATTCCACCCGTGCACCATCACCTCAGTCCCTTGTGCTCTTTCTGCCCTCATCCCCGTCTTTGCCCTCCCCTTCTTCCCCTACCCCCCCATGGTCCCTTTGGTTTATCTTGGCTCTTTGGTCTTGTTTTTTGTTTGCTTTTTATACCACATCTTCTTGATCCAGTCATCTATTTTTGGGCATTGGGTTGTTTTCTTAGCTTTCCTATTGTGAAAATTGCCATGATAAACATAAGTGTGCAAATGTCTTTTTGAACTAGAGTTTTTGTGTCCTTTGGGTAAGTTCCTAGGAGTGAGATTGCTGGGTCATATGGGCGCTCCATTTTTAGTAGTTTGAGGAGCCTCCACACTGCTTTCCATAATGCTTATACCAGCTTGCATTCCCACCAGCAGTGTAGTAGAGTTCCTTCTTCTCCACATCCTCGCCAACATTTGTTGTTGCTAGTTTTTTTGATATGTGCCATTCTCACTGGTGTGAGGTGGTATCTCATAGTGGTTTTGATTTGCATTTCTCTGATTATAAGAGCATTTTTTCATATGCCTGTTGGCCATTTGCATTTCCTCTTTGGAGAAATGTCTTTTTAGCTCTGTTGCCCATTTTTCTGACTGTTTGTTTACTTTGTTTTTGCTTAATCTGGTCAGCTCTTTGTAGATCTTTGTCTCACCTTCCTTTTTATGATTCTCCCTGTTCTTGGGTCATCTCCTTGCTGACTGGGTGAGCCAGGACACAGGTCTTCACAGAGCACCTCTGTGTGGCCACAGATCTCTCATGATCAGGACACCACGTGGTCTGGGTCCTGATAGATTTCCCTGATATATCCCTTGTTGTAACATATGAAATAGTCTGAACCCCCTGAGCATTACTGTGTCTTCAGGGCTGCTTTGTCATCATGTGTCATCATGTGTCCTGCTCCTCACTGTCCTGTCCCTTGTCACAGTTCTAACCAAACTTCTCTGCACCGTGTTAGGCTCTTCTCTGCAGGTCACTAGAGGAGCAGCTGATCCTGAGAAAGGAGAAGGCAGGTCCTGGCTGCTTGATGGGGAAGAAGGGGACCCTGTATATGACGATGTTGAATGAATCAAGTATCCCCAGAGCATCCTCGATGCTGCTCCTATGATGTTTTATTAAAACAGAGATGAGACCTCAGATATTCTAATTCCCTGTATTGTGAAAGAGTCATGTTGACCTGTATTTGTATAGAGAAATTGCTCAAAATTAAACATTCTGAATAAAGTATTTTTTGACTTGTGCCAATGTAGTATGTTTCATTACAATTGGTTTCAGACAGTTGATCCTCAACTACACTTTTCTCCAAAGCAAATAGGTGAGTGACTTGTGTTCTTCTCTTCTCCCCATGCTACTTAAGGTATACTTTGCCCATATTCATGCATGTTCCAGATGTCACTCTTACTTAGACAAGGGACTCTAACTTGCTCTCCACCTCCAAAAAAATCTGAAGTGTGTAGGGAAAGTTTATCAGCTCCATGGTTCTGGTCCCTAAAGTGACTTAAGGAAATAGCTAAAGAAGCTGAGGAGAGAAGTCGAGCTCCACGTGTGGGCAGATTCATGGCTCAGCTCAGGGTTTTGTATCTCTAATGCAGCTTAGTGTTTGCCAAATTGTGATTTAAGGTAGTGTTGGGGGATTTTGACAAAGAACTGTACCTATAGGTTTTGCATTTTAGAAGAATTTTCCATTATTTCATAGACATTCTTAGTAGTAACTTATTTCCAAAATAATTGCTCTATAAAGATAGTAAATTATTGGTGAAGTGTTCTGAGGTTAGAATGCTGTAAGCATTCACTGTAATGGCCTCAAGATAAATGAATTTTGGAATGTTGTAATGAATAATTAACTAGAAGTGTTTCCAGGCAGGAGAATCATATTGCTTGGCTTGTCTGCCTGCCTCCCTCAGCCCCTCTGTTCCCACAACCTCCGCACCCAAATTTCTGTTGATGCTAGTCTAATAAACAGGTGAGGATGGTTGGTAGAGGGAGGAGGTCATTGGAGATACAGCTACTTAGAAATGGATTCTAATAGCAGGTTGTGGGTGTTTAATTGTAGTCAGTGAAGGTAATGGAAAAGAGAGATTAGTGGAAAGGCATGGAAAACATGAGGATTTATGAAAAGTAGGATATGTAATAAGGAAAATGGGGAGATTGGGTTGTTGATAAATAAAAAGAGAAAAGGCCTTGTAAGGAGTAGATTTTTGTCACTAACATTCCACAAACCTGTAGGCAAAGTTAGAAGAGCTGCACCATTTCCCTCCTGCCTGACCCATCCCATCCCTTTGACTCTCACTTCTGGGTATTTGCAAAGGAGACATGGAATATTTTGGATTATTCAGTTAAATGTTTCTGAGTGTCTACCTCTGACTAAGTATTTAGATCAGGGCCAGATTTCAGGCTTTTATACTATTCCAGAAGGTGTGACATTGTCTGCACCTAAAGCAGGGAGGAGTGTAGAATGTGGGACCTGATACACAGAAATGTCAACTGAGAATTCACCTGGGGGAGGGGGTGATTGAAGACTGAGTTTTCCAGGGTCAGGGGGTCAGTGTATCTGGATTCCTAACAACAGTTGTCATTGAAGCTCAGGGTGTTAATTATGAAGAGTGTCCTTTCATCACAAGACCAAGTAAAATCTCTGCAGCAATAAAGAAGACAGAATTTTCATTTATTAGGGAAACAATGTTATGCAGGATTCTTGAAGATTTATTTGATACTAAAATGGCTCTACATGGTGCTAAGCTCAACTCAGGGTCTTCTTGTCTCAGGACCAGTGGGCATCCTCTCTCCCCCATGCCAGGGATGGCAGCTTCTCCAAGAGACTAGGGAGAGGCCTGCAAGGTGAAGGAGAATCCATTTTCGGTAGTAACAAAAAAATAATCCTCTGGTAGAAAGAGACAAGACATAAAGACTACGGAGTATTTGTGAGACCCATAACTGAAAAGCTAGAGCTGCTTCTCCTACTCAGCTACTCTGTGCTAAGCTGTGTCTTGCTCTTGACAGCTACAGGCATTGAGACAATAGTGGTGAAGAGTGGAGAAGAGAGTGAATGCCCAAGTGGTCTGATTTAATAAGAAATGGGGACAGGAGGTGACTCCCCTGGGTTCCTCAGCACCTCAATACCAGTCTAACTAAGACCCAGACGTCTTCAGGACAGCAATCTGGGTTCTCTGTGAGAAGACAATAGGGAGTAGCTCAACTACATCCCATGGCCTCCAGCTCCCCGGGTCCCATGTGCTCACACATGAGCAGAGGCCTAGTAATAAGGAAATAGGGTCTTCACCTGTCAACTGTAACAATTCAAGAAAATTATTGCTCAGTTTCATTCCATTGCTGAGATTTTATGGCTCCAATTATGGACCTTGAACATCTGTATTAAAAACAGTCAAGCCCGGGCCTCCCTGGTGGCGCAGCAGGTTAAGCAACGCACTATGAGGTAAACTGCAGCTACTGTAGCACGAGTTCGATCCCTGCCTCCGGCCGGGGGTGAGGAGGACCCACATGGTGCGGCAGACCTTTCCTGCCTCGCCCGCTGCTCCCCTCAGCAGTGTGTTTCAGTCCACCTGCCTGTGCTGCTCCCCACTCTGTCTCTGGTGAATCCTCTCAACCCCCACATTTCTGGCCAGTACCCCAGCTCTTATAGGTATAAATAAATAAATCTTTAAAAAAATAGTCAAGCCCAAATTTAAACATCTGGATATATGGTTCCCCCAAACAAATATTTCTAGCTTTCAAATTTAATTCACACTACCATCAAAACTTTCCCATTACTTCTCACAACCCGAAATTGAGATATATTATCTGACAGTAAATTTGGGGGCTTTTTCAAATTGTGAGAAGTATGCGTCTCCTCTCAGAAGAGATGAAATAGACAACAAACCAGAGGTTTCATCTAGGTCTAGAGGGCCGAGATCTTCATAGTCCAAGCTCATTCTCCCCCTGACAATAAAATGAGGCTACTGAGACAGAGCTGACCACACCTGACAACTCACCTGCCTGGGATACCCAGTACCATTTTCCCACTCATTCCAAGAGAAGAAGGAATTTCAGGAACAGGAAACTCTCCAACATCATCATAACCGTCTCCCGTGGCAGTGACATGCTGTCCCGCAGGCTCTGGAAAGGGACAAGGCCTGAGGCTGGACTGTGGGTGTCAGTCCCTGCTACTGCAGAGATTCCAGCAGCTGATACATATAAGCTCTAGATTCCAGGGCTGAATCTGCTTCTGGGGTCAAAATATATTTGACCTCAATATTTTCAGAATTATTTGATTCTTCCACATATTTAAATATACTTTCCTAACATGACCTCTCATAATGTAAAGCATCAACAAAAGCTACTGTAATACGAAACCAGGTACTACATTCAAGCACACACTACAGAATTGTGTGTCTGGAATGAATCTGGACAAAGAGAACCCACCTACCCACATGCCTCTGAGTCCATGGGAAACACAGAGCAGGCAGGAGAGGAACCTGGGGACCCCTTACTCAGACACAGTGATCCCACCAGCCCCACAAAAAGGGGGCCTGGATTTCAATCCACTGAAGGCTGTTTTGATCTAAGGATCCAATTTCCTGGATCCCTCTATACACGTGCCATCCAAATAGCTATCTACTGTCAAAATCTGTGAAAATCCAGGAGGAAAATTCTTCTGTCTAGGTCCCTTGCAAATAAACATTCTGATAGCTGATAAGTACAAGCACCAACCGTCCATGTTTTCTTAGCCTTAGAAAAATCAAGTTTTGGGGTCTCAAGATGCACACAATCTACAAATATCGTATCAACTAGAGTGTAAACTGAACTTCCCAACGCTCACCATGGAAGTACTCAGAACGTCAGTTTCAGATATTACTGAAAAAATGGCTTTTGAGTCTATAAGAATTAGATACATGTCTGCAATTCATTGTGAGTAGTTGTGGATAAAGAGAACTGGCTCTCATATTTTCCTTTCTCAGGTCACAGAGTAGGAGAGAGCAAACGGTTGTTGTGAGGAAGACAGAAGAGATTCCTCCCATCACAAAAGTTCTCCTTGGATAAGAATCCTCCTTCTGATCCCACCACCCAGGGGGATAACCTCTCTCCTACCTGGGGCAGACTCAGGGTCTCTCTGCTCCTCCTCGTCCCCTATGTAATAGGGCAGTTTCGTCCCTGTGTCATCAGACAGGACTGCTGGTGGGAGGAGACATCACAGACAAACAGGAAACGTTTGCCATAGGAGGAGGCCCAGTGGTAAGGCTCAGAAAATCTTGAGGCTCTGAGTTGTAGGGAGAGGCCTAGGAGCACCTGCCTTGGGAGGAGGCAGGAGGTGGGTCTGGGCTGGTGAAGGGAACCCATAGTCAGAGCAGGAACAGCGGGGAAGGCACGGGGCTCACCTGGGCTGTTCACAAGGTCCTCCTTCTCTGGTATAGCATAGAAATCGACGTCCTGGTACAAGGCCTCATTTACGACATCTTTGAAAGCAGGTGAGGCTGCAGAAAATGGCACGAGTCAGAGAAAAGTCCTGGAGACAGTCCCGATAAGAACAGGCAAGGTCCACGGTGCTCTCCAGTGCCCACCCTGGGGGTCCCCTCTGGGCTGCCAGAGCCGCTTCCTGAGCTTTGTGGACAGAGACAGTTCCCGACACTGACTGTGACCCTGGACTCAATTCCCACCCACACTGTTTCCATAACAGGTATAATTTTTGAGAGGTTTTACATTCACCAAGAATTCAGCTGTGTCAAATTAAAGGCTCCTGTACAGAAGGTGCCTCTGCCACACTGTGAGGGCGGAGACACACTGAGCACTGTTTTCAGTACCACATGGGCTCAAGAGCCTTCCCACGACTCCCCTCAGCAGCCCACGGCTCACCTCGGTGCTCTGCTCTCCCTCTGTGCAGCTGAACCCCCAGGATGACCAGGACCAGGAAGAGAAGGGCCCCCAGGATGAAGCAGAGGACCCTGGGCAGGGAGAAGATGCCAGGGCCACGAGCTGAGCCTGATCCGCTGCCTGAGGACAGAAGAGGGTCGTGGGGTGATGGGAGGGTTGTAGGTCCAGGAGGGCCCTTCCCGCTCGCCCGTGTCTGCTCATCACTGAGCCCTAACACCATGACGTCAGCGTCAGACGCCAGCCTGTGCCCGACCCAGACGTGCCCACACAGACCCTGCCGAGCTGCCACTGTCTCTGCATCTGGCTTAGGGATTTTTAGAGTGAAATGGAGGAAGTCTTGAGGCATGACAGGTGCCACAGTTAACAGGACTGTAACACCTGAGCATGGGCCTTTCCTGCTCTGATGTCATTAATTTTCCTCATATATGTAGATTACACTGTGCAGATCCCTGAAAATGTGGATGGCTCCTCAGTCTATGACTCAGAGAAGAACCACTTACTTCCAGGGTTGGGGAGGAGTGTTGTCTTCTCACCTGAGAGAAGAGAAGGGGAGAAGAGGATCAGCTACTGAGCTGGGTGGGGAAGCCCCAGGTCCCACCTACCACTCTGGACTCTTTGTCCCCCAGTCCCCAGGAGATAAGGCAGCAGCGTCTGGGGCCAAGGCCCAGAGCAGCAGCTGAATCCAGGAAGAGATGCTGAATGTGAGCTCAAACCAACCCAGCCCCTCACCGTACTGGAGGCGTCGCCCACTCACCGGAGCACCTCACTCCCGCGTCCTCCTCGTGCTTACAGTCGCTCTGCCCCCAGGGCTCCGCAGCACAGGCCCACAGGGAGGACTCCCCGCCCCTGCAGCGCACCTCGTCCAGCCAGATGCGGCCATTTCCGGGCCCAAAGGTCGCCGCCCCCGGGGTGTCCAGCGCAGACCCACAGCCCAGCTGCCCGCACACCACGTGGGCCTCGGCCAGGCTCCAGGAGTCGTCGCACACCGTGCCCCATGCCCCTGCGTGCCACACCTCCACGCGGCCCGAGCACGTGCTGTTTCCTCCCCGCAGGCGCAGCTTCTCTCTGTCTGCAAGGCCAGGGCCCTGTTAGGACCCTGCTGGGGGAGGAGCCCGGGACCGGGAGCTGGGAGGGCCGATGTACCTGTGCAGGGGCCTGCAGATGGACAGCTCTTGGGCCTCTTTCCTGCAGAAGCAAAGGGGGAGCCCTGGGTCAGCGACAGGAGGGGATGATCTGATCCCCACAAGGTCCAAATAACAAGGGGAAACACGGGCTTTGTAGTTAATCTAATGGCTGGGTGACTAGTTTCTCACTCCATCTTCACCCTCCTCAGGAGCTGAAATTATTTTATCTCTGTGTGTCTGTCATGCTCCACACACCATCATAACACACACACACACACACACACACAGAGTTCTCCTAGAGGAAAGACCCTGCACATCTGACTCACACCTTTGCCTCTGCTCTTAGCTCAGTGCCTGGCACCCCACAGACCTTCAGTCAACACGTTTATGCAGAACCTCCTGTAGGCACTGGGGAGAGGAGCTTGATCAATCACTGAATGTATAGATGACTGCTGAGTAGTGACATATAGTTCCTTTAAGTATTATAAGTGAGCTGTTATAGAAACAATCACATCAATGTTTTGTGGTAACTCACTTACACTTTTGAATGAACAATTACGTAACAGATCAACTCAATCCCCATAACAAAGTGGTCATGTAAGGAGAGGGATTTGCTCCGGTCACTGCCCTCTCAGCAGCGACGACCAAGAGGACTAATAATCCCTCATTGATGGAACTGTCCCTGCACCCTCACCAGAGAGGTCTCGTCTGCTCTGCCCCAGGGTCCCCTGCACAGCTCTCCCATCTTCCTTCTCCTCTTGCCATGACAGAATTTTCTCAGTGCCCAGTATTTGCACGGACCAGGATCGTCTTCCCAGCTCCCCTGGCTGTCCTCTACTCCTCCTCCAGGCCTCCAGCCAAACAGGATTTCTCCTCTGGCCCCACATACTCACTTCCACGACACAACTAATCCTCCTGACGCTTGAGTTTCTGCTTAACCAGAGTGTACAGCCTGGGTGCTAGGCACTGTGAAGGCAGAGATCACACATTCTCTCTCTGTGCTCTGGCTGGAGTGTCATTGATTCTACAGACACAGTTACTCTCTGCAGCAGGCTGACCAGATGTCTGACTAATATAGATGCATTTTGATGCAAAAATCCCAAAGCATGGGGCCTCCCCTGGTGGCGCAGTGGGTTGGGCAACGCACTACGAAGCAAATCGCAGCCACTGCAGCACAAGTTCGATCCCTGCTGCCGGCCAGGGGGGACCCACATGGTGCGGCAGACCTCTCCTGCTGTGCCCGCTGCTCCCCTCAGCAGTGTACTTCTGTTGATCTGCCTGTTCTGCTCCCCGCTCTCTGTGGTGAATCCTCTCACCCCCCTACACCTCTGGCCTGTACCCCAGTGCTTGTATGCATAAATAAATAAATCTTTAAAAAAAAATCCCGAAGCATGACACACACAGACTATGGGGAATTGACCCTCACCTATTTCAAGGTATTCACATAGCATTTAACTAGTCCTGATTAACAAGCCATTCCTAAGAAGTCCATCAGAGGATTATTCATTTTCAACAGAAACTTTCTAGTATTTTTCATATAAACTGCCGTCAGTTCAAGTTTCCTTATTTTCTCCTCTGAAACAGGACTGGAACATATGGATTAAATTTACCCAATTTTATTTTAAAGACTCAACTTGAACTCATAACCTAGATTTGAAAATATACAACATCACTAGCCACAGCCTATGGGGCAGAAACAGACACACGCAACAGTCACCTGCACACGTGATAAAAGCTTCGTCTCCTGAAGAGCACGAACGGTACTTCCAAGGGTCAGAAGGACACTGCCACAGAGAGGTATCCATTTCCTCACACCGGATTCCATCTACCCACCGGGCTCTAGAACCTTCCCTGACAGCAGCCAGGGAGTTGAGGGTCCCACTGTCCCCACAGCCAAGCTGTCTGCAGATCACGGACAAGGTCACGGCGTCCATGGGGCTGCTGCACACACTGCCCCAGGTCCCGTTGTAGAGAACTTCCAGCCACCCAGTGCAGTCCTGGTCCTCGCTCACCAGCCTGAGGGCCAGGAACTCTGCGAGGGAAAGGGGGAGATGGGGCACCGTGATCACCCCACTCAGTGCTCTGGGCCCTCTGCAGGTTAAGAACACTAGATGCTGCTTCCTGACAAAAAACAGACTCTGAGGAAGGTTTGTAGCAAGTGGGGTGTTGGAAAAATAATGGCCCCCAGAGTTGTCTGCATCCTGATCCCTAGAATCTGTGAGTGTTGTAAACTTGTGAATATGTTACTTGTGAGTATGTTACTTAGCAGGGCAAAAGAGACTGTATAGATGCTACTATGATAAGGACCTTGGAAAGGTGAGACTAACCTGGATAGCCAGGTGGTCCTGATATAATCACATTTTAGACTCAGTGTCTTAAAATTGGAACACCACATCTGGCTTTTCTAGAGAATGAGATGATTATGGAGAATGGTGAGAGATGTGCTAACAGATGGCTGGTGATTCAGGAACATAGCTCTGAGCCAAGGAGTGCAGATAGGTTCTAGAGCTTGAAGTTGATTCCTCCCAAGGACCTTAGAAATAATGCAGTCCTGCTCACACCATGATTTTAGCCCAATGAGAGTTTGTTGAACTTCTGATACAAATAACGACAAGATGATAAATATAAATTGCTTTAAAGCACAAATTTTGCCAAAATATGTTACAACCACAAGTGGAAACCAGTAGAGTGAGTTTCAAGATTCCATTAGCACAGGTAACTGAAGAGTGAGGCCTGCTTGCTAATGGAACCTGTAGGTTGTGGCCCTGTCAGGAGATGTTGCAGAGAAAGGAGGATGAGATCCTCACTGTCACAGGAAGCAAAGAGGAGCAAAACCCTCATATCCGCAGAGACTCAGGACTACTGGAGGAAGATTCCATTCCCTCTGCTCTTTCACACTCTGTCCAAGAGATCAGCGCCCTCCCTCCCCCAAGTCCCCTAGTCCCTGGACAATGTGCAGCACAGACCTGAGCAGATGACCCCTGCGTCCTCCTTGTGTCTGCACTCATGGCGCCCCCAGCCCAGGGACGGGCACTTCCACACCTGGGACTCGTTTCCTGTGCACTGCAGCTTGTCCAGCCAGATGGGCCCTGATCCCTCCCCAAAGTGAGCAGAGGCCATGGCATTGAGGGCCTCCCCACAGCCCAGCTGTCTGCACACCACGTGGGCATCACGCAGGTCCCAGCTGTCATCACAGATGGTGCCCCAGGAGCCCTGGTGAAGGATCTCCACTCTGCCGGCGCAGCGATGGCCTCCGTCCACCAGGCGGAGCTGTGTGCTGTCTGCAGAGGGAGAGTCAGGTCAATGGAGCACCTAATGCAAAGGAGAAGCTTTCCTGGTCCAGGGTATGTCTCACCTGAGCAGTTGGGTGCTTCCTCCTCGGAGGCTGCAGAACCTGCTGGTGGGGATGGTGAGTGAGTGCACAGGGGCAGCTCCCGGGTCTGGTTCCCTGCAGAGCAGTGAGGTCAGGAAGCAGTGGGTTGAAGAGCAGAAAACGAAATTAAACTACATTATAAACTGTGGTGTGTTGGGTGGTACCTTGTAATGGGACAGACATGGTATCATGATTTTAATACGTACCTTCTGTGTATGGTTCTGTTTTTTTTTTATTTTATTTTTTTATTAAAATATTTTAAAATTTACATATACTTGCCATTAATTGTAATCCCCATGTATTCCCCATCACCATCTCACCAGTG
>JAGFMF010011800.1:32656-51496 GCA_019455555.1 Galemys pyrenaicus | reverse complement strand
ATTACTAGAAGAAAAAGTAGGCAAAACCCTACATGACATACACATCAATGACATCTTTGGAGGTACAACACCTAAAGCACAGATAGTGAAAGAGAGTATGGTTCTGTTTTAAGCCAAACACTAAGAATCACTAAGAATGAATCTAGATAAGTGAAATTATGTGAAGTGTTTGATGGTGTTTCTGAGTTTCTAAAACAGTGAGGCATTTTTAGACAAATCTCAGGGTGTATCAAAAGCAGATTGAGCCACATTCCCCCTGAGACCTTTCTCAATTCAGCTTTAACAGGGACTCTGGGAACCACAACAGATTTGGAGGCAGGAAGTAAAATGAAGATCAGAGGAGAATATACAGGACACAGCACAGGACACAATGATAGGAACGTGGATGGGGGCACAAGAGAGAAGGTGAAAGGTCTAAGCTGCGTGTATATGAAGTTTTATTCCTTAAACCACAAATGAAGAAGGAGAGGTAGAGACTTAAGACCCACTGTCACAGTGGGACCTTCAGACAGCTCGCTGGTGTTTATATACGGCCACAAAGTCTCTGCTGCTGTGTCCACAGAGGAGTGAGGTCTTGCTACCTTCTCTAGCAGCTGGACTGGTCTTCACAACTTGCTTTAGGCAACACGATGCAGTGGAGGTGACACTGCTGATTCCCAGCACCAAGCCAGGGAAGTTGTGCAGCCTCCCCTGCCTCACTGAGCACACGTGCTTTAGGGGAGCTGACTGTGCTGAGCTGCCCTTGGACAGCTGCCCTGCACAGCTCAGCACAGTCACCTCTGCCCTTGGAGAGGCCCCAGGTAGGGCTCTGCCATCCTGTCAGTGAGCCAGCTGTCAGTTCAGGCAGCTCCTGTGTGATTTTTAACCTCACATGAGAGCTACGTTAACTGAGAAACAGAACTGTCAGACTGATTACCCAAATTCCTGTCCCAGGAAATCACTGCAAAATACAAAGCATTTTTGTTTTATTGCAAATTTTTGGAAATTGGTAGCACAGCGATGTAACCCAGACACTTATCACAAGGCCTAAAAAGTAAGAAAAATGTTTGTATTCAATTAAGCTTCTCCTAAAAAGAATTTGAAATGTGTGCCTGCCCAGACCAGTGGAATCAAATAGAAAACCCAGAAGTAAGCACACAGATTTATGGACAGCTCATCTTTGACAAAGGAGCAAAAAATGTGAAATGAAACTTAGACTGTTCAATAATGGTGCTGAGAAACTGGACTGCTACAGTCAAAAGAAGGAAGCTAGACTACTACCTCTCACCATGCGCAAAAACCAACTCCAAATGGATCAAATAATTAGATAAGACCTGAAACTATAAAATATAGAAGAAAGTTTAGGCAAAACTGTACATGACATACATCTCAGTAACATCTTTAAAGATGCATCACCTAAAGCAAATAAAGTAAAGGAAGAGATAAATAGCTAGGACTACATCAAATTAAAGGGCTTCTGTGCAGCAAAAGAGATATTACCCAAAACAAAGAGACTCCCACTGATTGGAAGAAAATTTTTGCACTCCAAACAACTGATAAGGTATTTATTACAAAGATCTACAAAGAACTCACATGACTCAAGAAAAACAAAGTAAACAATCCAGTCAAAAAATGGGCAGAAGAACTTAAAAGACACTTCTCCAAAGAAGAGATGCAAATGGCCAACAGGCACATGAAGAATGTTCAACATCCCTCACAATCAGGGAAATGTAAATTAAAACCACAATGAGATACCACCTTACAACAGTAAGAATGGCAGATATTAAAAAAACTAGCAACACCATATGTTGGTGAGGATGTGGTGAAAAAGGAACTCTCCTACACTGCTGGTGGGAATGCAAGTTAATCCAACCATATGGAAAGCCATATGGAGGTTCCTCAGTCTACTAAATTTGAGCTTCCATATGACCCAGCAATCCCATTCCTTGGGATCTACCCAAAGGAAACAAAAAGTTTAATCAAAAGAATACATGCATCTCTATATTTATCACAGCACTATTTATAATAGTAAGACTTGGAATCAACCTAAATGCTCAAAAATAGATGACTGGATGAAGATTCTATGGTACATATACACAATCGTAATCTATTCATCAATCAAAAAAGATTAACTAATGCCATTTGGAGAAACATAGATTGAGCTGTAAAAGATTATGATCACTGAAATTAGTCAAAAGGAAAAAGAAAAAGGCTGGATCATTTCACTTACAGAGGGAATATAGGAGATCACTGGGGGAAAAATAACAACAAAACCACAGCAAAACAAACAAAAATAAACAGACAACAATAACCAGAGATATTCTGTAGGAGAGAGGGTGGGGTTGGGATCAAACAGGGTTGGGAATATCACAAGGACTATGGTGATGGTGCATGGGTGAATTGGTGGTGGGATTCTATGGGGACTTCACTGAGAGTGCAAAGCAAACATTGTAAGAAAAATTAATTAATTATTTAATTTTAAAAACCAAGTGAAGTGTGAGTCTGCAGGACTGTCATGGATGTTGGAGCATCTCTATTCATAGGCGCCCAGACGTGTTCCTGTGGGGACAGGACTCAGGCACAAGTTGAAGGGCCTCTCAGCAGAAGACTGGAGGGTGTGGTGGCTCCTATTGGAGAGGGGTTGAAGGAATGAGGAGAATGTGATTGGAAGAAGGAAATAAAATGATTGCTTGGCATTTCTGCATTATGAAGCAATGTGTATTCAGAAAAGGTATGTAAAACTTCTGAGTTAAAAAAAAGATCAGTAGGTATTTGGAATATCTGGTGGTGTGATTTGCCAAATCTGCACCTAAAAACAGCAGAATACACATTGTTCTTTTTTCCCCATTATTTATATATATTTGAGATCAATTGTGGCCCCCATGGGTTTCCCACCACCATTTCACCAGTGCACCATCACCTCAGTCCCTTGTGCTCTTTCTGCCCTCAACCCATTCCCTCGACCCTCCCCACAAAGTGTCACCAATTTGTCCTTGTCTTTTTGTTTTTGTTGTTTTTATTATTATTATTGTTATTATTCTTTTCCTTGGTCCCTTATTTGGTTCCCTTATAATCTTCCTAGGGGTGAGACCACCTGGTATTTTTCTATTGACTTCTGACTAATTTCACTTAACATAATACCTTCTAGCTCCATCCATGTTTCTATGAATGACTATAGTTTATCTATTTTGATTGCTGAATAGTATCAGATATATGTACCACATCTTCTTGATCCAACCATCTATTTTTGGGCATTTAGGTTGTTTCTAGGTCTTACCTATTATAAATAGTGCTACAATAATCATAAGGGTGCAGAGAATACACATTATTCTTAAGAGCATGTAGGCCATTTACCAAAACTGATTGTTGTGGCAAAAATAAGTTCCAGTGTTTTTCAAAGGAAAAAGTCATATGATGATATGTGTAGGTCACAGAGAATCAAGCTAGAAGCAAAGGGAAACATGTAAAAAATAATGTGTATTTCTCATGTGATAAAATACCTATATTTGGAGCGCATGTAGAAACATTTTGACAAAGGTTTGACCACATAACCCTCACTTTAATCTGCACCAGTTTCCCGCACCTGCTCTGAGGACCCGGCCCTGCTGCAGGTGTTCCCTCTCACCTGAGCAGCTCACAGACGCTGTGTCTCCAGGGCCGCAGGCAGGAGCGCCCAGGGCAGTCACGGGGCAGCTGCCCAGGGAGGACTCGGCCCCTGAGCAGTGAAATCGGGCTCTCCACACCTGCTCGGCTCCCCCCCTGGAGGGGGCCCCCTCGCGGGTGGCCAGGGCCACCCCGCAGCCCAGCTGACGACACACCACATGGGCGTTGGCCACACTCCAGCGGGAGGCGCAGAGTGCGCTCCAGCGTCCGGAAATCTTCAGCTGCACCTGCCCCTCGCACTGAGAGCCGCCGGCGTCGTCGTTCAGGAGCCGCACCTCTGTGTACGCTGGAGGAGGAGACAGGGCCTCAGCCACAGTCAGGAGTCTCCCACCCAGCGGAGCAAGCCGCGGGCTGAGTCCTGCTGGGGTCTCACCTGAGCACACGAGGTGAACAGCCCCGCGGTGCTGGCAGGTGCCTCCTGGACAGGGCGCCCTGGGGCAGGACCAGAGCCCCGGCTCCTGCCCCTCACACCGGAACTCCTCAGGCCAGACCCGTCCACCTGACTCTCTGAAGGATACGTTCCTTTGGACAGACAGAGCCTTGCCGCACCCCAGCTCTGCACAGATGACCTGGGCTGTGGGGGAGGTGAAGTTCCTGTCAGACACTGGGGTCCAGTCTCCTCCTGAATGCACTTCCACTCGCCCTGAGCAGGGCCCAGTACCTCCAGCCAGACGCACAGCTGATCCTAGAGAAAAGAGAAGTGGGTGAGTGCTTAGCACCTGTCAGTGTTATCAGAAACAGATGTACAGACAATGGTGTGGATTCTTTTTTTTTCTGAGTGAGAGTGTGGAGAGTGATTCTGACAGTCAGAATTGCCTTTTCACTTGTGAGTTTCTGAAGTGAAAATCAGGAGGATTTGCAGGGTCATTTGATGACTGAATCCCAAGAACATGTACACTTTGAGGTGTTAGAAATGCCAATTCCTTATCTAGGTTTGGGACTACAGTGTGAGGACATTTCTCTGTGGTGGATGTTCATATTGTTCCCTGGATGGACTAACTCGAGTCAACAGAGCCGTGGCATTAAGAGGCTGGAGGCCTGTCATCAGATGGGAAGGCCACCCTGAGACTCTGGGGCTACAGTTCTGGCCAGTGTTGTCTCAGGAGCTGGTCCTCATGTGACTGAGGATAAGGAAAACCACGAGTCCTGGCCCAGGACTGCTCCCAGCCACAGACAGATGATGCTCTATGGAGGAATGGACACTAAAGTTCATTTCATGGCTTCATATATTATTCTTTGATAACTTTTGATGGCAAGAAATTCCAAGAGCCTCTTAGGTGACCTGGTGGTGAAAGAGGCTGTGCACAGATGACTGTGGATGCTCAGAAAGCTCAGCGTCATGTACAAGGAGGGCTGAGCCTGGTGTCTCTCCTGAAGCCCTGGGGTTTGTGCATGAACCTGCAGGAGATGAGATCTCAGTGGGAGGTCAGGAGATGCCTGAATGTGCTGATCCCTTCCTGCTACAGGCTTCTCCCAAGAACTGGAAATGGTAGGGGAAGAGACTATTTAGGTCCTTTAATCTTATCGCTAACATAACTATATTTCTCTATGTGTTGGTTCTTGAAATACATGTTGAATGACCAATACGTTCTCATACACATCAAGAACAAGCCTTCTTAAGTAAGTTACTGTTAATTCCTGTCCATTTTCTAGTTGATTTTTACATTTACATGGAGCATCCCTGGTGGTACAAGGGTTAAGTCTCAGCACTGTGAAGCTATCCACAGCCACCGCAGCACAAGTTCGATCCCTGGCCAGGGAGCTGACCCACATGGCACAGCAGACCTCTCCTGTTTCCCCCAGCTCCCCTCACCAGTGTATTTCAGTAGATCCACCTGTTCTGCTCCCGACTCTGTCTCTGGTAAGTTATCTCACCCTCTCCATACATATGACATACCCCAGTGCTTGTATGCATAAATGTATAAATCTTAAAAAAAATAAATAAAATTTCCATGTAAGAAAATCGGATGGAATACATAATATCCAAACTAGGTGTGATGAGATTAGATAAAAATAATAATAAACCAAATATGTTCTGACAAGAGTAGAAAGGAACAGAATATGAAATATGTAGTAATTTCAGAGAAAGAAAGAAAATTAGTGTTTATAAAGGGAATATTTTAAATTATTGAGGAAGATACATTATTCTGCAATAATGTTAAAAAATGTAGACATAGAGTTTCAAAATAATAAATTATATTCACACTTTATATTAACCTCAAAAATAAATTTTATAGTAATTAAACATATAAAGATAAGAAAGGAAGCAGAACAAATTGAGAGAAAAAGTGAATTATAGGCATTCTTTGAAAAACACAGTTGATTGAAAGGAAAACTTTTCTAGGGTTTTCTTATTAACATGGTATTTTCCAGCATGTCATCTAATGCTGACCTGGTGATTTAAAGTCTTTCACCTCTTAATGGGAAAGAAGTCATTTCATTGATCAAAGATTTGATAATGAAATTTTTATATAATTTGTTTTTAATTTTATTAAATTGAATTATTTACTTTCTTAAATGATGGTTTCTATTTTGGAAATTACTTGATTTCTCCCTTGGGTGTTGTCCCCATAGTTCTCTCACCACCAGAGACCCGTGATCCATCTCCAAAGTTCCTTCTGCTCTTCCTCCCCTGTTTTGACTTCTCTTTGTCCCTTAACTGGGAGGTAAGCTTCAGCTCCATCAGATCTGTCAGGTTCAATAGACATGCTATGCCTTTTTGATGACCCTTTGTTCATTTTCTCTATGTTCCTCCTATTAATGAAACCCTCCATATTTATCTTTTTTCCTTCTGACTATTTCACTGAGCATAATCCTTTTTAGCTCCATCCATGTTGCATAAAGGGCATGGGTTTGATTGGGACATTTTAATATGTGGGCAAGACTAGCATTACACTGAGCATGTTAATGTCCTGGTAATTCCATGGATGTTCATCTGATGTAAATAGAATGTGAGTTGAACACAGAAGTACCCCAAACTATTTGGTGTCATTTTTATATTATTTGGAGGTGGGTGAAATTTCTGCACAAGGTCAGGGAAGACGTGACTCCTCCCGGGATCCTGGCAGGCTCCTCTGAAGAAAGTGAGTGCAGTTTCAGGGTGAAGCCTGGACTCTCACTGACAGCTCCTGTCCAGATTTGTGTCCTGCTACTGCAAATCAGTCTCACTGACCTGACCCACTGACTTGAGCCTGATGTCTCAGGATGGACTTCTAAAATCATCATTGACAGAAGTCCCTTCGGGACTAGGAAGGATAAAATGTGTCTTAGACCTCTCTGACCCACCTGCCTCTGTTGTCCCAGATCAGACACCAGTTTCTGTGGAACTTTCCTTTCCTAAAGCCCCTGGAAAATGCACTGACCTTACCTGAGCAGATGACTCCTGCTTCCATGCCAGGAGAGCAGTGGTTTTCCTTCAGAGGTGCAAACGGGCACTTCAACAGGAAGGACTCCCCTCCTGTACACTGCATTTCTCTATTCAAGAAGAACCCTGATCCCCGACCGAAATGAGCAGAGACTGTGGCATTGAAGGCCTCACCACAGCCCAGCTGTCTGCACACCACGTGGGCATCATGGAGGTCCCAGCCACGGTCACAGATGGTGATGCTGGAGACCTGGGCAAAGATCTCCACTCTGCCAGCGCAGCGATGGCCTCCATCCACCAGATGAAGCGGCAGACTATCTAAGGAGAGAAAGTCATGTCAAGGACACCTAACCTGGAAGTAGAAAGCTTTCCTGGTCCTTGGAGTCCCTCACCTGAGCAGCAGGCAGTGCCCTCCTCTGAGGCTGCAGAGCCTGCTGGGGGAGACAAAGATCTTGTGCTGGGGCAACACCTGGTTCCTACAGCAGTGAGCAGAGCAGTAGAGTGAAAGTTAGAAAGAACAGAACAATGTAGTGGGAACATTCCAGCGAGCATGTGAGAGAGCAGGTGTAACCAGGGCCTGTCAGGTGACTGATGTAGAGTCTGCAGGTGTCTGAGAAGATGTCCAAAGATGCTAGTATCTAGTCCTGAGCAGGTAAATGAGCTCATATCCCTGTAGTGGACGAGCAGCCAGTGGATTCCTTATAAATCACACTCACATCCAAGTTGATCTGAGAATTAGCAGCTGGATTAAAGGGAACTGTTGTGAGCTTATCAGAAGCCTCTGGTGGCTGCCATGATTCCCATCAGTCAGACTTGTTCTTCTTGGTATAGTCACTCAGAGATGAGGGTCACGAACTGGCTATGATTTACCTAGATACTTCATTTCTGATTCTAGGCTCCAGGTGTGCTCCTGAGTAAATGAAGCCCCTCACATGAGAGACGATCACAGCTGATACATGGCCCAGAGACACTGGGCATCATACAGCTGCTTCTTCCCACAAACTAATCTAATCTCTACTTGAACTTCATGTTAGGAATTTCCTTTATTCAAAATCTGGAGCTATTCATTGTTTAGGACAAAATATAATGTATCACTAATCACACTGGGAGACAGAACAGTTTATATTCCTGAGCTGAATGCACTCAAGCAATTTTGACAGATTCTATTATTATTATTATCTTTGTTTCTTATTGAAAAAAGATATGAACCAAGAGGTTAAATAATGTATCAGTTTCATAATGTTTTTAAGTGATGGAATAGAGAATAACTTCTAGAGCTTCTGCTAAACTAAATCATAGAGGAGTTGTAGATTTATTCTCATTCTATGACTGACATAGTAAGCGCTGTGCTGAGTGTGAAACAGGAGACCTGAGGCCACGCCCACGAGCAGGTTTTCTCTCAGCATCTGCCCAGTGAGCACGTTGTGCAGGGCGGGAGGCCAGAGACCTGCGTCAAGACTCTGGGCAGGCAGAGTGGCTCGTCCTTTACTCTCTTGGTGCTCAGCTACCAGAATATTCACCCTCTCAGCTGGATGCTGAGTTCCCAGAATGCCCTGGCCACAGGCACAGAGACAGTCAGAGGAGACCGATGTCACCCAACTGCCAGTGAGGCTTGTTCCAGCTCATTCTAGGTGCAGTTGGATAACCACGTGCTCAGCAGCCCCTGCCCCACTAGCATAACAAAAGATGCTTCAGTCATCAGAAGATATCTCTGGATAATTTTAATTTTTTAATACACAATTTTTAACATTATATAAAAAGTTCCACAGCATGTAAAAAGATGGGGCAAATCACAAGGAGAATTAAAGAAGTTAAGAAAAGGTAGAAAAACAGTAAGTAGGTTGGAGTTAGTAGATAAGATTCTTAACTATGATAAATGAATTTAGGGAAAAGAGAGGAGAGAAGACAAAAACAAATGAAACGAACAAAAATAACTCTTAAAAGAATGGAAAAAATAAAATATCAAAGGAATAATTTCCAACTGAAAATAAAACATCATAAGAAGTGAATTAATTAATTTAAAAGAATTTTATAGAACTCAAGACCAAATTAGTAACTTAGAGGAGTCCTATAGATGAGGGAACAGGGAAAGAGAAGGAGGAGATGAAAGAGGACAGAGAACGGGAACAAAACATTTGAAGATATTATGGTTGAGAATCTAAACAAATGGATGAAAATTAGAACTCACATTTTCAAGACACTCAGAATACCAAGGAAGATATGAAAACCCTAAAACCTTGTAAAGACCAAAAAAAAGGAGAGAAAAGGCATATACAAGCAGGTGAGCAGGTGATACTAAATGGTAGATACTAACTCCACAATACCAGTCATTGTATTTAAAGTAAATAGATTAGATTCTTCAAGTAAAAGCAAATCTAGATAAAACAACAAAATTTCAAGTAAATGCTACCTCCAAGAACCTCATGTAATATGTAAGGGTGAAGAAAATTGAAAATAAAAGGATGAACAAACATATATACCACGGAAACAATATCCATAACATTATGGATATTATCCACATAAACATTATGTGGAGAAGCACATAAGAAGTAGACTTTAAGTCAAGATGCACTAATTGAGTTGAAGAGGGAATGTTTGATTGGTAGTGGGTAAGAACCTACTAGAGATATTATACATATCAACATCCTAGAATAGCTTTGAAATACAAATAATACTTAACAGAATGAAAAGAAGAAATAGACAAATTAACAACAAAAATGGCAAAAATGTAGCATAACTGTTTTAAAGCAGAAAAGAGGGATGACCCTAATCAATGTAAAACAGCATAATCAACACATTTAGGTAAAATAAAATATTTAGAACACCGAACCCCCAAATGGAAGAATTCACATTATTGCAAATCACGTAAATGTTTATGCTAAATCACCCTAAGTAGGACAAGAGCTTTCAGGTGACTGACTCATACACTGTACTTCCTCTGACCACAGTGAAATTAAATTAGCAATTAACAAGAAAATACACTTAGTAATGCCTACATTTTGGAAAATTAAGTGACAGTGCTCTAAAAGATATCTGGGCCCAGATATAAATTAACAGTTGAAAAATATTGTGAAATGATAATTATAAAAACATGATATACTTAAATTCCTCTAATGGAGTAAAATAGTGCATAAAAGAAATTCATACTCTAGACTTTATGAAGACGAAGATTTGAAAGAGGGAAAAATGTAAGGTTCAGCTTAGGAAACTACAAGATCAGTAAATAAACTAGTAAGGATATATATAGATATTTATAGATATTGTATCTAATGGAAATTTCAGTTCTAGATCACACTGTCTCCCTTTCCTTTTTTTTTTTTTAAGGATGACTGCCTGGATGAGCTCCTGAGTAGATTATCAGACTCAAAATTGTGCTCCTAACTCAGCTTTAATCCTCCCCCCAAGTTCTACTGTGATATAATTGACGAATTGTATTTTGTAATTTTGTCCTTAGATCCATAAGGCATAATCTTTGAACTGAAAGTTTCTCTACTGTGACTCACATCTCCCAATTTGCAGTTTTGTTTTGTTTTTGTTTTTCTTTTGCAAAGACAAGTCTCTCTTTAAGAAGAGCGCCCCCAATTTAGACTTCATGAACACCAAGTGTATAGCCTAGGAGGGGCGAAGTCACAATCTCAGAGGATTTTCCCCAAAAATATATGGAAAACTGCAGACGTGTCTGCCCCATTGTCTTTTACCATTTCACCTCACTCCCCTGCTCCTTTATTTTTTCCACTTGTCCTCTCTCCTTACACATTTATGGTGTTTGCCAACTCTCCAAAATCTGTGGCATGAAATAGGGTTTGAAAAATCTTTTGTTCACTGCTCTATCACAAGTACCTACAAAATTTCCTGACAGATGACGCTCAATAAGTATTTGATAAATAAATGACTAGCAAAGGAATCAGACCATAGAAAAGTAATAATAGTTTTGATCTGCAACCTATAAACAATATAGTCAAATATTAACATATATATTTAATAGCCAAATATTAATATGGCCACTACTTTTAGTTAATAGGTACTCAGATATAAGACTTCTATATTATCTAACATTATATTAAGATAATGAAATTTATTTATTATTTATCACTATATTAAATTTATTAAAAATGAATGCTAACATTAAATGTACAGGTGTAAGAGACTATTGAAATGACCAGCTATGTTGAAAAGAAGCAAAGAAGACCTTACAATTGCTAAAACAGGGGCCTCCCTGGTGGCACAATGGGTTAAGCAAGCACTATGAAGCAAACCGCAGCCACTGCAGCACGAGTTCGCATCCCTGCCACCGGTCAGGGGAGTGACCCACATGGCCCAGCAGACCTCTCCTGCTTCGCCCATTGCTCCCCTCAGCTGTGTATTTCACTCAATCTGCCTGTTCTATTCCCGACTCTGTCTCTGGTGGATCCTCTCACTGCCCGCACCTGTGGCCCACACCCCAGTGCTTGTATGCATAAATAATAAATCTTTTAAAAAAAGAATTGTTAAAAATACTCTTTGGTTGAGTATCCTTTAGACCAGATGAAAAGGAATAGGTGAACAGGAAGATAAATCCAAACTATTTCCACAACATGTTCTCTGAGACAAGCCTCTCTCAAAACAGAGACCTCACGGCAGAAAGGGCGATGGGAGCGGCAGATCCCACAGCAGGTGCCAGCTCAGGCAGAGTCAGTCTCTCTGGCACCTGACACCAGGGCTGCGATGTCACAAGGTGATGGGGTGACTCTGTGAACTGAAGCTCTAACGTGTGAGCCTGTGCGTGAGTCCTGTGATTTCACAAGACATTGTCTGACAAAAAACTCATGCTCGTAGGAGTGACGTGTGATTTTTCTTAGTAGATTGAGAAGTGTGCTCATTGCGCTCACAGCTGGAGAGGCCAGAATGGAGTCAGCACCAACTTTGTATTTCAGGCTGACAGTGCATCTGCCACTAAAACCTGTGAGCCGGGAAGGGTCAGCCATCCTCACACATGGCCACACCGTGGAAAGGGAAGTTCCAAGAACTGTAACAACACAGTGAGGAGCACAACACCTGTTGGACCATTCCCAAAGAAGAGAGACACGGAGACTACCCCGTGGAGAAGACATTTCCAGTGGAGGGGCTGGAAATCAGGAGGAAATCAAAACGGGAAGGGATGGAGAGGGAGGAGCATCTAGAGCAGCAGGGGCCGAGGCCACCCCTGAGAGACTGGCTGACCAGGGTGAGCCAGGTCATGGTCACTGCAGGGCTCAACCTGATGTCTTGGGCTCTGCTGGTCAGGGGTCAGGGAGAGCAGGTGTCATGCAGGGTCTGGGGGACCACAGGGAGAAATCCCTCTGAGGACATGCACAGCACAGGCGCTTCCTCAGCAGCAGAGCCTGGGATGTCACAGACACCATCAAGACTCCATTGGGGCAGGAACAGTGGCCAAGAGGGGCCCATCCTGGAGTCCAGAGTGCACATCCTCTGCCTGCAGTGCCCCTATCAGTCCACCCAGAGGCCCAACATTTGCATCATTTTTTGCTGCCCCCTGGGGTGGAGGACCATGGGGCCAAGTTGTATGAAGGGAAACACCACAGCAGGCAGCAGAGTCCTGCCAGCTTCCAGCGCTGGGGACTATGGCAGTAGGGCAGGAAAACGTTTGAGCTGTGGTTTGTGGGGAAGAAAAAAGCACCCCACAAGCAGACTTAGGCTGCAGGTGCAGTGTTATCAGGGGTGTAATTAAAGTTGTATTGGGAGGGCTTTCTCAACAATATCCATATCTGGCCTCATCACAGACACATACAGACACAAATCAGCACCACCACTCACCACAGTCCAGCTGTCTGCCTTCAAGTGTGATCTGTGAATCCTGTCTAGAAAGCTGACTTCCACTGGCAGACATGCTCCTGCCCACACATCCCTCCTCACATGCTCTTCAAAGTCCCATTTATCACCCCCGCCTTAAACACACACACACACACACACACACACTCATCCTCAGGCTGAAGGACAGAAACCCAGAAGCCTACTGGCAGAGACAGTACAGGGAGCAGGAATGAGACTCAGAGACGAAGCCACAGGAAGTCAGTCAGAATCCAGTACAGAAAACTGGGAAGTCACCAGATGTTTTCTTTGTTTTGAGGTGCTATTGGGGAGAGCTGAACACAGACTCAGTCAGTCAGATAACAAATATCTCACAGTCTGGGCAACATCTCACAGCTGGATTGAGAAGCAGAGCCTCCAAGGAGAAAAAGGAACATTCACCGTCACTGAAGATCACATTGGGACAAAAGCAAGTGGTCAACAGGGAGGAGCTGCCTTTGCCATTCTAGGGCTCACCCCCAGAGCCTGAGAACTGACCCAGAGTCTCTGCTGCTCTCAGGGAGTGAGCGAGGCTCTGCTTACCTTGGGCGCTCGTGAGGACAGTGGAGAGGAGAAAGGCAAGTGCTGGGAGAAGGCAGCGTCCGTGCATGGTCGCTCTGATCCTCGTGTCCTCAGGTAACTGCCACAGTTTCCACAAATATAAAAGAACCCCGTCAGTCCAATGGGGGTCCCACTCCCAGGAGGGGTTTATATAGTCCCATCCCCTGACTTGCCATCTCTGCGAGCCAATAGAAACCCTTCAGAACATTGCCCTGCATCAGACACTCCAAAAATGGAAACTTTCTGAGGTTCAAACACCAATGAGATGCTCTATTTTAAATATTACCTTATATGAGCAGCAAAACTTTTGACATCAGGTGTCATCTGTCCTCAGAGCGGACACAGGAAAGCTAAATTTAAGAAAGAATCGTTACTGTCTTTCTCAGGGGGTCTGGTTCAATGACTGATTCAGCTCAGCTACTGGAAGGGCCGGACAATTTCTGGGTCAGCTCTACCACCCCATAGACCCAAGGACGATGCCTTTTGTTAACGAAGCCTGTGACTCCTGTGTCAGCTGCACAGTGTGTTGTGGCTGCAAAGAAACATGAAGAATCTCACAGTAACAACAAAAGTCAGGTGAGTAGAAAACTATGATTAGGAAGATAAAACTTTCTAGGGAATAATAAGTTGAGATTTGCATTAAGGGGACATCATCATTAACTGCATTGGGTAGTGCTCCCTTCTCCCCACTTTTGATTGGTAAGTGAAAACCTCATAAAATCCAGGTTCCTGATGCAACAAATACAAAGTTTGCCTTTCTTTCCTTCACATCTAATAACTTCTTTGCCCCTCCCCCCCCCGCAAAACTACCATGGCCATATGGACACTTCACCAGGAATATGTTATTCTTCCCTGGGACGTGTCAGAACTACATATTATAACCTAATTACAGAATTCACCCCCATTCCACAAGTGGCAATCTGCACTTGGCAGCCCAATTCGTACTGATTAGTAAGGGGGTGCCCTTTTCTCCAGGTTCATTGTCAGCATTTCAGCCCCTCTGCCTCCCCTTCCTCCTTTCATTTTCACATGAGCCACTTAGTCAACTTTCATACTCTCTTCTGGCCTCCTTGAGGCCAAATAAGATGGCGTCATCACAGTGCTTGGACTTGCAATCAGTCGGACACAAAAAAATCCTTTAGTGCATCCTGCTGTCAACAGAACATAGTGTTCATTAATTTATCATTTAACAATTTATTTTTATTTACTATAAATGACACAGGTCATTGTGTATGTAAGACAAATGTGTATGTAAGACACATTTGCATATGTGTTATCTATGCACTAGTGTACATGTTATTACACATGTGTGTATCACAAACACACTAGTAAGAGGTGACTACCACTTAATTAATAACTTTATCATGTGCCATTATAATCCTTTAATTTTTAAGTGGAACAGCTAAAATCCAGTTTCTGAGTGACTTGGAAATTATCATATACTGTTGTTGTCTATAAACACCACACTGTGCATTAGATCTTTAGGACTTATTTATCTAGTAGTTATAATTCTTTACCCTTAAAAGCCTCTCTCAGTAGTCTATCCCCATCCTCTGCTATCGCCAATCTACACTTTCTTTATATGAGTTCATTTTATTTTTAGATCCCAAATACTATTGATATCACCCAGCGTTTGTCTTTCTCTGCCCAGCTTCTCCAAATTAGCAAAAAGCCTCACTGAGTGTCCCCACTGCATGCAGTGCTGGCTGTGGGGTCTGTGATCCCACCTGGACCCCGCTGTGTCCAGTTCCTAATTATTAAAGTTAACATGACAGCATCTTTTTGATTCAATGTATATTTTGGAGGCTTTAATGTGCGTGCCTTTACTTTCTATTTCTATTAATAGTGTTTCTTTACAAACTAAGTTCTTGATTATAATAAATTAATAAAGGCAGTGGATCAAGTTTATCTCTCATGCTTATTCTGTCTTATGTTCTTTAAGGAGAACATTGTCTACCCTATTTGCTTCCTCCAGGCACATGACCTAGGGATAGCTTGACCTTATTTAAAAGAAACTGAGGTGACTAGAAGCTGGGCCTCCATCCCTGTCAGGACCTGTCCACCCAAGTTCACTCTCCTTCTATGGCAGGAAGTTTCTGGGTAACAAACTCTCCCTAATTCACCAACTCCAAATATCACAGATTTTCTCTCAGTCCTGAGTGTTGGTTGGCAAAAACTCTGCTGGGGTTTCCAGTGTCTGAGCTGTAGGGTTGAGCTGACAAAGGTCTCGTGAGAAGAGGCTCAGCCCTGCTCTTTGCTTCTCTCTAGAGTCTGGCTCCAAATCTCCTCCCTGCCTGGAGTCTGCACACTCGCAGACACTGTTGGGTTACACCACGTCCCTACTATCATCTCAGTGCTTGGCTTAAACAGAAGCGTGAGCACTGTCAGACACAGAACTCTCCACAAGAGGGAAACTCTACATTATGAGGCCATGACCGCCCCATTACAGCGTTCAGCTCAGACCCACCACTGGGTAATGATGTAGTTTAATGCATTTTAATGCATTTTTCTGCTCTCCAATCCACTAACCCTCTGACCTCACTGCTCTGCAGGAAAACAGACCCAGGTGCTGTCCCTGAGTACCCACAACCTGTCTCCAACAGTAGTCCCTGCAACCTCAGTGGAGGGGTCCTGCTGCTCAAAGGAGGGGTCCTAGGTCAGGAAAGCCTTCTGATTCCAGGTTAAATCCCCATTGACCAGACTCTCCCTCTCGGACAGCACATAGCTCCATCTGGTGGACGGAGGCCATCACTGCGCCGGCAGAGTGGAGATCCTTCACCAGGGTGTCTGGCGCCCCTGTGTGATGATGCCTGGGACTTGAGTGATGCCACATGGTGTTCAGAGAGCTGGGCTGTGGGGAGGCCCTCAATGCCACCATGTCTGCTCACTGCGGGGAGGGATCAGGGCCCATCTGGCTAGGATGAAGTAAGATGGAGGTGCCGCAATTCCTTCCTATGGGCCTGGGGAGCCCTGGAGGCACAGCAACCGCGCCTTTAAAACATTGTCTTAAAACATAACATCTTGGAAATATGTTCTGACAATTCATTTTTGTAGTGCTTGTTAATGTGGAAACATCCTGGAAATATGTATTATAAATCGTGAAATACTGAGACTTGGCTATTTTTCTGGCTTATGACATCAAAATAAAATACTGGCCTAGGAAAAGACCCTGTAGAACATGGAGTGAATACTTAGCAGCCATCACGCTCTTGGGGGAACAGGTATTTTGCTTTTACCTAGCCACCTGCTTACTGTGGATTTTACCTGATCACCTCCTTTACCCTTAGATCCCAGGGCCCTAAGTGATGGTCTCAAGACGATGAAGATGTGTCAGTGTGAGGCTCCTTGTGCAGCTGCGATGATGGAGGAAAACATTTCCCTCTAGAAGGAGGGTCGATGAATCACTCAGACAGGTGAGGGGTGTAGTTGCTCTGTGATCTTTCATCTGTCTTGGGTAGGATGGTGTTGAGCTCCTCCAGGTCTGTCATCCTGTATGTTGAAAATTTGAGTGACCTCATATATTGACAGCACCACCTCAACCACTTCATTCCTTGATGCTGTCAGTTGTCCTCATAAGGAAGAAATATTCATAGTTTGGGCATCATAACAATTTCCCCAATATGTGTGCATTTATTTATATTCGTAGATTACTTGAACAATTTTCCCAAATCTGACAATGGAAGTCTCCTGGCAACGTTTTTGCACTGTCTTGTATGTGAAAGAAGGCGGTTGGAGAATTTTAAAAAACAGTTCCATTTTTTTTAACAAATGAGGCATTTTGGGCATGTAAGATGCACCGTGAACATATTTTAGCACTAATATGTACAAAGACTATGACAGGTTGCCTTAAAGTACATCTCTGCTGTTGGGCTTAAGACTCAGAATTTGCAGCAGCCGTGAACTGTTCAGGTGCAGCCATTTGAGTGGGCAACGAAAATGCTCATTGTCAGGGAAGACTCCACGGGATTGTGGGAAGGGGAGACTGTACTGGATGGATGCTCCTGTGACTTGGTCTGTGGATTTGGGAACACAAGTCAAGGTGTTCACCAGCAGAGGGAGACATTCAGAAGGAGCTGAACTCAACATGGATTTGTTCTTCTATCTCCTTAGCCTTGATCATTCACATCTGGAAAATGTAAAAGGAAACATTCTCCCCTCCTTTGTATAAGTCTTCCCATTCTTGGGTCATCTCCCTGCTGACCAGGTGAGCCAGGACGCAGGTCTCCACAGAGCACCTCTGCGTGGCCACAGACCTCTGATGGCCCAGAGACCACATGCGCTGGGTCCTGATAGGTCTCCCTGATATGTCCTTTGCTGTAATTAATATGAAATTGTCTGAACCCCCTGAGCTTACTGGGTCTCCAGGGATGCTTTATCATCACCACTCACGTGTCCTGCTCCTCCCTGGGGCACTGTCCTGTCCCTTGTCATGGTTCTAATCAAATCTCTCTCCACTGTGTTAGACTCTTCTCCGCAGGTCACTAGAGGAGCAGCTGATCCCCAGAAAGATGGAGGCAGATCCTTGCTGCTTCTTGGGGAGTAAGGGAAACATGGACATGATGATATTGAATGAAAATCGTCCCTGAAACATCCTCAGTGCTGTTACCATGATGTGTTATTAGAACTGAGATGAGGCCTCAGATAATCTAATTACCTGTTTTTGTGTATAGAAATTGCTCAAAATTAAACATTCTGAGTAAAGTTCTTTTGATTTGTTGCTAATTTAATAAGTTTCATCCTAATTGGTTTTACATGCTTGGTCCTTAACCACACTTTACTTCAAAGAAAAGGTGAGTGACCTGTTTTCTCACCTCGCTCCCAGACTACTCAGGTGTACCTTGCCCAGATTCACGATTTCCCAGGCATCCCTCTTACTTAGACAAGGGACTCTAACTTGGTCCCTGCCTCCAAAGGAACCTCAGGTGTTTAGGGAAGGCTGACCAGCTCCAGCTGCTGGTCCCTAAAGTGGCTGTAAGGAAATAGCTAAGGAGGCTGAGGAGAGAAGCCGAGTTCCTGTGTGGGCAGGTTCATGGACTCAGCTTGAGGCTTTGTGACTCTAGTGTAGCTCTGTTTTTCCACTTTTTCATTTAGGGTAGTGCATGGGGAGCATTTGAAAAAAGTAATTGTACATGTAGTCGGTGCATTTTTAAAAAGCTTTCCATTATTTCATGGGCAGTCTTGGTAGGACACATGTTGTTTCTGAAAACAGTCATTTTTCCTTGTCTTTTTTTATTTATAATTTTTTAATTTACATATATTTGACATCAATTGTAATCCCCATGTATTCCCCATCACCATATCACCAATGCATCATCACCTCAGTCCCCTGTGCTCCCATCTGCCATCAACCCTCCCCACCAAGTGTCCCCAATTTGTCCTTGTCTTTTCATTTTTGGTTTTTGTTTCTTTCTTGTTGTTATTATTATTATTATTGTTCTTATTCCTTT
>JAGFMF010011799.1:14226100-14247389 GCA_019455555.1 Galemys pyrenaicus | reverse complement strand
CTCTGGGCCCATGGGTGAGGAGACGCGGGGTCTCTGAGGAGGAAATCGTGAGGGGATGGGACTTATTTGGCGCCACATAGCGCTCTCGAAGAGCCTCCAGGAGAGACATCTGAGGCAAAAGCACCCTCTTGGTCCCCAGGCTGAGGAGACGCGGGGTCTCTGAGGAGGAAATCGTGAGGGGATGGGACCTATTTCGCACCACGTGGTGCTCTCGAAGAGCCTGCAGGAGAGACATCTGAGGCAAAAGCACCCTCTCTGGGCCCATGGGTGAGGAGACGCGGGGTCTCTGAGGAGGAAATCGTTAGCTTATGGGACTTTTTTCACGCCTTGTGGCATTCTAGAATAGCCTCCAGATGAGATATCTGAGGCCCTAGGTCTCTCCATGGGCCCATTTCTGAGGTGATGCAGGATTCTTTGAGGAGGAAAACCTGAGGGTATGGACTCTTTCACACCGTGTTGCGCTGTAGAAGAGTCTACTGGAGAGACATCTGATGCAATGGGACCCTTTTTTGGGGCCTATTTTTAGGCGAATTGGAGTTTCTTAGGGAAAAGCATAAGAGGATGTGACCGACCTATTTCTTTCCACAGCAGTGCATCCACTAGAGAAATCTATGGCTAAAGGACCCTTTTTTCCCCATGTCTGAGGAGATTTGAGATCTCTGATGTGAAATATGTTAGGGGAAGAGCCCTATTTCGTGCCACTAGAGTATAAGATAATGCCTCCAGGAGAAAAATCTGAGGTGAAAGGACCTTTTTTGGGCCCATGATTTAGGAGAATGGGTCTATAAGATACAAATGTGACAGATTGGACATATTTTGCACCATGTAGTGACCAATCTCTCCTTACCGTCTTACGTCATACATGGTGCCCACTCAGCATATTTTAATTTGTTCCCATCATTAAGTTTTAAACCATAGTACATCACACAATAAAAACTCTTTACTCTCTGACCCCCTGAGCATGCATGGATTTAGTATTGCCATATACAGCTTCTTTTGTTAACAGGGATACTCAGGATTTAGAAAGAGTGAAGAGGTTTCCGCCTGCCTATGGCAAGGCTCTGCGGCACCTGGATGGAAATGTAGACATTATTCATTTGCTCAGGGTCCCAGCAATCTTGCCAGAGCTGATCTTTACTGCATCTTGACAACTCCTTAAGGGTCCTCAGCATGTATAACAGTGGCAACATACAACATTGCCTGTAAGCAACTAAACATAAAACACTAAATGAAGTCATGAAGTCACGGTAATTGTGTGTTTATGATGTGCTTACAATGTGTGTAACTGAATGCCTGTGTTTAGTTAAAGACAAATACAAACATCCAGGCTAACAGTGTGATTGTGGTATTGACTCGATTGTTTTAGAAGAATGAAGTCTTAGTGAGGGCAGGATTGTGGGTGAGGGTGGGTCTTGGGGTGCTGGTAGTTAGAGGGACCTGATAAATTGTGCTTTACTGGTGGAAAAAGCCAGTTCCCCTGCCAGCTATGTTGTGCATGTGAATTCAGGGAGTGTTTTGGTGCTCTGTGCCTCAATTTCTTCACCTATGGACTATGGGTAAGGCTATCTCCTGTTTCACAAATATATTATGAGGATGGGCTGAGCTTTTCATGGGGGACCAGTAGAGCCCTTCTCATTCTTGTTGATGAGGGTTATCTGCAAGTCCACAGAGACCTTTTCACAATATTCTGGGGCTACACTGGTTGGGATATTGCTAACTGGAAGTGACCCAAATGGTCTCCATAGGATTCCTTGCTCCTGTTGCAGTTTCCACAAAGCCAGCCTGGTCCCAATCTTGGTGGTTCTGTACAATCACTAATTGGGATTTGAAGACAACTGTAAGGCCCTTTCTATCCCTTGGCAGTGAAGGCCTTGAAATGTGATGGTCACTGTCAAGCCTATGACCCCTATCAGCCCTTGATTTTGCCTTGTCTGGGCTCTGTGCTCTGCCTTGCTGACATCTCCTTCAAGAGCAGACACCTCCAGAGTCCCCAGGGCTCCTCTTTTCCTGGTTTTCCTCCTCATTCTGTCATGTCTCCATCTGAGCCTCTAACAAACTTCTCACACTATGTCCTGTTAACATGGCCACTGCCACATGATGGGGCTGGACAGTAGCAGGAGTGCTATTTTAGCTGTCCAATCTACAGTGAAGCCTTTTGGACTTTAGCTGTTCACTCTAATAGTATTTAGTTCTGTTTCTAATTGTTACTTTCTAAATAGCACTGACAGTTTTGCCCTAATAGAGTTTGAGTTTCTTTAGTAAGAATGCCTTGCATCATTCTGAAGTCATTTACAAGAGCACAGCCCTGCCTAAGTCCCCTGGGCTCCATCACCAGAGCAACCTGGTCAGGGCCTGGAGAGCCCAAATGGAGAGCAGACTCCCCTTGATCTCATGTGGCAGGTGAGTGCTGCCTCCTTTCATAGCTTGCCGTGATGCTTCATTGTCCATCTACTGCTGTGATGTGACTCCAAAGACTTATAGAATGGTGCCCATCAAGGTGGACATTTCACTATTAGGGCATGAGCCACATGTCAACTAAAATGAAAAATGTCTCCACAAACAAAATTGTTTTAATGACTCTTAAAACAATATTAATGAGAATATTTTTGGAAATTATGTCTGATTCTTTAGGAACATTATATTGAATATTTATAAAAATAAATATGCTTTATTCTGAAGAGGAAAAAGTCTTCCAAATAGTACATTAAAGAGTTACTGGTGGATAAAGATATAGTAAGTGCTCATTTTCACCCAAATGATATTAAAAACATTCAATTTTAAGGCAAAGCTGGATTGTTTTATGACATCAGTAGCAACTAAGTCTCCCACAGTTAGTAGCTTTAAAGTTTCCTCTGAAAATTAAACCATGGGCTCTAAATAAAACCTTACTAATGTTCAGTTTTTATCTAAAAATCAATTAAGTTAGTCATTATTAATTTTACCTGCTTTTAGATGCCTATACTTTCAAGAAAAACACTTTATGTATAATACATGTTCTGTTACCTCAGACTAATCTTTTGTAGTTTGGAGTCAATATTTCTATCCCCACAAGACAGAATGCTCTAAAACCTCACACAACAACACCAACTACAAACTGGACAAATATTCAGCTGACTGAAGAGCTGTGTAAGAAATTTAACCATAATGCCAGAGGGTTCTAATTTATCCTTTTTGAAGAGAGAATATAAATAGTGCAATTAACTTACCTATTTTGTGAATTTCATTGAGTGTGTGTGGGGAGTAAAACAGGGATTGATGATCATGGAGTAAATCACTGGGGGATAAAATAAGAATGAAAACTACATATCAAAGTTTGGAGCGATTACTACATCCAAGCATAGTGATAACTAGGATAGAATTTACACCCACTCCTCATTAGCCTGTCACTTTCAGTATCACTTCTTAGGCACTGACTCATTTTAACACAGAAAGAAATTATTTTGCACAAAGAAAACATCCTAAGGACTAAAGTAATGTTTTCAAAAAGGGCGATCAGGGTCAGATTTTCAGGAGTGGAAGCCAGGAAGGTTTTCTCATGATAATGTCCACATGCTTCTAACAGCACGAGCTCCAAAGGGTGACACCATTTTGCGTGGCTATTGCTGAGTAAGAGGCTCACAGCTCTGAGCTAGGATTGGAGAGCTGGAAGTGAGTCAGCATTTCACTTACTGAGAATAATAAGAAGAACTTGAAAGATTTTGATGAAGAGATCTAAAAATTATTCATGGATTTGGAGATGGGTGGGAAGGCAGACATTTGAAGGAGGGAATAATTTATTCTCAAGAGGCAGAGGAGATAATAATGTACACTTCGTACACTATATTTAGGTCTGTCTGTCAGTGCAACCATCCATCCATCCATCCATCCATCCATCCATCCATCCATCCATCATCTCTTACCTATTTATCAACTATCAGTTACCCATGCATGCATCCATCCATCATTACCATCTATCAATTCTTTATCAACTCTCTTTCCCCCTGAACCCATCCATCCATCCATCCATCCATCCATCCATCCATCCATCCATCCATCCATCCATCATCTATGGTATTGATCCATATATATATTTCTCAAATATATAGACAAACTATATATATGTTTTGTGTATAATATATACACACTACATAATATTTACATATTTCTTTGTATCTATATAGTCAAATATCAAGGTTAGGGGGACAAAATCTATTTTGACAATGACCAGAAACTGCATTAATACATTTAACTAGCACAATGGCCAGGATGACCCCCTTTAGCAGCCTTCCCTCCCTGTGCCTTTCTCTGATTGAGCAATTTTTCTATTAGAAGAAGTCAATAAGACTGTCCATAAGAAATATCTGGTTTCCCTTCCTTACTACTTTGGCTCAACTGGGAAATAGAACTATAAATGCAACGTTGCTCTTGGTTCCTTTATTAAAATTTAAAAAAAAAAGTGAATAGGAATGTTCCTTTGACATCTCAGAATATCTCAACAAATTGTAGGAAAAAAGCAGCTTCCTATGGGAACAACCCACAGGGCTGTGTTCTGGTATGTGGCAGAGAGGTCGTTCTTGCCACTGTCCCTGACGTGAGGCACAGGCTATGTCTATATGGCTATATAGATACAAAGAAATATTTAAATAGTATGTAGTGTGTATCTATTATACATGTGAGATGTGAGGCACAGTCATTAGTTGTCCAGGAAGTTGGGGGAAGGAGAGCAAAACTCATCAGAACCTGAGAAATCTAGGCACAGAGATGAATGAGGTGGTACAGACATGCCTGTTTCTGTTTCTATAACTTAGGGACCTTATGCCACAGCCATGTCTGTGAGTCACACATGCCCTACAGAACATATGGCACCTGGATGAGTCACCTGTGATTATTTTATGCTCCAAGGAAGTACTGGTGCATTAGGGTCTGTTTTGCCATTTTGCCAGAATCAATGCCTTAAATTGCAGTATGTTACTGCATGTAGGCTGATCCCCCATCAAGTCATTGCCAGGTAACTGTTTATCCTGTGCAGATAAACCAGCCTTCCTGTCTCCTCCAGAAAATGTCCTGAGTATAATGGGCTCTATTCATCAACCTTCCTACAATCAAAATGTGCTGAACCATTCATTTGTATATCGGTAGAAAGAATGAGTCTATGGGGGTATGAAATTATTAATGAATTGAAGAATTAAATTTTAAGAATAATCATTGCTAAGATTGCTAATCAAGAAAAAAATATATATGAGACATGAGATACAAGTGAAAATACACAATCATACGGGGAGAAAATTGTCAAAAAAAAACCACAATGAATCATAGTTATAGCATAGATAAAATTATAAGAACATGATTTTAGGAAAAGAAGCAAGTTATTTTTTTTTCTAAAAATTTTCGAATTACTGTATTTTAGTTTCACCAAGACAACCTTCACTGTTTGAACTCTGACAGGGAATCCTTTTTCTCCAGTTATTCACAAAATCAATGGCAATTAAATTCTTGCTCAATGAAACAAATGTTTTCTACAGAATGTGATTTACTCCAAAATCATTAATACCAGAGAAAGCAATGAAGATTATGTTTCCTACTCATTAAAGGTTGTAGTTCTAATTTTTCTCTTTAGATATTTCTGAACCCAGCCTATTGTTTTGTTTTGTTATTACACTTTGGTCAATGGAGATGTCTATACAACATCATTTCTCTGAAATTTATTATGGCTAGTAAACATGGCCTCTGTAGCTCAGATATTTGAAAACTTCTGTGTTCCACCTTACATTAAAATTATATTTTAGACATAGGATTCTAATCCCAGTTAAAATAATATCAGGATATTCTGTCATCCTGTCATCTTGTGTTTGCTGCTCATGCACATTCTAATGCTGTTTTGATTATTATGTTTATCATTTTTCTCTAGAAGTTAAAATAATATGAATTCTAGACTTGATTTTCTGAAATTTTATTACATATGTGTATTATTTTTTGTAAAATTAGCTCCTGGTAGGCGGCCTCCCTGGTGGTGCAATGGGTTAAGCACTGCCCTATGAAGCATCCGCAGTCACTGTAGCATGAGTTTGATCTCCAACCAAGAAGGTGAACCACATGGCACAGCAGACCTATCCTGTCTTACCTGCTGCTCCCCTCAGTAGTGTATTTCAGTCCATCTGCCTGTTCTGCTCCCCACCCTGTCTCTGGTGAATCCTCTCACCCTCCCACCTCTACCCTGAACCCCAGTTCTTGTATGCATAAATAAATAAATCTTTAGAAAAAAATTAGCTCCAAGAGTCTGGAAAATGTTATCTATTCCTTACTTCAAGAATATTCTTCCCTATTAATTACTTTAATCTCACTTCCCTTATATTCCTTCTCTCCCCTCCTGAAGGTCATCCTGGACTGATATTGGAGTCTATTTACAATGATTCTTAACTCTCTGTTCTTATTTTAATTGTCTTTATCCAGTGTTATTTTCTGGAGGAATACAGCTTAATCTTCTAGTCGAGAAATTTGTTCTTTAATTGTCCATTATGTTATTCAACCAATCTGTTGACATTTATATTTGCATGAATAAGTTTTAATTCCCATGCTCTTCTTACTTGCAAGATCCTCTCTCATCTCTAAAAGTTCAACCTATCAAATTTCTTATAAGCTGCAATTTGATTGCTCAGTTAACTACATTTCATTTGTGCCTTTTAAAGTAATTTTTAATAAAAATTTTAAAAAAGCAGAAGGACAAAGCTAGAGAACTTGGGGATTACCTGCTTTGACCTTATTTGTATTTAGGTATTTTGATTAGGGGGAGATAGCCATTCACATGAAAAAAAAAGAATAAAGATTGGTCAAAGATGATTGAAATTTAGACATCTCAAATGCAGGGACAATGCAGTTTCAGAAAAGAATTAGTGAGGTCATGGGAAGGAGCCAGGGTCCACTTCCCACATCTGAGCTGCAGTCACCCCATACTCAGGGACACCACACAGGCACACAGTAAATCAGCTTCACACGGGAAGTGTCTTTTCTTTTTCTCTTATGTAATAGCCCATAACTGTTATTTGTGGGTCACTGAGTCCAACTTTCCAGATACTATTATCAAGAAAGTATCTGACAGTGCCCTTGTCAGTCCACGGCCTCAAAGGCCTTGTTTTCCTTTCCACTCGGACCCTCAGAAGAGGTGTTGGGGGAAAGATGATCTGAATGAACTCCAAAAATAGGTTTATGGACTCCACTCCCCCACCACCACTTCAGACCAAAGAGATCCAAGACACTAAGAACTACAAATTCCATATGTCATCATCACCAAAGGGAGAATCACTGGGACCTGAGGGTAGAGTTAACAGCCAGGTTTGTTATAAAACCAGACTGTTGGTTTGGGGGTCTCTTGGTTCTTCCCAGCTCTCAGCGTGCTGTGGGGTTCCAGCTCAGTAGAACTGGTAGGACACACACAACAATTTATCTCCCTCTCTTCTCCCTGAGTTATTCATTTCTTCATTACTCCTTCTTTTGTAAATAAACCCTTTAATAACCTTTTTTGTGTGCCTGCAGTTGAGTCTTATTAGAAGTGCCTTTTAAGTGCATGGGTGAGGACCCACAATCAGGCAACCCATTTTATATCAAGGTTGCCCTGTAACATAGGGAGAGATTGTGAAGGTGGAGGCTGAGGGGTGCACCCTGCTCCTTGCCAACATGGCCGACTCCATCTCAGAGCACTCCTAACTGCAAAGGGGTAATGCCCAGAGCCTCTGTTCACCTTGTTTTTCTAGAATCTTCTTTCCAGTCCAAACATAGTTGTGAGGGAGGTTGAGTGTGTGCCCCTGAAAAAGGGGAGGCAGGACTCTGGGCACCCCAGCACACATGCTTGTTGGGTGAACAGGAATGCCCTGCTAGGCTGCAGGACAAGTGGGAGCTGTGACAGCACAGCCAGGCAATCAAGAAAAGAAAATAAGGAAGTAAAATAATCTTGACAGTTGGATCTGGATGCAGTGCCTCACTTTGCTTAAGATACAAAAATTGCCGGGCCTCCCCTGGTGGCGCAGTGGGTTAAGCAACGCACTGTGAAGCAAATCGCAGCCACTGCAGCACGAGTTCGATCCCTGCTGCCGGCCAGGGGGGGAACCCACATGGTGCGGCAGACCTCTCCTGCTGTGCCCGCTGCTCCTCTCAGCAGTGTGCTTCTGTTGATCTGCCTGTTCTGCTCCCCGCTCTCTGTGGTGAATCCTCTCACCCCCCACACCTCTGGCCTGTACCCCAGTGCTTGTATGCATAAATAAAATAAAAAAAAAATTGCCTCTCACCTTCGGACCTGTCCCATTTTCTCCAAAGAATTACAGGTCTTGAGACTATCAGCCCAAGCAAGGCCAAGATGATTAGAAGTGGGAGATGACAATTGATGTCAAATATATATAAATTAAAGGGAAAAATAGAATAAAAATAAAAGCGGGAGATGGGGTCATGTGATTGTCATGTTGTCACTTTACAACTTACAGCAAGCTGTGTGTTTGCAAACAATAATAAAAAAAATCACAAAATTTATTGTTTAAGGATTCTGGAGGTATTCAAGGGTTCAAGGAGCAGGCTCTCTCCCCAGCTTCAGGGACTGTCCTTTCTGGCCTGTTCTGTCTTCTGCACAAGTGTTCCTGAGCCAGTGACTGCCCCACTTCCATCTCTGCTGCCATCTCCCCAGGGACACAGCCCAGGTGTCCGTGTCTTCACAGACACGTATTCTCCGTGTGTGTGCATGTGCGTGTGTGTCTAAACTTCCCTCAACTAATAAGTCCATTAGTCTTAGTGGTTTAGGCTTTACCCTGATGACCACATCTTAACTGGATCATATCCACAGAAACCTTATTTCCAAATAGGGTCATATTCATATATTCCTGATACCAGAGCCTAGGACAACAATGTATCTTGGCGGGGGGGTGGAGGGTAGGAGACACCGTTTAACCCATAACAGGGCGCTGACAGAGGGACCTGTGTCCTGCAGAGGCACGGGGAGAGTGCCTGAACCCCTTTCCTTGTGGGGGCACCCAAAATTAGAAGGTGGAGAAACTCAGCAGTGCAAGTGGCTCTGCCCAAGCCAGGTAGGCTCTACTTCTTAGATCTCGCTCATGTTTTCTGAGTGATCTGCTGTCCCTCCAGAGTCACATGGCCAACTTACTACTTTGTGTGATCAATAACTATGATTTTTTTTTTTTAGGATAATGTACAAAGTGGTCTCTTTTCCTCCGGGACCTCTCGTCTTTCCATCATTATCCTTTAATTGCATCACTAGGAGACAGACGCCATCTTGGATGCCCGGAATGGTCACTTCTATTCTCCGCTGCCCCAGCAACAATCGCTTCTGTCTCTAAACCTGCCAAGTCAAACAGCAGCTGCAGCCAGCGACCCGCGTCTGGCTTCCAAGTGTCGTGGGAATGGGGACACCAGAGATGCTCAAGCCGAGCCAAGGGGCAGATCGTGCCCAGCGTCCCGTCCGCCAGGCAGTCATCACGAGGCCATCTGCAAAAAGGCCTTCCTGCCCGATTTCCCTTCTCAACTCCTTCCAGCCTGAGAATTGATGTGCAGGTCATGAGACAGGAGAGGCGGCCACCTCACTTGCCTGACCCGAGGCACAGCTCCCAGATGTGCTGGAATGGTGGCCAGGGAGCCCCTGGACCAGCCACTACCTGGAGCATGCCAGGGAGTGGGTCTCAGCTCTGTGTCCAGTGGGCAGGGGCCTGGAAAGAATGAATGTCCTTGTTCTTCTGTCTTATTTACTTTGGCATTTCTGTATTTCCATGACAAGTGATAAAAGCTTTCTTTTTTTTTTTTTTTGGTCTTGATATAAAATGTCATTGAAACATAAGTTTATCAAAGCAAGAGAGTTGAGTGATTTAGAAAAAGAAACAATGAAGTAAACAAGGGTGGGATGGCCAGGGAAGCAGGACTAGAGACCCTTTACAATGAGGACCCGGGAATGCCTTTCAAATAGAAGGTTTAGGGGAGACGTCCTCAAAATGATAGGACTAGAGCTAGAATTGGAAGAAAGAGGGCCTTGGAGAAAGAGCCCATCCTCAAGGATAAGACACAGACTCCCTAACCCAAATCGCATCAGTGGGTAGGAGCCTCCTGGGCTGTTCCTATAGCTCCCTGCACTCCCCCCACCCCCACCCCGTGGCATCAACTGTAAAATCTGGCAGTTTTAGAACCCAGGTCAGGTTTATTGAAAGGTCTCTATGTAAACACTTGAAGAAGTGCCTGGGGCTCACTGACCCACAAAATAGCCTACTTGTAATTAGTTATTCTGGGGTGTGTTTAAATGGAGGAGAGCATGTTTTCTGTAAAACTCCTTGTCACCTCTCTTTGCTACTCAGTGAGAACTTTTAAAGTCTTTTCACACAGCTCATACTTGGCCAAGGGGGCTGCCCTGTGTGCTGCTGTACACCCCAGGTACAGTAGCCCCTCCAGTGTGGCCATCAAAACTGTCCCCAAATCATTGCCAAATGTCCCCTGGAAGCCAAAATGGCCCCTGGTTATGAATCACTGGCTTAGCATTTAAAATTAGGTTTTTTGTTTTGAGAACTTAGTTGCTGAGAGTTTTGACAAAGGAGACTCTTGTTCATGCCTAATTATTAAAAATATACTATTAAGTTTCTCTAATCAACAATTTGAGGACTCTGTCAGCAATAGAGGATTGTCTGATTCTATCATAGAAAAAATGTAATGTTCCAAAATAAGTAATCTGTTAACCAAATATGCTATGTACTTAGAATGCATTTCAAAATAACCCTTATGCACGTTTTAAGAAAAAGACATGATCGTGTGGGAAAACACTCCTAATGGATAGGGGAAACATACGCAAAGTGATATGTAGCATATGACTCTAAAAGTGCGCAGGTATCTATGTGTACTCTCCACAGGCATCCACCACGGTATCAAGAGATTATCTTTTGAGGGCAGCACTGCACATGGCTTCCATCACTTACGTCTCCTTTGTGCCTGTGTTTTCCAGCTCCCTTGTATTAAAAGTGCGTTACGTTGCCAATGAGGAAAAAAAAAAAATCAAAGCATAAATGTTCTTTATATTTGTAGAATTTGTATTTTGTATTCAATAGCTACTGACTTTTGAAATCACATGACTAAAATCACTATTATATTGCTGGAAATCACATCTGACCTGCACACAGTTGGAAGGGCTCTCATTATGGTGAGGACATGCTTCAATGTAATCACACCAATCATGCGAAACTAACAGTTTAAAGTAAAAAGAACTTTTGAACTCTTAGCTTTTATAGCATCTTTATAAGTGATTAAGGGGGGAAACGCAGTTGCCCAACTGACTAGGAAAAAAAAATCTGCTATTGTTCCTTGCCTATAAAAGCAACAGGTATTTATGGGGAAAACACATAAACTAGAAAGATGGACAAGTTTTAACAATACTATTTCCTAAAATGAGACTGCAATATGTATTATTTTTCTGCTTTGATAATGTTACTTGAATGTTCTGTTTGGGGGTGGGGGGAAAAACAATGACATAATGGACCATTCATTTGCTACAAAGAAAATAGATACATAGTGATAAACCCCAAACCAATACAACCAAAGTTTTCTCAGTGTTTTATAGCATCTAGGTTACAATCAAAAGATGTATTATTACTTAATAACTCTACCCTAGTACAACAGTTACTAACATGTCAACCCAGAGACCATGAAAATTACAATCAACACATCATTGTTCCATCCTGAGAATGCTGAAATCCATTGTAGAATGATCTAAACAGTGTTAAACTTAAAAATATGTCCAGAGAAGTTTACTTCTTGTCTTTCAATACATTCCAGCACAGAGAAGGGTTGGTGTTGTTCTGCTGACCTTAGAAATTCTTAAAGTATCATTAAAAAAACTCTAAAGGCTGACATTTGAAAGGGATTATCCAATCTGGTCTGCTCAGCTAGAGTATTAGGGACAAAAAGAAGATAAGAGCCCATTTCAGTTTTACTTGAAAAGAATTTCTACTTGTGGTGAGGGAATGGAATACTGTAGCTGTCCACTTCCCAGCGTGACTAAAGAAAGCCTGCCTCTTGAAATTGTCACATAAGTGTATCTTAAAGACATTTTTATGGTCAGAATCCCAGGAGAAGAGAAGAGAAAAATAGAGGGAGGCAATATTTGAAAATAGAAAAATGGGAATTGTGCAAAACTGTGAAAAGCGTAAGTCTATGTATTCTAAGACAGAGTATGGGAACACAGCCCTATTTGTTATCCAAACTATTGTTTTGGTGTCCAGGGTTCCTGCTGGTCAAGCTTAAATGTAAAGTCAAGCAAGAGACCTCTCACCAGGGCCAAAGTCCTGGTATGAGGAACATACTGGGAAACCAGAATCTGCTGGAAACAGCAGGCAGACATTATGGCCAAACTAGCAAGAATACCTTGTAAAAATTAGCAGAAATTCAGGTAAGAAGAGGGATTAAAGATAGTAGTATGCTTTGATTAATGGGAACAGTGGAGCCCCCCAAGCAAGAGCCCCTGGTCACTTGACCCTAGCTGGCATTAGACAGTCGCCCCATAACGCACCCCACACAGGACTTTCTTCACATACTTGCCCACCTCGGAACCTGATTCTAACTAAACATGAGACTGCCCAGAGATGGGGCTGCAGGCACTAGGTGTGAGCCCCTCTAAGCCTCTCTCCACTGGACTCTGAGTTGTCTTTCCTTCCTCCCATAGCTCCCAACCTCTTCCTGCAAGGCGACAACAGAGAAACTGAATACAAAGTTAACCTCCCCAATGCACATCACCTACAGATAAACAAAACTAGGGAAACTTCAAAGAAGCCCAAAGACAATCACTCAGGGAAACAAAAGTTATGATGAGAGATGCATTTTCAACAGAAACTGGGGAAGTCAAAAGTGTTTCCAGAGCTGAAGAAAAATGGCAATGAAAAGTGGTACAGCTTTGTACCTTGAGAAAATACCCTTAGACACACAGGCAAGGGAGGGCAGCCACCAGCGAATCAAAGGTGGTAGGTACTGTCTCCAGCCGGCTGATACTCTAAGGAATACTATTTAAATGAACAGGTTTCCCAAAGGAATGAAGTACACCAAAAAATGGATATATTTCTCCATAAAGGAAAAAAGAATTTTTAAAAGATACCCTAAAGCAATCTTGAGATTTGAAGTATGATTTGTGTATCAGTATAAATCATTCTCTTAGTGCTGCTTCAGAGGCATCTTGCACATTTTGGTCTGTCCTGCTTTTCCTTTCATTCAGATAAAAATACTTTCTAATTTTCCTTTTGACTTCTTTGAACCATCTCTACATGTGTTATCTCAATGTCAAATATTTGGGGAATATTTAAAGTCTAAGGAACTATCCTTCCATTAATTATTAGTTTATTTCTATCATGGTCAGAAAAGATATTTTATATGACTGGGAGCTTTCAAATTTTATTAAGATTTCTTATCTAGTCAAAAATATGTTCTATTTTTATCTAGTCTCATGTTCAACTGAGAAGAAAGTGTTTTCTGCTATTATTGTTTATACATATTAAGTAGGTCTTTTTGGTTCATAGTGTTCTTCAAAATTATTCTAAGAAGAAATTTTTAAAATCTATATAATTTTATGTTTGCATTGCTCCTATAATTAAAAATACTTAGAAAGAAAACTCTAGGCACAGATGGTATCACTGTGTATTCTAACAAACATTCAAGGAACACTCATACCAATTTTAAATAATTTTTTCATATTATAGAAACACATGAACAATTTTCTAACTTCTCTCATAATGCAAGATTAATCATACCAAAATCTGACAAGGTCATGGCAACAAAGAAAAATTACATAATAGTATCCTATGAACACATGCAAAAATCATTAATACAACACCAACAAAATCAAATCTAGGCATAAACTAAAAGGATAATACTTCACAGTCAAGCAAAGCTTATTTCATGTACAGAAAAAAGATTCAGCTCACATTTGAGATTCATCATTAAATGTAACTCCCCCTATGAACAGCTAAGACAGAAAATGCATATCACACACTTATCTTAATAGATGTAGGAAGGCAGTGTATAGAATTTAATATACAATAATAATAAAAACTTTTAAAAAACAGGAATTCCTCAGTCTGCTAGAGTATGTCCAACACATTTAGAGCTAGTATCATAGTTTATGATGAAATACTTAATAGTTTCTCCTTAAGTTGTGGAAAAAGGATACTCACTATTTTTGAGTTTCTCCAACATTGTTGGGAAGTCTTAGTATAATGAGACCTGTAAAGCTGAGTAAATTTTATACATACTTGAAAGAAATAAATTTCTCTGTATTTTTAGGGGAAATGATTATGCATGCAGAAATCTAAAATAATCTAAAAACAAAAATAGAATAAGTAAATTTATCAAGGCTGTGGGATACAAAGTCAACATACAAAAATCATTTATATTTTGGGGTTCAACAGCAAATCATTGAAAAAAAGATAAAAATTTTCAACTTCAAGTAGTATTTTCAATAGTATAAAAATTTCAAAACCTTAGAAGCTAACAGAAATGAGCCAGTATATTCCTGGGAAAAGTTAAAGAATACCTAAATAAGTGAAGGAATAAACAAAGAAATAAAAAGAAAAGGTGTTTGGCTTCAGTACTCCTCTGGGAGAGACAGATGGTCACAACAGGACAACTCACAGTCAACCCACCAATGGCCTCTGTTGTGGGGACACATTCTGGACCACACATACTCTCACCAGTGTCTCAGTAGCAAGATAGGTACAAGCTCTGACGATCCTGCCTGGCACTTTCCAAGAAAAGTAGCATTAAAATGAACTGATCCAATTAAAGTGAATGGTTTCAAATATATACAAGTGAATATAAATACATTCTAAAAGGCATTTACAGGTCTGGTCAGAGAAGGTATACTCCTAGCAGTCAAAAGGGGAGAAAAAAAGACGCACATCAACAGGTGAGCGAATGAAAATTAATACACAGTGGAATATTTATTCTATAGCAATCAGATGCGCTTGCACCTGGAAACATGTGGAAGGCTTTGGAATATATTCATTGAGTGAAGGACACCAGATATACAAAATCACAGCCCTCTTGTTCCAATTAGATGAGGGAAAAAACTAAACAAACAAAATCAATGCTAACCAAAACCAAAAAAAAAAAATAGAATGAGATTGTGTTTATAGATGCCATCATAGCTGTCACCTTTGGGAGTTTAGAATGGAAAGATGAAGGAGGTCATGGGGAGCCCTGGAAATCCCCCCCACCCTTAAGGTTAGCAGATAACCAAGGTCATAAGCAGCTCATGGAAACTTCCAAATTTTTTATGAAATTATACTTGAACCAGAATTGTATAACAGCAAACTAAGACTCTGCTGATGAAGACAGATCTTCTGATTAAAATTCAATCGGTAGCAGTAGACATTTGACATTTTGACACCATGAACCCACCACTGCCATGGCAGAAGCAAATCTCTCTTCCCTCCAACTCTCAGAAACACTCCAGCCCATTCAGTCTTTAGGAAGAAAACACCAGCCACATATGTCTTTTCAAGTTTTCTAGTCACCCCAACAAGACATTTAAAAGAAATGGGTACAGTTACTACTAATAATATCATTTTGTTGTTGTTTTTTTATGCATACAAGAGCTGGGGTAGAGGCCAGAAGGGGGTTGGGGATGAGAAGATTCACCAGAGACAGAGTGGGGAGCAGAACAGGCAGACTGACTGAAGCACACTACTGAGGGGAGCAGTGGGGGAAGCAGGAGAGGTCTGCAGGCGCTGTGTGGGTCCCCTCCCTGGCTGGGGATCCAACTCACGCTGCAGTGGCTACGGAAGCCCCACAGTGTGGCGCTCAACCTCTTGCACCACCAGGGGGTCCCTAATATATTATGTTTTATTTAACCTGACAGGTCTAAACTACTATAATGTCAAGATGTAAGCAAAATTGAACATTCAATACGCGATTCTGTAGTCTGTTATTCACACTGAGGCTTTGAAATCAAGTGTGAATTTCTTATACCATGCTGCTCAGTCTGCCACGGTCACATTTCCTGGGCTTAGTGACCTCGGTGGCTAGTAGCCACCGTGCAGGCCCAGATGTGAGGAGGAAGGACATTTTAGTTTTAGTTTGGGTTTATTTTTTCATTGATGGGGCTGGACCTGGAGCTAAGAAGCAAAGACCCCAAATGCATGCCTTTCTATTTGCATGTTCTGTGCCACCTTCCTTCCATAGAAGTTTCCCACGTGCATTGAGCACCCCAGACACCTTGATTCTTTCAAATCTGTGAGTTGTTTTTAAAACCCAGGGCAGTGATGCATTGATGTTTTCTTATCTGCAGGGTAACTATTTATTTTCCCTCATAGTTTGAAGTCTTTATTCATAATTTGACTCTTTGTTTACAACACACCTCTTCCTTTTTAAGGCATCTGATTTACTTTGATCACTATAATCATCATCTCTTCACAGATGACTCGCAAATCAGTTTCTTAAGCTTTAACTTCTTATCTGGGTTCTTCTTCTGTGTGACTATCGCATGGTTTGGAGGGTCCCTCATCACACATCCATCATCCCCAATGGGACTCATGACCCTGTGCCCTGCCCATGATCATTTACTACTTTATTGCTGCCCGGTTAATACAGTTGTTGTTTCAGAATACAAACAAGACTACAGTTTGGGGGTGGTTTTTATTTTAATCTTTCTTATCATTTCTGCTTTTAAATTTACTTTTTTTTCTTTCTTTATATATATTTGACACCAATTGTGGTCCCCATGGATTTCCCACCACCATTTCACCAGTGCACCATCACCCCAGTCCCTTGTGCAGGGTAACTCCTTAAAGAAAACACGTGATTTCCTTTTCCTATGCGCTTAAGTGCCACAGGGAAATTTGGATATCGCTTTGCATGTATTTATTTTTTTAACTCTTTTTTATTTATATATATTTGACATCAATTGTAATCCCCATGTATTCCCCATCACCATATCACCAGTGCACCATCACCTCAGTACCCCGTGCTCCCGTCTGCCCTCAACCCTCCCCCTCTTCCCTCCCCACCAAGTGTCCCCGGTTTGTCCTTGTCTTTACAGAATCTATATTACTGGTTCCCAGTCAGCAGAAATCTGGCTTTTTTTCTCCATTGAATAATGGGGCATGGGCATGTTCTTTTTGTCTCAAGTATTCTAGGCCCCTTCCTGTTCCTCTGACTTGTCCGCAGAGGGTACGCCATGGGTGTGGCAGGGGCTCCCTTCCTTCCTCAGCATGCCCCTTCACCTCTTACCCACAGGTCCTCTCTTTCGTGTGTCCTTCATGGAAAAGACCAAAAAGTGGAACTCCCTGGGAAATAGTTCTCCTTCCTCTCCCATCCCCTGAGAATGAACTCATCTGCTACAGACGATGCTTTCCTCTCCATTTTCCTCTTATTTTACCCCACATACAGAGAGAAGTCAGTCTTATTATTTTAATAGGCTTCACAAAGCCTTTTATCATGTTGAGAATTAACCTCCCTGGAAGATGGACAGCCATCAAATTTAGCCTTGTTCCCAGGTCTGTACAGCTTCTTTAATCTTTGCTATTTATTCTAGGAAATTGTAGCTGAACAGACCTGCTCTGAAGCCCTGTTCACTTCAGGGCCAGCGGAACAGAACTGAAGGCCCAACAAGTCTGCTCGGCTGCATGGCAGGCTCAAAAGGAACTTTTTTTTTTTCCAAATCGGATAGTTTACATTGTTAGAGGTAGACTATCTCTGGCTTCACAGTCCTGTTTTCAGTATTATTACATTATTCTTATCCATATTTAAAATACCATGCTTACCAGGTCATCCACCTGTGAGAATCCCAACCTGTGGTAGACACAAGGCTGTCTTTGGTCTTGAAAACATTACTCCTCTGGCCAGGCGAGGACAGGGCTGTTGATGCAGGTGCAGAAGGAGATCTGAGTCTCTGCCGTAAAGTCATTTCAGGAGAAAGTTTTAAAAGTTGAAGTCAGAAAAAATAATTGCCAGAACACACAATCCATTTCTGTATTTAATAACCACAAAAATCCTGCTCTGCGTGTAATTACTTGGTAAGGTTGTTTGTAAAAGCCCATTTTGGACATCTGGGTTTGAGAGCTTTAATGTATCTCTTATACCAGATTTAATCCCTTAAACTCTTTTACCCAAGCTTGTCACCACAGGTAATAGCGATGTCTTTAACTCTGAAAGGTGGACAGAGCAGCCAGTTTTTCAATCAGACTTAAAGTCTCAGACCATCATGCTTTCTTCCTCATCACCTTTCAAGAAACTCCACCAAAGATTCCTACTGGTAGATTCCTACTGGGTGCAAGCAAACATCTGCTGCCCCCAAATATGTTCTTTTGGCAAAAGATTAATTTCATGGAAGAGACTCTGAAGGTTGGGTGGAGGTTGCTTTTTGAAAATGATAAACATTTCTGTAAGGGCAAGGGCTGGGAACACCCAACTCCTTCTCTAGCTGAGAAGGCAGAGCCCATTCTGCCCACCTATGGTTTGTTGTGCCTCCCCCTGGAACATCCCCACTGGCCTCCCTTTCTTCCTCCTTTCCCCACCACCAAAGTCCCCATTAAAATGGTGTCTGGAGCTCCATGGGTGCCCAGTCCTTCTGGGGCCCTCCCATGGCTACAGGAGGTGTGCATGCTATTAATAAAATTTCTTTCTGGCTTTTCCTTTTATCAATCTGACTGATGTTTGTTTGATCATTTGCCAGCCTAAAAAATCCCATAGGGATGTGGGGTGATTTATTTTGCACCCTGTAGTGGCGAGCCTGCAAGCTGGCAAAGCAGAAAGGTTCTCTCTGCCTCCCAAACCTCCTAGCCCCCTGCAATCTTACTCTTTCTTTCTCTGGGCTCCCTCTGGTATTCTCTCGTGGTCTCATCTCTTCTGTAGTTACTGATCATCTTGTAGCCTTCCATCCCATAGCTTTTGTCTCTAGATGAAGCCCCCTCATAGTGCTTACTTCTAAGTGCAGGTGTGCACACTTACACACGCCCACACAATGCTCCAGGTGTCTGCCATCTGGCACGCATACAGAGGCTAGCAGCATCAAAAGTTCAATTAATTAATTTACCCTACACATCCCATTACTAAGTTTAAAACAAAGGGTACACACAGTTCACTCTGCACGTTTGGTACCTGCACTTGGGTGGGAAGAACCAGGCGACAGAGAGAAGGATGGATGGGCACCATACCCCACGAACCTGCAGCTGCCAGGTCAACACAACTCAGTGGCTGTTGCCCTGGGATGAGTCTGCTGCTATCCAGCACCTCTCTGGCTGGGGATGGAATTGAAGGGAGGAGATAACTGCAGATGCAGCCGTCCACAGGGAGTTCAGAAAATAGAAACTTCCAGATACATGTTCCTTTGGTGGTAGATTTGTAGGGTTAATAGCAATCTTGGTGACTTTTTTTTTCTTCTGCTTTCTGGTGTAAAAATAATTCTTCATGGATTTGGAGATGTGGTGAGACACAAGTACTCTTTTTCTTTTGCCAGTGAGGGGTTGGGGAGATGGCTTCTTGATGGTCAAGAAGCCAAACCAAAGTGAAGGTTTGGGGGAGCAGAGCTGCTTCAACCTCAGCCAGTCTTCTTGGACTGCAGGTCCATCCCTTCCCAGCTCATGTGACTGTCCAGAAGCTTCAATTCAAGTGATGCAACCCACTCATTAGGCTGTGGATAAGTAGTGTCAAGGGAAAATATCTGACCTGGGTGCACACAGCAGGCCAGGGGCCACTGTTTCCCTCTGCTGAGGGATTATTTACTTTCTTAATCATGAAATAAGTGAAAATAGTGCTGGACTAGAGAATGTGGTCAAACAGCCTGAACAACCAGCTTTCCTCTCAGCTGATGGCCTCTCTTCCTACTATTCCCTCATAAGAACCTCCTTTTCTTTCCCATTGGGAAGACACCATTTTTGGGAGGCACCATTTTTCTAGACACCATTTTTCTTATACCAATTAGGGGAAACCACTGACATGCCAGAAAGGCTGAACTCTGATTCTGCTCATCTTTTTTTAACTTTGTTTTCTTTCTTTTTTCCTTAAAATTTTTGCTTTCTTTTCTAGGTATAGCCCCCATAGAATTTCCACCTGTGACTATCACCATAGTCCCTTCTGCTCCTCCTGTCCTTGTATTGATCCCAACCCCTCCCTCTCCCTGCAGAATGTCTCTGATTTATCGTTGACTGTTTATTTTTGTTTTGTTGTGGGGTTTTTTTGGTTATTTTTTCCTTTATATTCCTCCTATAAGTGAAACCATCTGATATTTTTCTTTTCCCTTCTGACTTATTTCACTATGCATAATCCCTTCAAGCTCCATCCATGTTTCTGCAAATGGCATTAGTTTATCTTTTTGATTGCTGAATAGTATTCCATTGTGTATATATACCACATCTTCTTGATCCAGTCATCTATTTTGGAGCATTTGGGTTGATTACAAGTCTTACCTATTATAAATAGTGCTGCAATAAACATAGGGGTGCATGTATTCTTTTGAATTAATGCTTGTGTGTCCTTTGGGTAGATCTCTAGGAGTGGGATTGCTGGGTCACATAGTAGCTCTATTTTTAGTAGACTGAGGAACCTCCATACAACTTTTATAGTGGTTGAACCAGTTTGCATTCCCACCAGCAGTGTAGGAGAGTTCCTTTTTCACCACATCCTTGTCAACATTTGTAGTTGCTAGATTTTTTAATATGTACCATTCTTACTGGTGTAAGGTGGTACCTCGTTGTGGTTTTAATTTGCATTTCCCTGATTATAAGGGATGTTGAACATTTTATCATGTGCCTATTGGCCATTTGCATTTCCTCTTTGGAGAAGTGTCTTTTATGTTCTTCTGCCCATTTTTTTGACTGGATTGTTTACTCTGTTTTTCTTGAGTCCTGTGAGTTCTTTGTAGATCTTTGTGATCAGTCCCTTATCAGCTGTGTGGCGTACAAAAATTTTCTCCCAATCAGTGAGATGTCGCTTTGTTTTGGGTACTATCTCTCTTGCTGTACAGAATCTCTTTAATTTGATGTAGTCCCAGCTGTTTATCTTTTCCTTTACTTTCTTTGATTTAGGTGATGTGTCTTTAAAGCTGACTCTGTACATCTTATAAATAAAAATAGAAGTTTTTATTATAATAAAGGAGCTATCACTAATAATAACCTTTATGTTAAGTCAAAATTTAGAAAAATTCCCAAGGTTTATATTAAGGGAATTACAAAATAGAAAAAAAAGATCTTAAAAAGTAAAAATTTACCACAGCTTCCCGATCCACTCATCTGTTTTTGGGCATTTAGGTTGTTTCCAGGTCTTACCTATTGTAAAGAGTGCTGCTATAAACATAGGGGTG
>JAGFMF010011799.1:14138324-14219432 GCA_019455555.1 Galemys pyrenaicus | reverse complement strand
CTGCTCTGTCTGTGGTGAATCCTCTCACCCCCCCTCCCCCCACACCTCTGGCCTGTACCCCAGTGCTTGTATGCATAAATAAATAAATCTTTAAAAAAATAAAATAAAATAAACCTCTAACACATGGAAAGTTCTGGTTTCTACTGGGAGTGTAGAGAACTGGGAATTTTGCTCACACTGAGACAGCAGTGCACATCTGTCAGAGAGCCGAGGTTATAGGCAACCAAGTAGTAACCCACAATCTGGGGAGAAGGAAGAGTCTAAGAAGACATGAGACCTGTGTTGACGTGGGCCAGAGGCTCTTGACCCCATCAGTACAATTCTGCTGGAATAGTGGATGGATAGGTGGAGGCCAAGTGCAGGCAGATGCTAGGGTGCAGCCCCTGGGAGAAGCAGGTAATGGGGCCTTGCAGGCCTTCTATCATGCCCCCACCCAGATGTAGGGAAGACTGGTGAATTCCAAGAAAGCTGCTGTGGGTGAGGAATGAAATTACCCCTGAATCCTACTTCTTTTCTCCATAGAATGAAAGTCTTAATTGATGGGGGGGTAGGAGGGGAGGAAGAGGAGGTATGGGCATCAAAATATAAGTGTTATAAATTAGAAATACAGCAACTGAGATGCAGAATGCTTTCAGTGAGCTCATAATACAACTGGGGAAACAGCATACTTCCCAATAGATCAATTAACAACCTCACTAAGTTGACACTTGATCAGAATGGAGTAACTATTTTAAAATTGCAGATGGGGTATTTATCAAGATAAGACTATACTCTGGGACATAAACAAACCTTACCAAATTAAAAAAAAAAAAAGCTTACAAAGTATGTTCTCAAGTCTCTAATTAATGAAACTGAAAATCAATAACAAAAGATACCTGAACACATTTGAAACTTAACAGTTCACTTCATAAGTCATTCATCAAAGTAACTTAAAAGTATTTTGAACTGAATGAAAATTATGTAAATGCCACATATCAAAACTTGTAGGACACAAATAAATCATTGCTTAGAATGAAATTCACAATAAAAACTAATATCATAAAATCCCAAGTCTAAATATCTACCTCAAAAAAAAAAAAAACAGGAAAAAATTAAAAGTAAATACTCCAGCTAGTAGTTTGATTTCTCACAAAGCTACTGGTTAGCAATTCTGAAACAGATAAACAGTCTAAGTAAAGAGCATTTTCAAAAACCAAAACTGACCAATGTTCTTCAAAAGTATCAAGTTCTTAAAAGACAAGGAAAGACTGAGCACTAACAAAGATTTTTGGAGATATGGTAACTAAATGTGATTTGTGTCCCTGTTGAATCCTGGAATTGAAAATGACAGAATATTTTTTTAATTATGAAATTTTCAAATAAAGTTTTAAAATTCATCCCTGTTGATTCTCTTCTATTTAATATTCTATCTATCGTATGCATATTTCACAAATTACCATGCATCACAGAGAAAAGGACTTTAAAAATTATGGACTAAGTAATATATAAATATATATTTATAGAAATATATATGTGTATATAATCAATTACATAGCATAGATAGCATCCTATTCATATATTAAATTTAAGTAATTATCAAAACAAGCATGGAAATTACATATCTCAATCTTAAGATAGTAACCGTGTATGGGAAAGAAGGAAGTGGTTCTTAATGAATATAGGGATCTAACACTAATTTTTCCTAAAGTTAAGACCTATCAAATCTGAGTGCTTGAGTGTTTAGGTGACTTTTATGTTCTACATTTGAGTTATTTCACATTTTGAAAGAAAAGTCAAAGTTGCTGTGTTCTTCTGGGTAGGCTGGACAGAAGTTATGTGGAATGGGTCTGCACCATTTAGGAGCTGTCAGGAACCAGGCTGAGGTGCTTTCGTTACTTTCATTTTGGTAGACTCTCTTAGTATTTGAGAATGCCAACTCTGGTTGTCACATTAGGAGATTAATTCCTTAATCTCCATTTTTTGTCAGGGAGTATCAGTGCATGCATGCAAAGGGCATCTCTGTGTGCCAGTGAAATAAAAAGAGAAAACAAAAATCTGGGAGTTAAAAAAGACTTGCTTATTAAATCTTCCAATTTTTATGTCAAAGGTATGGCCAGTTACCCCATGGGAAGAGACTGATATTTCTACCTCTCTATCCTCTCCCAGGGCTAGTCTTTTTACAAATCCAAAACTGTGGGTATTTTTTTTAATTTATTTTTTTATTAATATAAATTTTTTTAAAAATTTACATATACTTGCCATCAATTGTAATCCCCATGTATTCCCCATCACCATCTTACCAGTGCACCATCACCTCAGTCCCTCGTGCTCCCATCCTCCCCCTCAACCCTTCCCCTTCCCTCCCCACCAAGTGTCCCCAGTCTGTCCCTGTCTCCTCATTTTTGGTTTCTGTGTCTTTATTGCTGTTATTGTTATTATTATTGTTCTTATTCCTTTCCTTGATCCTTATTTGGTTCCCTTATGTTCCTCCTTAGGGAGGAACCATCTGGTATTTTTCTTTTGCCTTCTGACTTGCTTCGCTAAGCATAATCCCCTCCAGTTCCAGCCATGTTCCTATGAATGCATCTAGTTTTTTATTTTTCATTGCTGAGTAGTATATGTGCCACAGCTTCCCGATCCACTCATCTGTTTTTGGGCATTTAGGTTGTTTCCAGGTCTTACCTATTGTAAAGAGTGCTGCTATAAACATAGGGGTACAGGTATTCTTTTGAATCAGAGTTTTTGTGTCTTTTGGGTATATTCCTAGGAGTGGGATTGCTGGATCATATGGAAGTTCCATTCTTAGTAGGTTGAGGAATTGCCATACTGCTTTCCATAATGGTTGGACCATCTTGCATTCCCACCAGCAGTGTAAGATTTAGATGGTCAGTTATAGTAAAGAGACATGGTCATTTTCATCTCTTCCAGTGCTCCGTTAGAGTGTCCTTAAGCCTAGAATACATCTGAGTAAAACAACAAAATGATACCCTGGGACATCTTTCATCTCTTTTCTAAGAATATTTTGTTTGTCAGTAAAAATATTTGTCAATATTTTAATGTGAATTTATTTCTTCAGTTTTTGCATTTTCACTCAAATTTTTACTTAAACTGTTTTTTTTTTGTACCAGACTCCTACGGTCATGTTAAAAATTCCAGCATTATAACTCAAATGGAACTACCAGCTGAGCACTGTTTATATAAAATTCTATAATTAGAGGAACAATTACACCCAGTCTTAGTAGCATTTGTGACTGCAAAATAGAAGAACCCAGGATGTATTAGCAGAAGTAAAGCTCATTCTTCCAGAGTATTACACTTAAAGGAGATTTCTTACACTTCTTCCTACTTTTCTCTATTCCCACTGCTTCTGAACCTCTTTCTGTGTTTGGTGGTTCAGTCACACTCATGACCTAGAAGTCTTGTCAGAAGACACTTTGTTGACCTACATCCTGGGAATATCTGCTTATATTGATTTCTGCTCCTGTTGAGGGCATTGAGCAGAGTGATTCTCTTGAACGAATTTCAATGCATTACAGAGCAGGCTATAATGTCAGTAATGCTCTCTCTAGCGGTACCTGTCTTCCTATACAGCCTTTGTGACTAGGGATGAATTTCTTCATTATGTTCTCAGGATGACTTTCTGATTCATCATCTATGCAACACTAATCAAGGGCTCATCTTGCGCTGGAGAGACCCAGGTGTTGTGATGCTCAGATATAACCCCTGTCCTATCTGTGAGTTTGCTGAATAATCACCACATAGGAGTGATAGAGGTGTTGATGAGGAGTTTCGAATTAGCAGTGAGAATTATGCTCAGAAGGTAAGAACTGTGTGCTATGGTAGAAGGAAAGGGAAAAAGTGAGCCTCCTGAGTGAGAAAGTCTGACAAGAACTAGATTATAAGGCTAGATGATAAGGTCATGATGATGAGGAGGAGGAGGATGGTGATTATGGTGGTGGTGATGATAGTCATGATGATGGCAGTAATGATGATGATGATGGTGGTGGTTGTGATGATGGTGATGATGGCGATGGTGGTGGTGGTGCTGCTGATGCTGGTGGTGGTTGTGATGATGGTGATGATGGTGGTGGTGGTGGTGGTGGCTGATAATGATGATGCTGCTGAAGCTGCTGCTCCTGTTCCTGGTAGTAGTGATGATGGGAGTGTTGATAATAGCAGCAGGTCACATTTGGAGAGCGGGTACTCTGAACCATGATACAAGCTTCACATTTACTGACCTATTAGTACTCACAAGCACTCTGTAAGAAAAGTACTATTTTTTCTCACATTACACACAGGAGAAAATTGAGATGAATGCTACATCAGGATTTTATAAAAGAAACGGCTTTGTGGATAACTTGCCTTTTCTGATCTCAGTACTCTTCAGCAGTAACATGAGCAGGCTTTGACTGTGTCTATAAATAGCCCCTTGAGCCACTCAAGACCTTGAAGTCGTGATCAAATGCAAAGGGAAAACTAGCCTGTTTCCTCTCAAAGTAGTGAAAGGGCCTGATAATCCAAGGCTCCTAGATGTGAAATGTTTTTTGAAGCCAAGAAAACTTGAAATACTAAAGTTATAAAAGAACCTTTGTTGCTGAAAATGTACCTACATTTATCTTGACAACTCACAATTCCTTACCTCTGGAGTTATAAAAAAATAGTAACATCCAGAATTGTTCTGTGCTGAGTCTAGGAGTGTGACCCAGACTTAGCAAGCCACCTAGCTGGTCTACGGGGGAGCAGGAATTGAACATAGGGACTCTGCACCAGAACTCATAAACTTGACTTTACCCACCACACCATCCTATGAAAGGTGATTTCTGTGTCCCATCAGAGATCATTAAGGTGACCGAGACTTCAAAATGGTTTTCATGGATTCCAGTTGATGCATTATATCATCTCCTCTCAGTCAAGTTTGCATAGGCTGGTCTCTCCATGGAAATGCTCATGTTTAAAAAAAAAAAAAAAAACAAAAAACATGCAGAAATCAGTGCAGTTGCTAATTCTTTGGGAGAGGAAGTTTTGGGGAATGAATTAAAGTGTCATCACTGCAAACTGATGAAGCATACACCAGAAAGTCTAGTGAGAACAAAGACCTAAAACAAGAGTAGTTGATGGCAGAAGTTAGGTGATCCTAAGAATGGAAAATCCTGTTTTTAACATCTTTGATGGGGTATGATTTATATACCAAAATAAACCTGCAGGTGTTTGCTGTATACAATTCTGTGAAGTTGGACATATGTGTACATTCATGAGCCATCGTCACATTCAAGATGATGAACATAAGCATCACCCCTGAAGTTTCCTTGTGTTCTTTTGTGAATTCTGGTGAGTGTGTTAAATATACTGAACATCAACTCTATGTCCTTAACAAATTTTCACACATACCAGAAATATTTTTCACTGTATAGACCTCCAGAACATCTAAGTAACTCAACGAACTTGAAGTACGACAAGAGGAGACAGGTTCTGTTTTCATTTGGTGTCTCTGCCATGGACATGAGAATTGCACTGCTACTACCAGTCTACCACCTCATAGAGCAAGCCTTTAAGGAATGTTTCCAGTTGTTCCTACCAAGCCCTACCAAAGGGAAGAGAAAATAAATGTGCACTGTGGAGATAGTTCGTGATCATCTGTTACACAGCAATAGGTAAAAACACAGCAGTAAACTAGAAAATAGCTTCTTTAACTGCTGCAGCTCACTTTAGTTTCTATCCTTAACAACTTTGGGTCTTGGGTCTTGGCACATCTAAATCAGCCCTGGAGGGAATGGAAGAAGAATGAGTGTTGCCGAATCAGCAGCTTGCCTACATGACAAGGGTCCTGCTTTCCTTCAGCAGGTGGCCAGAAGCTCCTTCTGCATCCTTATTCTTCTCTTGCACATGGACCACCCCCAGCCTGAAGATCTCCCCCAGGTAGTCAAGCTGAATAACCATGAATGAACATTAATGTTCAACCTTGTGAGGCTTGTTAGAATCACCATGCAGTATGTCAGTGTTCCCAACAGGAAAGAGAGCATTGCTATCAACATCTTTAAGATTCTTTTATTCCTAGGAGTCCATGACTCTGATATTCAATAGTAACTAAAAATTTTTCTAATTTTATCAAAACAGTGTTAAATACTAAACCTTGCTTACTTACTGCTATGGTGACTTAGCTGGTGAATTTTTCAAACTAGTTTTTGAGGAGTGCCATTTTATAGTCAAGCAAGGAATGATAATTTTTAATTATTTGTTCCTAGAACACAAATTTGAACACAAGATATCTCTTGAAAGTGATGGTAGCAGATCACAGACCACAGCATTTGAATTGTCTCAAAAGCTCCCTGCAGCTTTGTAACCTGGTAGTGACATCCACACTCAGCAGAAACCTGTCCTGTAAGCCAGATGGACCTTAGAGGTGTGAAAAGACACTGTGAACTATTAAAAACACACCAGTAGGTCATTACAGCTTATCACTAATGCAAACATCTAATTATGTATTTTTTTAAGTTAAATAGTGAGAAATCAATCACATTGTAGTAAATATAATTGCTTTGGGGAGTGTCTAGGGAGTTTTACAAAATATCAAAGCCAATACCCTTCCCAAGATCTGTAGAAATTTAAGGTGTTTATAGTGTTTTGAAATGCCACCCCCCCCCACCTTGAGCCATGTACATCTCCATGTAGATCCTCAGAGTGCTCTCTGGCAGTGGGGCCTTGCAGATGTATTTAGTGAGGTTAAGATGAAACCGTGATGCATTAGTTAGGTCCCTAACTCCAAATGAGTGGCATCCTTCAAAGAGAGGAGAGAAACACAGATACACAGAGAAGGTCAGGTGAAGACAGGTGCAGCCATAGCCCAGGAGGCCATGGGCAGCCAGTGGCACTGGAAGGGGAAGAGGCAGTAGAGTCCTTCCTTGGGGCTCCCCAGAGCCAGTTCAGCACTACCAACACCTCGATGCTGGACTTTGTGCCTCTAGAACTGGGAGATATTTTTTATGTGTCAAGCCACCATGTTTTTTGTAATTTGTTGCCACTGTCCAAGGAAATAATATGGGCATTATGCTGGATAAAGAATAGAAAATGCATAAGGGAGATAACCCCTACCCAAGGCTGCCCTCATACACTTAATCCACTTTAACTCCTATTGGTCCACTTTTCAATGTGAGTAACTGAGTTTCAGAAGAGACTAGCGTGATCGTCAGTGAGTAACTGGTGGGTGAGGTTGGAAATCAATCCAAATTAAAGCTCAACTCATGCTTTTCTTAGGAGAGCCATCAGGGAGCTGAAGCTTAGCCAAATTTCTGAGAACTCTCTACAGAGTCAGTTCGAAAGAGGGAAAAGTAAGAGGACAGGGCAGTCACCCCAGGACTAGGTGGTGGGCAGAGAGCACAGAGACCATTCCAGGCAGGAGGTGGAGGATGAGATAAGTCCTTATAGAAGGAGGAGGAGGAGAGGAGAGCTCCTTCTAGAAGGTGGTGGAGGATGAGGGAGGTCCTTCTAGAAGGAGAAGGGGGAATGGAGGAAGTCCTTCCAGAAAGATGTGGGGGACAGAGTGGTCGTTCTAGGCAGGGAAGCCTTGCGCTCCAACAGCCTCACCAAGGTCTAACCATGTTGCCGAGACAGGACAGCTGCTGGGGAAGTCCTCAGGCTGCCCAGTCCTGTTTGCTGGTGGAGTCCCCAGGGTCACTTGGCTGGGGATAGACAGTCTATGTGAAGCCGGGTCCTGGAGCCAGGGCTGATACTGACATGTGAAGAGAGGTAGAGGGCTGTAGAGGTCTAAACAGAGTCAGGCTCCACACGTCCTCACTGCATCAGCCCTTGGGGGCTCTGGCACTACAGGCCTCACCGCAAAGCCTCCTCTCAAGTATATGATGAGATTTGGAGGAGGCGTCACCTGCAGACAAATAGTTCATTCATCACCACCCTCCCCATAAGGCAGGAAAATTGTAGAGGCATGGACCAGCTCTGTGACTCAGTGATGTGTTTTCCAGGCTTACTGGAAATCAATGCCCATCTGTCGACGATCACCATGTGGTGACCCTGGGGCCTCCCTCTTTAATGCCTCATTCACTTGATAAAACAGCCCTGAATAAGCTGCCAGAGAAGCACACATCTACATGAGGAACAATTTACCATGTGATCATCTAATGAAATCAGAATACTAGAGCATTAAAAGTAAATAAGATTACCTTTCAAGATTGAATTCTTGGACCTATTATTGAAGAGGAAAGGCATTTTATGCTGCTGATTGTGTTTAACACGTGGCAGCAAACCTATGAAGGTAGCAGGCCCAAAACTTCTTGTGGCTTTTGGCTTGTACTGGGCTCTAAGCCTCGGACCTGTATCCATCCTGTGGCTTCTCGACCTTGCCCTCTGAGCTCCAGGACTGAGCCATACCAACCACCCTAGTCTATGTGAGATTAACCAAAGCAGCATGAGGACACAGAAGAGCAGAGGATCTGGGGTGGATGGGACAAGTCAGGCTCCCCATCTAAAACCAGAGCTTCTGCTAAAATGTGCTCTTCATGCCATTCTAGGTGATCTGCTATAAAACCGAGCAGAGTTCCAGAGTCAATCTTAGAAACTGAGTGTGTCCATGACTTCTAAAATCAATGGAAACTGAGCCCTGAGGAGTGAAACTTGCTTTGCAGGTTCAAGGGAATGTTACAGTGGCTAGTGCCTGGCAGCTTTTTCCATCTTTGTCTGCTGGCGGGACAGTTCTGAAATCTCAGTCCCTTCACAATCCACTCTTTTGTAAACCCTGCCCCACTCCCCCAATGACCTCTAACGACCATAGTTATAGTCCACTTAGGTTCAGGATTAGGGAGGGGGGAGTAGACAAAAAGGAAGTTCTGCTTGGCGCTAGCTGACAGGTCAAAGTCAATTTTAAGTGGTTTATTTTGCATGAGAAGTAGCAGGTCCACACAGGGGCAGCAAGTGAAGTCCAAGCTACCTTGTGTGGGGAATGGACACTTCATCCCAGGCCTCCCATCTGTAGCTGGAGCCTGCTAGGCCACCAGGAGGTGTGTAGTATCTGCCAGCCCCAAGCAGGGAACAGGTGCCTACAGGGTCCTGCTGCCTGGACACCAGCCCTCAGTGAGTCACTGGCACCTGCCCTCTGCCTTTGTTTCTTGTTTTCCATTCTCCTTTTCCTCCCTGCCTCATTCAGGCACTTGCCCCTATAATATCTTTATTTTCCCATGAAAAGTAACTTTCTTGCCCAGAGGAGGTAACTGTTAGGAGCAACAACGCCCCAGTGCTGCCCCTTCTTACAGGCAGCTGCCCAGGACTGGCCCCTAGGAAGCAGGTATAGATAGATCTGAACACCAGGCACAGCCCTGTAATGTGGAAGGTGGGTGGGCTCCTGGGCCCTTGTTCCTGTACCTGACTTGCACCCAGTCCTGCTGGGCAGGAGATCCAGGCAAGACAGGTGTAGGAGAGACCCATAGGGAGGCCACCATGGTGGCCGCTATCTCGTGGGGAGTCTCCTCCTGACCCAAGGCTTTCTGGGACATGCTTCAGGACCCCCTTCCTAGGACACCCCAACAGAAAGGGCCTTGTGGCAGGTTTTCAGGCCTCACCAGCCCTGCTTCAGGCCAACCCTGTTTGTGTGGCATTTGTCTTGAAGGGGGTGGGTAATTTGGGGTGTTTGGTTGGTAAGCTCTTACTAAGAATTTTCTTCTCTCTTTCCCTCTGTCTCTGCACATGAATCCTATTAAAGTTCTTTCATGTTAAGAGTCTTGTCTTTTTATGCAGTAGATTGCAGGACCCCATTTAAGAGTGTCCACCATGTCTGTTTGGGGTCCCTGGCATCCCTAATTGTGTTTCTGACTGTGGCCCATGCCAGCGCTGCTCTGAGGCAGGAGGTTCTGCTTTGAGGTGGGGCTGGATGTGGACCCAGGGAAGGGGCACATGAGGACCCCACCCAGTTGTATTCCTTAGGAATTGACCAGCTGGCCCTGTGGTGGGTGACCCCATCCCCATTAGTTAGGGAAGAGTGAACAGGTGTGGAATTCCCCAGTACCCTCTTGTTCTTGGGATGTTGCTTGGTACCCAAAAGTTACCGCTGATTATTAATCTAATGTAGGGTCAGGCAGGGAGCCTCTCATCAGGACAAAAGTTAGTTTGAGGATATCTGCTGAAAACAGCAGGCAGACATTATGGCCAGATTAGCATAAACAGCCAGAGCACCTTGACAGGAAGTTAAGTGTTAATAGGCAATAGAGAGAAATGTTTTCCTCAGCAGCAACAATGGACTCCCCAGGCAACAGCCCCTATTCACTCCCCCTAGTTTGTGCCAGACAATTATGCATCCCCAATACACATCCTCACCTGAACATTCCTCCAATAATTTCTCCACAGTTCTGCACACCTTCCCTGAATCTGACCCCAATTACAGTGCAATTTGCCATGGGGAAGTGGTTCACAGCTCCAAAGACCTGACCCTCTAGTTCTCTCTCTCTCACTACTTGGACTTTGAGTTATTTTTACTTCGTCCTATGCCTCTCCCAAGATTGCTGCCCCATGCGAGGTGACAAAAGGGACGTGGCAGGACCTGCCTGGCAAGACCTCCATGTGCAGGTGAGCAGCCTGCAGCCAGGAGAGCTGCTGAAGACCTTGGATCAGGTTTTTCAGGCGCTATTTGGAATCTGAGACCTGCACTGAACACCTGCCTCTTTGGGGCTCTGTGGCCTGGGGCCCTGAGCCCCTGCAAGCTTTCTGCTCTGCACCCACAGGATGAAAGCAAAAGGCTCTGGCACCAGAGGCTGCTGCGAAGATCAAGAACACCTTCGGTATCTGGGGTTTGGATAAGCGTGTTTCCCCTGCACTTTGTCTCAGGCACCCCTGCGGCATTTCATTTAAAAATCAGCATGAATTACTGAAAAGAGAAAAAGAAAAGATTGACACTCCCAGCTTGAATCTGAAACTGTGTTGCAATGGTGATCATGTCTAACTAGCAAGGAAAGAAAGTAGAACAGCAGGCACCCCTCGCACCCCACTCAGGGTCACACGATGTCTCCACTTCTTTCTGCATAGGTACTTAGTGGAATCATCACACAAACCCAAACCGTACCCCCCACAGACCCTCTCTCCACCTGTATCTGTGTCACAGCAGCCTGCAATCACCGCAGGCAGTCTGTGTGACCGTGGGCATGTCAATTTCTTAGTTTCCATTTCACATGCCATTCCACTGGCATGTGTGCCAGTGCCTGCCACATGTGGATTTCCTGAGGTTTAAATAAAATGTACTCGGGGAACACCATGGAGGCCGGGCACAGTGCTCTTTCTCCAGCCTCTGTGTCTCTATTATTCATCACCATTACCGATATTCTCATTGCAGTTTTCTCTTCTCCCATTTTTCCAATTCAGCAAATACTTATTTGTAAGCCAGCTCTCTGTCATTTAGCAGGTTATCGTTGTGTCATTAGCATATGTGACTTCTGCCCACTTAATTCCTTCCTTGGGTCTAGTCATTGAATCTATCAACCCTGCAAACCCTTAGGAACAGCACATCACCACATTCTCTTACCATTCATGTCAGTTCTAGTTTGATGTTATATTGATGAAAAATCTTTGTGAAAAATATCAAATATAAATTGAAAAACATTCTACAAAATATATGACAAGGACAGTCAATGTCACAAGTCAAGGACAGTCTGAGAAACTGCCAAGACCAAGAAGAGTCCAAGGCAACATAGGTCCATGTGTGATGCTCTTCTGGAAGGGATTTCAGAAAAGAAAAGGGTTTTCGGTGAAAATTAAGGAAGTCTCAATAAAGTATGAATTTTGGTTAATAATAATATACCACACTGGTTCATTGCATGTGACAGGAGAGCCACACTAACATAAGATAGAAATGTCAGCAGAAAGAAGGTGTAGGGTACACTGAGAATTCTCTGTACCACCTTTAATTTTCCTGTCACTCTAAAATTCATCTAAAACAAAAAGTCTCCTTTTTTTTTAAATGATGTGATTAAATGCAAATAATTGGATAAGCTAATGGAATTAAAGCAGAATCTGTGAAACTGTCTACCTGTAAACGTGTTCAACGGGAAGCATGCACTAAAGCTCCAATGTGAGGACTCACCCAGGTTACACTGGCAGCTGTGTGTCCTGGTGCTTTGAGAAGAAGATGAGTTTGTTTTCATGGCTTGTATGTCTCTGATTATCATTGTGTTTGGATGTTAAACTGTAGTAAGAGCATCCATGCTATAGTTATCTGTGAAGATTCAACACAACCTCAGGGACCTCCAGATGAAACTTCATTCTTATTCCCTTGACCTTTATCCAATACAAAATTAGTCATACTCTGTTTTCTTTAGATCATAAGTATTTTATCAACCACCATGAATAATTTTGCCCTTGTCTAACATGATTGGTCCATAAGAGACAATTTCTGAAATGTTCAAGTTTATTGACTTTTAATCACCTGTAAATATCTATACACAGGACTAGAAGTTCTAAAAATAAAGTAAAATAAAAAAGATGTAAAAAGTCTCGTTTGAAAGGTCACTTTTATTCCATGTTTTGGAGGAAAAATAAATGACTATAGAAATGAATTCCTATTAATACAATATAGTAATGGTTAAAATAATAAAACCCACAATTACCTTTTTTTGACAGTAGGAAAAATAAGTCAAGAGTAGGAAGACCCACCTGTGATATCTGTGACTTTCTTTTAAGGAGCATAGATGATTCAAATAGAGGTTTGCACACTCACTGAAGAACGGACCAGTTAGAAACCCCCAGAGGTGAGGCTCCATATTTGATTCTGGAGCTAGAGGCCAAGGGTAAGCTCAGCTGTTAAGCTGCTCCCAACTGATTTAGGTCGAACAGATTCTACAGGGTAAGACTCATGCCATAGACAGGTGAAGGGTCAAGAGCACCTGACCCATGAAGTTGTTAAAAGTAGAAGTGACCCCCTTGGGTTCTCTGGGTCACCTTCTAGTGTCACTTGTTGACTCACCGTAGGCAAAGTCCAGGGTAAAGTTGAGCCCTCCAGAACTGAGAGGGAGGCCTCGGGACTCAGATACAGTATCTGGAGCCCATCTGTTCTTCCTGTGTTTATCACTGGTCTAAGCCCACAAATTAGCTGCTCTTTTAAACACAGAATCCATGATGGGTGATGTGAAGTCAACCAAGACCCTCGTCTGAGCTATAATTCTGCAAAATATAATAGAGCAAGAAAAATAATATTACCTATTTCTAAATACCATTTTAAATGTGAATGAGGTTACATATTTACACATACTTTCTAATGTATAAAGCATTAGTAAGCATGTCGGGAGTATATCAATAATGTAATTGCAGTGTGAATTCCTCAGAAAACATTACTAAGCAAACTAAGATAGCTTATAATTACTATGTGCTTTGATTTATATTTTTTAGAAAAGGTAATCTTTCAAAACTTTTTACATGCCGTAGGTGTTTAGATAGGCTTCACTGACCTTTTCCTGAATCTCAACAATTAGTGGGTAAAAGAGTATAAGCCCTGAGAGAGGGACACTGTGTGCTTTGCTGCCTTAGTAAGACCAGAGGAAACCGGATCCCAAACAGAATGCCAAGGGGATTAAACTCTGCAGAGGGCGGGGCACGCTCCTCCAAGCAGACATAACAGTCTCTGCTGCTGGCCATGCTTTGGCCATGAAACCTTTTATTTCTACCAGTGAACCAGCTGAATTTGTTTTTACTGGATCCATTTCATATTTCTCCAGAACAAAGTTTATTTTTGAAGTGGGGTTTCCAATATCATTGGGTCGGGCTGGCCTTTAACATTTTTGGATGTTCTAGTAGGTGTGACAGCCAGACTAGAAAGTATTTTGCTTATGTATTGCATTGTTTTTTGTTGAGGTAATGTTGGTTGACAACACTGTATGTGATTAAGGAGTACAGGTTCACCCCTCTTCAGATGTATGTCACCACCCCACACCACCACGCAGGCACCCAATGTCCTCCACCACCCCACCGTCCTTGGGACTCCTCCCCACTGCCCCCTCTAGCAGCCTCAGTTCTACAGTCAGATTTCTATAATTTGTTTTGGTTTAGTTTTTTCTGTCCCTTTGTTTCATTTCTTTATGTTGCAGCCATGAGTGAAATCATCCAGTATTTGTCTTTCTCCTTTGACTTATTTCACTTAGCATCATTCCCTCCAGTTCCATCCATGTTGTTGCGATGGCAAGATTTTGGGGGGCAGAGGTCAACTGCCGGGGGCTGAGGGGCTCTTCCCCTCACTGGAGTTCCACCTTCCCCCAGAACCACCCTCTTGGACATGGACGGAGATTCCACACTGGTGAACTTGGCCCTAGAGCACAGCTGGAGAGGTAAGCATCCCTGCTCTCTAATCAGATTCCACATGGAATGGAACGGAACTGATTCTGCCTTTGGTTAGATTCCAAGGTTCCGAGGTTGAAGAACTCCTGAGCCGGCTGCATTGCTCCCAAGGAAGGAAACGCTGCCCGAGATAAGTCAATTTAAAAGGAATTATTCTTTCTGTTGGAGATGCCAGAAGGCGGCCGTGGGAGGCAAAAGGGACTGGAGTGTTAACTTGAGCTCCTGGACGTAACGCTCCCCAGCTGTCTCTGATGCCGATCGCAAAGGGAGACATGAAATTGTGGTAGGTTTTCTTTTGAGTCTTAGTCCCCAGCTACCAAGTCCTGAGAGAGCTGAGAAGTTTCTGGAATCGTGTCATTTAGCGCTGCTGTTATCATTAGTCAATGTGTTTGCCAGGCTTTGCTTTTCACATCAAATACCATCAATGACGATGGCCCCTGGTTGGCATTTCCTGGTCTCAGGAGCAGCCAGGAGCTTCCTACCCAGCACTGACCCAGCTGGGTCCCTCGCAGAGAGTTGAGTCACTTCCTGAATGGCGATCAGGTGGCACTAGTGAGATTAAAGGGCATGTGGTAAGCGGTTTTTAAAAATACACTCAATGTGATTGTTATGCAACTAAACCAGTCCTAAAAATTCAGGTAGATTTAAATCAATGTAACCCTAAGAAACACTACAGGACTATGAAAATCTCAAGACCAACTTTTGATCTTTATCTAGTGATTTCTTTAAAGAAAAAGAACATGCTTAGATGAGAGAGAGTGGGAGAAAGAGTGGCATAAACCAGCAGTAAAGGGGCAGAGACAGAAGGTGCAGAGACTCAGAACCTGCTGGAGCCTGGGGGCTGGATGCAGAGCAGGGCCCACAGATCTCCCTCGGCTTGTCTTCAGCCTGTCCTCAGCCTGCTGTCTTAACGAAGCATGACCTGCTTTGACCTGGCATATTCATTTCCCATATCCTGTTTGGAATCAACCATGCTTTGGAAAGCAGCTGCCCTAGGTGCCAGTCACAGCTCAGCCAGGGACTCAGCCTGTAGCGAGGCAGGACACTGACTGTTATCAGAGTCTACATTGCACTTTTGTCTAAGCAAGCTTCCGCTGAACATTACAGTGTGAAAGGAAGCTTTTGCTCCTCATTTCCGTGTTTAAGTCTGATTACTCTTCTCTCTGTGAGTCCTTCCCAAAAGCAATTATTAACGGTCAGCGGGGAAATCAGGAGAACAGCAATGTTTTGCTTGTTGAGGTGGAAATCAGCCTCCAGGCCAGGATACTTGCTCGTCAGTCAGCCTTGATGCTGACAAGAGCCCAGGGAGGAGCTGTGCAGGTCCCACCACCCTGCTGTCTTCAGGGCTGACTCTATATCCAGGATATAAAAGGAGAAAGTGAAAGTCTGCATCTCCCCAGTGCTTCAGAGACACCTTGTCCTGATGCAACCACCACAAAGTGGGTAACAAGAAGGATATCATTTTTGATCAGCTGGTGGGATAATAGAATTACCTAAATTATATAATGCCATAAGAAAGATAAAAATTGAGACTGAAAGTCAGGAAATGTTTCCTGATAACAGGAAATATCTGATTAATCGAAAGGCTCTCGGGAGAATGGATAGAAGTCTCAGAACATTTCAAATTAGATCAAAGCCAGAAAAATGGAAGCTGGGCTTTTGTTTCTGTCTCTTAGTTTTCCATATCCAGATGTAGCTGGGTAAGAGCCTGCTATTTGAGCCCTAGGTAACATTAAAAACACTGATGGCAACATCTGTCCAGTATTAACTGCACTTTGCAATTTCTGAACCAAAGTCATTCTTGCAACACAATTCAAAAGGGAGGGTTTCCTTCAATTTGGGGAAAGAGAAGACTGACAAATATAGTCTGTAGTTTAAGGTTTCCGCTTATATATTTTACATCTGTCTTTCATGGCTTTGAAGTTGGTCTGGGAGGCAAATTATCTTCTTTCCTAAAAGGACTTAGCTCCTGGAGGTGTATAGTAATAATTGAAAAATATAAAAACCATCCACACCCGCTGTCCACACCCGCTGTCCACACCACTGTGAGTCCTGCTCTCGTTGTGATGTGAGGATCCTTACATACAAAGTCTCACTCGGTCACAGCCCCCATGTGTCTCATTTCCATTTGAAGTACTTACATGTTACGGAACGTTTTCTTACCTTTAAACAATTTAGACGCAAAATAAAAAATTAAGGTTTCTCCTACCCCCACCACACACTTACCCAGCCCAACTTGTGATATATCACTTCAGAATCTAGTGTTTTACTAATTTATGCACACACCCATATACACACAAAATGCTTTTCATTTAGATGGAATCATTCTATTTTTATCATTCTGTAACTTGCTGCTTTCAGTCAAAAGTATATCTTAAAAGTTTTTCCAGGTTAAGACATATGAGAACTGTCATTCCTTTTTTTAAATTGTTTTTTTAAAAACATTTATTTATTTATGCATACAAGAACTAGGGTATAGGCTAGAGATGTGAAGGGAGAGAAGATTCACCAGAGACAGAGTGGGAAACAAAACAGGCAGACTGACTGAAACACACTGCTGAGGGGAGCAGCCGGCGAGACAGGAGCGGTCTGCTGTGCCATATGGGTCACCTCCCTGGTCAGGGATCAAGCTCATGCTGCAGTGGCTGCAGATAGCTTCATAGTGCTGAGACTTAACCCCTTGTGCCACCAGGGAGGCCCCCGAGAACTGTCATTCTTTTAAAATACTACATAGTATAATTGACATTATTTATATAATCATTCTTAAATTATTGAGCATTAGGTTGTTTCTAATCTTTCACTGTTACAAAGAATATTATAATTAATGTCTTTCTTATAATATCCTGTGCATGAATGTGAACATTTAAAACTCTATTATCATCACCAATAAGTCCGGCATTTCTCTTTGAGCTTTGCAGGTATTTCTTTGTTCAATTCTCCCAAAATCCTCATGAGGCAAATGCTATCATGCCCATTTATATAGGGAGGAAACTGAGGGAGGAAATATTTGTTGCCTCAGAAATTAGAACTTTTTCTTCCATTAAAATATTTAAATTTGTCATTACCAGTTTTTTTTTTTAAATATCAGTTTTCATACATCAATCTTTTAACTAATCTTGGCACTGAATTTCTCATGGATTTAATAGTTTCAATGTATTGAATTGACTTTTTCTTAAGATTTGTTTATTTATGCATACAAGAACTTGGGTACAGGCTAGAGGTGTGGGGGGATGAGAGGACTCACCAGAGACAGAGTGGGGAGCAGAACAGGCAGATCTACTGAAATACACTGCTGAAGAGAGCAGCAGGTGAGATAGGAGAAGTCTGCTGTGCCATGTGGGTCAGCTCCCTGGCTACTGAGGAACTTGACTGCAGTGGCTGCAGATAGCTTCATAGTGCTGAGACTTAGGCCTTTGTGCCACTAGGGAGGCCCCTGAATTGACTTTTAAAAAGAGTTTTCCTGAGATCTGAGTTACATGCCATAAAAATCACCTATTTTAAAGTATACAATTCCTGACCTTTAGTAAGTATACAAAGTGCACAAATAGTACCAGTTTTAGAAAATTTCCATCACTCAAGTAAGATCCCTCATACTTGTTGAGACTAAACCCCATTTCCACCACCATCTCCAAGCAACAGCCATGGTACTTTCCGGGTCTGGATTTGGTTGTTTTGGACAATTCACTGAGAAATAATCACGTGATATATGGTCTTTGTGTCTGGTTTCTTTGATTTGGTGTATGCTTTTAGGTTCACCCATGTTGTCACAGATGTATTTTTATTTTATTACTGACCATCACTCCCTGCACTGATAACCACCTGACTCACCACTCACCAGTTAACGTACTATTGGGTCTATCCAGGTCTTGTTCATTGTAAACACTGTTGCTGTAACTGTGAGCGTCAGGTCCTGGTGTGGGTGCATTTTCAACACTCTCAGATAACAACTGGCAGTAAAAGTGCAAAGTTATGTCTGATTACTAAAGATCACCGGACTATTTCCCAAAGAACTATACCATTTCACGATTCCACTAGCAGCATGGAAGTGTTTGATTGCATGGACTTTCTATAAATAGAACTCATTTTTATTTTACAGATGAGAACAACGGGAGTTACCTGATGGGGAGATTGGTGAAAGGGTACAGATTTTGAGTGACAAGATGAATAAGGTCTGGGGTCTGATGTAAAATATGGTGACGAATGTTGGTAACACTGAGTTGTGTAATTGAAATTTGCTAATAGAATAGAACTTAAATGTTTTCACTCCTCCCAAAATTAATAATAATAAAGAAAAAGAAGGAGGAGAGGAGAGGAAGTTGGAGGAAAAGTTGGAGAAGAATAAGGAAAAATAATGAGATAAGTGACTCTTCCAAGGTCCTACTATGGTACTGCAGAGTTGAGAATTACACTTAGGACTTCTGACTCCAGACCCCAAACTCTTAATTATGATAAAATACACACCTTCCAAATAATTGTCAACTATTTCCAGTGGCCAACATTAATGTCTCTATTTTCTCAAAAAACTATTAAATGCATATAAAGTCATTTTTTTAGCTAGTGGAAGAAGACTCTAGAAGAAAAGTGACCACGAGGAGGGACACTGGGTATAGATGGTCAGATGCCTCTGCCCCAGTACTGACAGAGCCCACTTCCTGAACCCTCAAACTCCTGCTTCCTTTTCCCTCATTTGGGTAACTTGTATTTTTCTCAGGACTCAACCCCACATATGAAAATGGCAGAAGCCCTGGGCACCTGTCCGTTATTAATGTGAGGAGATTTTGAGCCCTCTGAGTAGGGTCACACAGCTCTAACACAGAGGTCACATCCTCTGTTCTTTGCCTTGCAGTCCCCTTCTGCCACAGCTGGCCACCTGCCCAGTGTTCTCCCACCCAACACAGCCAGTTGTCCAGACACAGGGACACAGAGAATATACCAGAACACCCTCCAGATGCTGTTGTCTCTGCAGGTTTGTTTTGCTCAGGGGTTTAGACACATACTGATCTCACTGGTGACATTGGTAGAGATGTCCTTTTATTATAGATCGTCATGTGTGAAGCTCATAGAAGGAACAGTGAGTTTGTCAGACTCTCTGTTGGGGCCTCTTCTGTGGCTGAGGCTCACCTACCTTATTTGGATCCTCAGTGAGAAAACAGAGGTATAATTCTCTTCATCTCCTCATCATCTCACTAAATCGATACTTTATTTTAACTTTCCCAGCATGCTCCAATTTTCTTCCCATTTAGAAACTACAGAATAGTTGCTAGATCAATTTACAAATACATTTGTGAGAAATCAAATTACCTTATAGATTCACTTGGACCATATGACAATGTTGCTATACAGGCAAATAGCCAGAAGAAATAGATCAGCAAAACCAGGCAAATAACTAGCATTTCCTATGGACCAACCTCATAAATGATCAATAGAGAATTATTTTTCCAGCCCCATCAGTACCCAGCATACTGACAAATTTTATTTTCCAAAGTCACATATAATTCATATATTCCCAGTATTTGTCCCCATCAAACAAAAGCTCAGAATCTGAGCTTACCCCCAATCCAAAGCTCCCCCAGGATTCTAGCACATGAGGCTGACTGGGAAGAGCTAAGTTTGGAAGTGCAGGGAGACTTCTCAAGGGTCAAAGCATTTGGTCCATTTGATCATTAATCTATGACAATGTCTAGTCCGACACCAGCTCCTCCAGCCCTGCTTTACTCTAAACAGGTAAAGAAGAACCCATATATGCATAACAGATAGAAGGGGAGAATAATGTGGATTTTCTAACAGAACAATTTACTTAAATGCTGACTCTCAACCAAAAAAATAGTTTTCAGCATGTCTACTAAAACATATATTGCTTTTCTCTGGATGCCTTGGAATTTTAGCAAAAGTGCCAAAGATACCCTCAAGGAAAATACTTGTCTGGTGCAGAAAAGCTGGAAGGAGACACGTCTCCACATCTTAGGGCTTTAAAAGAGAAGGCAAATGATGCTGAATAAACCACATAGGCAGTAAGAGAAACCAGAGAAGGCAGCTGGAGGTGGACTCTGCATTTTTGCACCAGTTTCCAAGTTCCACTGGTGACGACTTGGCTGCTGGAAGGCAACTCAGGGAAGCTGCCTTGCCCCTGTGCCCTCCCTCTCCTTGTTCTTACCAGGCAGTTCAGAGACCATGTTTTTTGCAATTGCCTATATTTTATCTATTCTTTGTATACCAAATATGTTTGAGTTGAAAACTATCATTTTGCTCTTAAGAGGAATTGTTTTTTCCTTACTAATAAGTGGGTGATTAAAAACAAACATTAAAAAGAGGGGCCTCCCTGGTAGCACAAGAAGTTGTGTCATAGCACTATGAAGATATCAGCAGCCACTGCAGCATGAATTCGAGCCCCAGCCAGGGAACTGACCCACATGGCACATCAGACTTCTCCTGTCTCCCTGCTGCTCCCCTCAGTAGTGTATTTCAGTCGATCTGCCTGTTCTGCTCTCCACTCTGTCTCTGCTGAACCCTCTCACCCACCCCCATACTTTTGGCCTATGCCCCAGCTCTTGTATGCATAAATTAATAAAATAAATCTTTAAAATAAATAAATAAGAAGGGACTACAGGCAACAGAAACCAAAGGACACACTGTTGACCTGAGCCAAAGGCAGCAGTGTGAGACTGAGACCATCTGGGGTTAGATGCTCTGAATTTTCAGGAGGAAATAAATTTCCAGATTTTTGTGGAAATACTACTACTATCTAAATATTAGCACAGGCATTCTGAACTAACTGGCTGAGATAAGCACAACATTCTCAGAAACAAGCTCAGTTCTATGGATAAGCAGGAGGTGGCTTCTGTCCCAGGTCCTGTTCTCAAAGGCGTTAGTCCTGTGTTCTCCCCTGGGAGTCTTCTTTGCTTGTCAACATTCTGCATCTGAACTGTGAATGTCCAAGTCTCATGAATACAGGAGAAGCTGTTAGTTCAGTCAACTCCATATTGTTCACCTAAACTACATTATCAGAAGGTATCAACAATAATAGAGTAGTAATGATAAGTGATACTCTTGCACACCCATCATATTATAATTATTTACACTATTATACTGCCCAACTGTCATTTCTTATTACTTTATTCACAATACAAATGTGAAGTAAAATCAATAGAAACTATTTTACTAACATCACAAAATGAAGCAGAAATGGCAATGGGGTGTCCACTAAAGTCTTAGTTCAGTGGCAACTCAAAGGCATGGAGATTCCAATAATGAGTTAGTGGTGGTATGCCCGAAGGTGGGAGGCACAGCTCAAAGTTAGGCATGCAGCTTGACTCTACAGTCTGTAAGGGGGAGGTGGAAGAGGAAGAAACAGGAAGGGTGCCTCCCTGCCCCTAGCCCTAGCGTCTTCTCCTGCCCCCGTGCAGCGGGTGAGTCGGGAACTCGGCCACAACCAGCCAGGCCCCTTGGTGTTCCCAAGCAGCCAGTGTGTTCAGCTCTTTGGACACTTGTTGCTATGAATTAAGGATGTAGAAAGAGTCTGTGTGGAGGTATTAGCCACTTAGGGGGCTGATCACACCAGAACTTGTATTTTGAGTGCGGAATGGAGAATTGCGTAATTTAGAGAAATTAGTGTCTAGTGGTCAAATCTCTGCCACAGTGATCTGAGATGGGAGAAGGAGGGAGGGAGAGAGGGGAAGGGATGGATAGAGGAGGAGGGAGGAGAGAGGAAGAAAGGGAGAGGGAGGATGAGAGTGAGGGGGAGAAAGGTATTTAAACAGGTACCAAAATATGACAGCTAAATGACAATCACTGACTTTACAAAGCACAGATGAAGGAGCTGCTATCTCCAGTTCCTTTTGTGATTATCTCCACTTCACAGGTAGAAAACTGGAGTAGAATTAGCTTAAGTGAGTTTTTCAAGATCACTGAGCTAGCGACCAGCATTCTGAAATACACTTTCCAGAACTAGAGGCTGAGCCCTAATACTGTGCCGTCGACCAGTGTAAGGGATGACACCTGTGACCGGCCCGATGGGGCCTATCTCAGTGGGGTGAGTTCTGCTGTGAGCTGCCGTCAGACATACCAGTTGTGGCTCAGACACCATGAGGTGAGGTTAACTGGACTCCTGAGTCCCCTGTTAGAAACTCTACTAGAGACACAGGTGAATCTAGGAATGGTCTGTGGACAATCATGGCCCTCACACCCCTGCTAAGAGACCTAGGACCAGAGTTCATAGGTGAGGTGAGAGCCCCAAGTCTCAGCACACATTTGGGCTGGCTCCAGGGTGCTGCTGGGGGCATGTGTCTGGAAAGTTCTTTGCATAATAACAGGCTCTGAGATAAAGAGGGACAACTTCCTTTCATTCAGGCAAAACAAAGGAGGCTCGGGTGTCCTAGTTATTGCTGCAAGAGTCAGAACAGTCTCCCCCATTTTGCTCCCCTCCCTCTTTCATCTGAAAAGGAAACAAGGTTCTACTTTACCAAAAGGAATTAGAAGTTGGTGCCAGTCTGTCGACAGTGGCCTAGGTTGTACAAAAATAAATTAAGAAAGTAAACATATGTGAGTTTTCTGACCATCTGGGAGGGTGGAGAGAACATCTTCACGGGACTCAGGAAATCTAGGTTTTAATATAGCTTTTTCCAACAGACGATGCTTTTTACTTAATTGCTTTGAGACTGAAATTCTCTTCTGTAAAAGAAGGGGAAATACCACGTCAAAGATACTGAACATTCCTTAAAATGTTTTTATTTGTGCAGAGCTAGTGATAGCAGCCAGGACAGGAGGAGGCATAAATGGACATCAGCAGAGAGTTGGATCAAGAAGAGGTGTCCATCTACCCCGTGGATGCCATTTAGTCATGAGAAAAGAGGACACACAGCCACTGACAGCAGTGGGTGTGGGACATGGTCTCCTGCTCAGATGCAGGTCTGGGTGTTCTGGGTGAGACACTGGGGAGAGAGGCCCTTGGTGATTCACCCAAGGCTGAGATGGGCCAGCTTGCTGCAGTGGTGGTGTTGGCTTTGACGACTTAGTTGGAGAGGTGACTGGGGGTTTCTTTTACCTTTGAACAATTATTCCTGGAGATCTTATAGGGCTGACCACATGTGCCCTCTGTTAATCAAACTCCACACAATGACCATCTGCCTTTGACCACAGATCAGAGGCACCTATCAGAGAAGAGGAGGGAAGGTGTTCAAACAGGGAAGAGCACAAGGGATGAAGGTGATGATCACAGGGGCTACGGCGGTGGGAGAACTACAGGGACAACACCTGAGGGGAGAGATCGAATACTGTCCAAAAAATGAACAGTGATGTAAGAAAATAAATAAATGTAAGCATAAAGAGCAACCAGCTGTCTTTGGTGAATCTTGCTAGATGTGCTCCAGACAGCAACGGCTACAAATATTGACTTTTTGTCCTTCTTTCTCCCATGACTTGCTGACCTGCTGTAGGAAAATGTTCCTCCTGCCCAGAAGGGGGCACCTGCTGACTCTTCATTCTCTGTCACCATGAGCTTGTGGCTGAAACACTTGACACAGACACTAAGATAATGACTTTGAAGTAGGTTAATGTAGAACGCGACAATGTGGGCACCATCTGAGTGCAGTGTTCTGTACCAATGGTTGCAGGGTTCATTCATGACCCCAACTTGAGGTGGTTTGGGGACTTTTTAGGGTGACATTTCTGGCTTTAAAAAGCAATGGTAAAGAAAATAAATAAATAAATAAAAAGCAATGGTTCTTCTGCACCTGTTGAGATGATTTGTAAGGAAGCAGATGGAAATGTTGGGCATGAGTACACAGGTGCTTTGCCATCTCAGTAGAAAGCTGCTTGGGAAGTAGATTTCTTGGTTTCTTTAATGACCATCCTGCACCAGCACTGCCATCCAAACCTTGAAAGCTGGCACTTGCCCTCTGTATCCAGAGAGGGAGAGCGGGCCTCTCTGGCGCCCCTCCCGAGAAGTCCCACGTGGAGGAGTGGGCCTGAGAGACTAAGGCTTATAGAATAGACCAGGGAGGCTGCAAGTGACATTTTGCGCTGGTCTGTGTTCCAGGGAGGACACCACGAGGGGGGTCTGAGAGGGCCTCCACAAACCTTCATGCCTTCACTCTAAAGGAAGGCCCAGCTATCCATGACAGGGGCACTGGCTAGAGTCCAGGCTCTTGGATGGCTAGACTGGTAGGGGGAGTGTGTTCAGTGCCAGACCTGCCATCCGGGCTGAGTGCATTATTTAACAGCCCTAAGTCACTCATTCAGGCACAGTGAAGACTGTGATGGCAACACCGTGCTGGCAGAAGCTCACAAAGGCTCCTGGAAGGTGATGTCCCCAGAACCTTTGGTGCCCTGGACCTGGGTCTCCTTTAGCTGGAGCTGTGTGCAGGGTCTCAGCTGATTATCCAAACCCTGGTCATTTAGGGCAGTGTGACCTGGCCTGTGCTCCAGTTCTGTGGCCTGTTGCTGCCCGGTCACTCTGGGATCATGTGGAATGGGCTCAGCCATCCGATTCAGTGCCTCTCAGCTGTGCAAAGTGATTCTTTCTGGAGAAAGGGAGGGTGTACAGTCATGTAAAGTCTGGGAGGTTAGGGGTACTCTTGTCCTGCTTTCCTTATCCAATCCAGAGGTGTGGAGGCGCTAGACCAAGGGTCAGAGAGAGCACTTAGGGCCGGAGAAAGGCGAAGACCTGTGCTGGCAGTGACTCAAAGACTGCCCAGGCCTATTGAGGCTGCCCCCACTTAATTCATTTGTTTAGTCCTTACTCCCATCTCCCCCCCTCTTCCGTCCTTCCTTCCCTCCATCCTTCCATCACCAACATTTACTCAGAAATACTATATGAAATTAAGATGTGAGGTGCCAACCCTGGCTTCTTACAGGAAAAACTATCACCATTTTGCTGATAAACATCTTCTGATTTCTTTGAGGAAAGACACTTGAAGCTTCATCAGTGTCAACAACATTATGGGATATCATTTCCAGAAATGCCTTATCAGCCCTCATTATTTTCTGCTGCTGGAACCATTTATCTTTGTTCAACTTGTCCTCATCTTTTTTTTCCAGCAAAGATGAGTTTGGATAATCATCCCATTACCTTCATTATTGTAATGTCCTTATTTTAGCATAAGGAGCAGATATTTCTGCAGCTCACACTTTCTTTGACAGAAGTTCCTTGCTTCCTTGAAAATTTAAGTGACAAAACAAAGGAGAGACTTAGGTAGCCGGGACCAATGAGGGTCCTGGGAGAGCAAGGGCCTGTAGAAGGAGTCACTCAGAAACCTGTTCTCACGCACCAACACTAGTCTCAGTGCTGTGGGCCCAGAGCAGCAGGAATTACAGACTTTATATCACCTCAAATCTTGCCATAGTTTGGAGACTGGAAAGAGCAACTCCAACTTTATTCTCTCCTCAGCAAAAGTGCATCCTTGAAATGTTACAAAACAAATGCCATTGTGTATATAGCAATTTCAGAATCAGATAAGATTGACATAATATTCTCTGAAAATAATGTGGCAGATAGTAGGTGGAAAGGAAAGAGCTTTTGTTGGAAGAAATGGTGGGGTGGGGTAGTGGGTGGGGGTGGAATGGGAGGTACAGAGGAGATAGGGTGGGGAAGGAGAGGACAGGGGTAGGGAAGGGTGGGAGGGTGAGAAATGAAAGAACCCAGGCCCTGGATATTGCTTTTGGCAACATTATAATGTTTTGTGTAGAGAAGTTAGCAAGAAAATAAAAATCTCATTGAACTAAAGAAAAATTGTTGGGGAAATTTAGCTTATTAGTAAGTAGACATTGATTTGCAACTACACAGGATGAAGAACTAATTTAATTTGTAGTTCATGAGCATTAACTATAATCTTAAAGGAAAGAAAAAAATTGGTGATTAGAGGAAATAGGCTTTTGTTCGTGGTTATTCCAAATAGCAAAAGGAATAAGCAAAAGAATCTAAATTAACGAATAAAGAAATTGAAACTGGTGAGGTCTCTGAACTCTGAGGATGCCCAGCAGTCAGGTACATCAAAGAAGCATTGCTTGGCCAGCAGCAGAAGGTGATGCTAAAGGTTAGAGAAATGAAGGGGCACTGATTATCTCACGACCCATGAGCAGAAGTTAAAGACAGAGGTAACGAAGTCCATTAAAACCAAGAGAAAACTGGCGAGACTAGCAAAGATAGCCTCAAAGTTCCCTTGATTTGACAAACCTTTGGAAGGTTTCTTTTTGGTGTAAGTCCCTAACTTTTCCTTATTTATAGCATTACTTTAGAAAACTTGGAATTGTAAATGTTTTCTCCCTTTCTGACATGGAAACCCTTCTCCCTGTCTCTCGCTAGTGTAACAAGCCAGAAATTTCTTTCTCAAGGAGTCTTTCTCTCTTCAATGTAATCATCAAGGAAAACAGGTTCTGACCTCCTGGTCTCTGTGGAAGAATGGGACCCTAACACTCATAAGCACTAGTTAGCAATGACAGTGGCATAATTATGTTGACCAAACTCCTTTCTGGAAGAGTCCTTTAGTACGTTTCCATGAGCTCACCCAAGTGCTTAAAAATATTCCTTTGCTTTGGTGGAGTCGAATTCAATCTCTCTCCCCTAATGCAATGGTCTTGAATAAAGACCTCCCTCCTTTCTTACAGATTCAGTACAATTTTTCAAAAGAACAGATAACACAAGTGTGAGAACATGGAGATGTGCAGAGAATCAGAACAAGGCTGGGTGAGCTGTGGCCTCAGTGATTGCAGGCCACATATGGGTCCCAGCTACATTCTTGCTCCATGTTCCAGAGGTGTGCTCCCCAAGCTCTTGTGGTGCCAGGTTGTCCAGCATTATATGCCTTGCTGACAATCAGCTCCAGATGAAGAAAATATCCTCCACTTGGCCCGACTACCCCCAATTAACAACTACCCCAACATAAACAATCATCACTTACCAGTACTTGATTCAGAGTGAGAAGAGAGCCCCTTCCCGATGAAGGTGGAACCCTTTGAGGAGGATTGAGGAGCATTGAGGAGGAATCCTTTTACTTTTAAAACTACTGGATTGAACTTCTGTGCTTTGGAGGGTGGCTGAGGTGCATCAGTGGAGAGCAGAGAGCAGTAGTAAGAGCTGGGGAGTTGAATAGAAAGTATGTCACAGGGGAAGGACTAAGCATTGGTTTCATCAATCCTGTCTACTTTCTCTTAGCGGTGTAGCTAACTAGTGGATCTGCTGGTATCTGAAGACCAAGACCATCTTTCTAATCCTACTAGATTCCCACTACCTAGTGGCTTGTAAGGGGCTTTTACCTGCCTATACATAACAGACACCAACAAGCCCTGGTGTTTCTGGGTGACACTGTTGGTGCCTCTGTGGCCAGAACTGACTTGTCCTGACAAGCCTCTTCAGCAGTTCGCATCCTGAGGCATGATGGCCTCGGGCCTTTATGATCACATCTGCTTATCAGTATGCACCAGTGCTTTCAAGTTGTATTTATCAGGGTGCTGGCATTTGAGAGTTGAATCCATATGCCCAGAGGCTCATCATAAAATAGAACCCACTTGCCACTTTTTCTTTCTAGCTGCAGCTTTGCTCCCCCAGAGGGGAAATTGAAGGAATTGTGTCTCGCAATATTTCTACTTAAATATTATTTTCTCAGGTGTAGTTTCTAATGCTAAAGCTCTTCAAAGTCATTTTTTGCCTCTTTTCTTTCTGATTACATCAGAATGATTTTCTATGTTTACAAGCTGTAGACCAGAGGTCCTCGCCAGGTGCTACTTGATATGTACATCATTGAGGAACCAAAGGTCCTCTCCCATTGAAAGGGTATTTTTCAACCCTCAGTTGAGCAGCAGAACAAGACTTATGAGCCTATGGAGAAAAGTTCTCTATTTCAACATGACACCAGTGAACCACAAATTCTTTTTGTAACATTGTTCCTTTTGAAATTTGGGTTTCCTACATAAAAAGATTTAGTGTTTATGAACAAAGCTTGTAGATGTCCAGCTGAAAATCAATACATGGAACTGCTGGGGGAGCAAAGCTGAGTGACATAGGCTGCAGATTTAACATGGGGTGTGACATGATTTCTCAGCACTCAAGGAACATGGTGGGAATAGGCTCTATTGAAAAGGCCCATCTCTTGAAAGAATTCAACCTTGATTTGTTTCAGTTAATGAGGTTGAACCGTTTGAAGGGGAGTCTGTTTCACTCAACTAGATAGCATCAGAGTTTCTCTTTTTAAGAGCATCTCATCAAAAAATAAAAAGTTGGCACAAATCAGCTGGTGATTGGCTTTGTATGGAACCATTAAGTACAAACACTAAATTCAACATCATCTAAAGTTCAAGTGGCAATAAACTTGAGAAGTCAGAGTTGAGTCCTTTTCCTGCCAAGAATGCTGTTTTAACTTCCCAAGTAAGAAGGTGTGGTCCGTGTCCTCCTGGCCCCGACCAGGCATTCTTGCAAATTGTTAGCAGCTCATAGAGCAGTGGGGCAGACTGTCAGAAAGCTCTTACTTCTAACCCTGATTTTCTCTCTTAAAGCAACCATTTTTGAATTTGAGTAAGATAATAATAGCTCATGTCACACTTACTTTTCAAATAAAATTTCATTGATGCCTCCTCTTAGCTAGCCCTTTGTAGTTCTTCCTCCTTTCTTTAAATATGCCAGGCTACAAAACTATTTCTAAAACACAGGTGTACACATCTGTACAAATGGATTTGTAATATCTACCCAGCATCTGAGAAAAATAATCAACTTGAATTTATACTATTTATATTAAAAAAAAACCCTCCAGGTTAAAAGAAGAATGAAATTTTTAACAATTTAACTTTAAGAATACTAACAGAGGAGGCCTCCTTTGGTGGTGCAAGGAGGTAAGCACTACACTGTGGGGCTTCTGCAGCCACTACAGTAAGTTCGATCCCCGGTCAGGGAGGGGACCCACCTGGCAGCAGCAGATCTCTCCTGCCTGGCCTGCTGCTCCCCTCAGCACCGTATTTCAGTTGATCTGCCTGTTCTGCTCCCTGCTCTGTCTCTGGTCGATCCTCTCACTCCCCACACCTCTGTCCTATACCCTGGCTCTTGTAAGCATGAATAAATAAAATCTTTTAAAAAATGCTAAAAGAGAATATGAAAATCTTACTAGTGACTTTTGCTTTTAAGCAAAAGTCCAAAACTCAAATTACTCTGATAAATGTTGTATTTGACTACATAAAAAACTAAAATTCAATGCATGGCAAATTAAATACCAGTAATAAGATAAAAACAAAACAATAAATTATGGCACTATTTCTAACATATTATAAACAAGCAACCAATATCTTTAAGACATAAGGAGTACAAATCAGCAACAACAAAAATAAAATAACCTAATACAAAATTGGACTATAAATGTGAATATTTTAAAACATATTAAAAAACCTCAACCTTGCTTATAAAAAAATACAATAAAAGCTAAATGAGATATGTTTCCCCATTATTGGATTATCAAATGTTTTTAAAGCTTAAAGAGTATTGGTCAAAGTGTGGAGTAATTCATTCTTACCCATTGCTGGCTGAAGCATTCCTTCCTATCACTTCTCTGAAGAGAAATATACAATATGATTCAAATTTCAACAGCATGGACACCTTGACTTGGAGATTCTCCTACCAACACTTGTGAATGGAGCATGCCTTATCTATGTACTGGGACATTGTTGGGTGGTCACACAGGGATCCATACAGACCTGGGTGAGCAAAGTGGATTTACCCAGTGAAATACTGCCTCCCTTTGTAATGAGTGTGGGAGGCTGATAGGTTGACATGTTTTGCCTTAATGACTCATTACTGCACACAAGACATTAAAAATAACACAACAATAAGTGCCTGATGATATTCTGGGAGAAAAATTCCCATCTGGTACGGTTACCAATAGGACATAGCTCCCCACAATTTCCACTTAAAGTACTTCTCAGAACAATGACTTTCCGGTCCTTAAAAGCACTTGTCTGTTTCCTCTGCTCACCCCCTGAGGCCAGTGAGCGGGCACACTCATCATTGTCAAGGTCCCAGTTGGTATTCTTTATTCTGTATTTCCCATAAAAACCTGCATTTGGTGAACATCCACTTTGTGCCAGACCTTTGCTAGCATCACTGTATTATCCCTAAAGCAAGCCCAGATGGTGGCACATCCTCAATTTGAGTTCTAATTTCTCTAATAATTAAGAAATAAATAGCACTCTCCTTGAAAAAATACCTTTGTGTATCTCCAGTTTTAAAGTTGGAAACAATAATCTAAAAAATTAAAGCAACACTTTAAATAATCTAAAATAATCATTTGTAATAAATGTTTGGATAATTAAACTATAATGTTTATGATACATAACTTAATTGAATATTAGTGATCATGCTAAAGAGTTGGAAAAATCAAAAAGCAACAAAACAAGTTACTGAGTTTTGCTTTGGGGTCATCATTTGTTTAAATTCTTTTTCTAAGATTTATGTGGACTTTTTGTTTTAGTTCTTTTCCTTTCTTTTTTCTATTTGGGAAGAGTAGCTGATCACAAGTAGGTCAAGATGGTTTAAAAATAAATTATTTTAACCACTTAGCCAGAAGATTTGTTGGAAATGAATTCATTGCTGTCAAAAAAACCCAAAAAACAAAAAACAAAACAAACAAGACCAATTAAACAAAAGCTAAACAACACTGTAATACTAGTTTTTAAAAGTATATGATATTTTTATTTTGATTTCCTGGAACAAAATCCAGGTGGGGGTGGAGTCTCCCACATTCTTTTTCACATTGTTCTGTTTTGATTCATCTATTTTCAAATACTGTTACTTCTTTCATGTGGAGCCACTTACATGTGGATTATATTAAATGTGAATCCACTGAGAGTAACTCTTGATTGGAATTACTCATCAAAAAGTAATTCATCTCCACACAATGATTTAATCAATATGTATTGTAAACTGCATCGTTGTGTCATTATCTTCATAAAAAAGAGTTAGATTTGAAAGAAACGAATTTGGAACAAATTGACAATATTCTCAACCTGGAAGACTTCAGGTCACCCAGTAGTTCTGTGTGACTGTTTTTAGAGATGTGAATATCTCAATACATTTTGCAGTAAAAAATATAATTAGAAAACATCACAAATCATTATGTGTTTGAGCTGACTGGAAGCAATTCGATGTTCATTTTCTCTTGCAGTCTGGGATATTAACCTTCAGAATATTTCCCAGCAGACCAAAGTCATTATTTTTATAGGGAAGGCCGACTCAGCTAAGCCAGGAGGCATGATCTATATTTATCACCCAGTAACTGCAGCTGAGTAGAGCTGAGAGGGTTACAGGTGAATCAAACACTGTTAAGTCTGGTTCTGGGAGATGGATGTGCCCACCCCTGCCGAGTGCTATGACACAGCAAGCAGGACAGGACAGGCCATGTCAGCAGTAGGGAAGAGTGTGGACCCTTCCAGTAGCCCCAAGCCCAAGGTGCTTTCAAGAAGTGCCAGGCTCCCTAGAAGGTAGTAAGCAGAAAGCTTGCAGGGGTGAGGGTATGGACAAGAGTTGGAGAAAAGGCAGGAAGAGGCTGTCAGCGCATCAATCTTTACACAGGTGTTATAGTTTTAAATCTTTAAAATATACTTAAAGGATTTAAAAGACTCCAAGCAACGGTGAACAAATCCATGACAATTACAACAAATGCTCCAAAGAAATAAAATGGCCTCCTTGTCCACACTTTACACGACACCCATCCTGACTCATTTTGGTGACTCACTTTCCTCACTGTTGGTGATGGGGTCTGATAAGTGTGTCTAGTGAGTGGGTATAGGGTAAATGGAAGGTATCAGGTTTTCCACCCTCCCACCATTAATGTCAGTGATAGACCCCTGCAGTCCTGCACACATGCCTGATGGCAGCACCTGGAGTAGGTTATGGGCATGCGTAGGTGGGTGCACCTGGACCAAGAGACTGGGCATATAAGGGTAGAATCATGGCGCCACCAGGAGAAAGAAGCAGTACCAGCACCAGAAGAGAAACTCAGCAGAAGTAGCACAGCAGCAGAGAGCCCAGAGAGAGTGAAGATCGCCAGGGGTTAAAAACAGTTTATCAGATCATCAAAGTGAGGGTTTGAACCCAGGAAGCCATCTGACAGATTTGACTCCATGAGTGCTGTTCCCACAAACACGTGTTGAATTTAGTTTACATAGGAAGAAACAGTGAGTCACTGACATTAAAAAAAAAAAAAAGTAATTATTCTGTAATTATTCTTGTCAGAGCGACTTTTCATTCTAAGTTGCCCCGACCTGAAGATATGCTGTGACCTGAAGATATGCTGTGACCTGAAGATATGCTGTGACCTGAAGATATGCTGTGACCTGAAGATATGCTGTGACCTGAAGATATGCTGCTGCTGGAGGAAGACCGTGCAGGGTTTAAGCTTCCCTTTCTAAAGAATGCCCTGCAGAGATGCAAAGACTGGTGCCCACAGCTAAATCTCCCTTACTCAGTTCCTCGGTCAGCAGTGCGAGTGGAAGACTCAAACATGCTCAAACATGCAGTCGGATCCTGCTCTCCTGGCTTCCCTGGGCAGGGAGGATGTCTTGGTCAGCATGGACTACAGTGTGTTCATGCTACTGACTCTGATGAGCACGCAGACCCTCCCTCATCCCCCATGTTCCCAGCTACAGACTCTCAAGCCTGCCCACATATGGTGACCACCAGGAGCCTCGGCAACAGCCTTCTCCTGGCATCCAGAGAAGTGAATTTGCACAAAGCGGGGCCTTTGGAAAAGAGCGACTAGAAGGGACAGGGTGTTGCAAAGAAAGGCCACACTCTCCCTAAGACTGTGCAGAGTAAATTCTCCTACATTCTTGGCGTGTTCTGCTGAAACAGCAGACCAGGGGTGAAGACACAAGAACTTTATTAGTTACTTTAAACATTGAGGAATTTCTTCTTTTTCTTTTCTAAGTAACAGAAAAAGGCCCTCAGATGAAACAGGTCTTCCTGTTAACTAGAGAATGTCTGGGGTCTGCAGAAACCAGATCCATTTCCCAGGCTTTAAGTCAGTGGTGACTTCCAGAATAGGGAGTCAAGAAGGAAATTCTTTAGGGAGTGGAGGCATCAAAAAATCTTTTCTTATATATAAAGCACAGATATACATAACTACATAAACAGATGTAAAGTATATCTTTGTGAACATTTCATAGATGAGGTAGTTAGAGAAATATATATTGAAAAGTTTTCCTTAGGGGGATTATAATGAAAACAAAAAGACTGAGAAATACCACTTTAGGGGGATGAAATTGATCCATAAGAAAAACAAATTCAAAATATAGTTATTAGAAATCCACTGTCATGCTTGGCATTGTGCTCACTCAGAAGAAAGGAGATGAAGGAGCCTTTAGAGACACATTAAAAAATAAGGGAACATGGCAGTTGTGACAGAGATGATGAAATACTGAGGCTGAAAATAAGTCATTTCACTTTAAAGTGTGAATGTGGCCATTAAGTGAATATATGATGACACAAGTATGGAGAAGACTCACCTTAGACCCACCTGAGACAAAAAGGATAGATAGGTAGATGATAGGTAGATGATAGATAGATAGATAGATAGATAGATAGATAGATAGATAGATAGATAGATAGATAGATAGATAGATAGATGGATGGATGGATGGATGGATGGATGGATGGATGGATGGATGGATGGCAGGAAGGAGGGAAACATGAGAATAAAGGAAGGGAGGAAGGAAGAAGGGTTGAAAGTATGAAAGAAAGAGAGATGATGATAGTCGGATGGTTGGATGAATAGATATATAGATAGGTAGAGGAAGCAAGCAAGGAGAATAAATGTTAATTGAATGACTACTTATCTAGAAAAGCTTTCTGAGTAAAAGACTTGAGAGGAACATAAAGTACAGAATTTTATGTGACAAGAGAATATTCTCTCTGGGGATGAGGGACCAATGTGTGGATGGAGGAGAGGGGGTGGTGGGAATTTACAGAGGGACCTGGCAAGCCCCACCTTTAAAATCCAAGTAGAGCAGAGACTGCATCCAGGAAACCACCTCAGATGTGACTAGATTGCCAGAAGCCTGTTACCTGACATTTTGGCTTCAATTGGGTGAATTGCTAATTCCAAAACAAAATCAAGAGCACGTGTTGCAAGCTTTCATTTGTGTGGGGAAATGTGAGGATGGCATCAAGCATAGAGGAGGCTGATGCAATCAAGTATTCCATAAAGCTAGAAACCAACACAAAGAAGATGATTTTAACAACTCCTTTAGAAATTCAATTTTTTGTCTACCCACTTCTCCCATTACATTCTGAGAAAACAGAAACAAAACTAAATATCACCCCTGCCGACTTGAAAAAAAATGAATTTAGTTCAAGTCTATTTTCAGCACTAGTTCCACTGGGCACCTCCTATGATACTTAACCACACACACCAAGTCCCACTGGTGTCTGGCACATTTTCTGTGAGCTGCAGGTGAATCACTGTAGATCTTTTACAGACACTCCTCTTTCCTAAGTCAAGGACATTCTCTCCAAGATCTGTTAGAAGAGAGTATTTGTCATTCTGAAGTACTCAGAAAGAAGTGGCAGGAAATTACTCTAAATTGACTAAAAGAGAACAAAGAAGAATCCAGAAGCTGTAAGACTTTCAAATGCATCCACATGCTTACAATGGTCCGTGAGTTAGTTTCATGCTCTTTGAAATGCCTCCTACTGTTTCCCAAGTTCTCTCACTTTTGCTGTGTCATCCAAGTTGAGCAATGTGGAGACAAGTGATATATCTGTGCTGCTGTAGAAAGACATGATTAGAGTGACAAGGGTCTTTTCTTTCTGTACTTTCAGGGCCACAACAACAAAGTGTAGGGCAAATGGAAAAGTTACCAGGCTTTTCCGCCCGCCCATCATTGGTGTGATGATGGGTACCTGCGGTTCTGCACGCATGCCTAAGTGGGCATGCACAAGTGAGCACGCCTGGACTTGGACACAGGTGTGTAAGGGCAGCATCATGAGGACACCAGCAGGAGAGAAGAAAGAAAGCAGAGAAAAAAGAGGCAAAAGAAGCAGCAGCAGAAGAAGCAGTCCAGAGAGTAATGAGATGTGCTGGGGGCTAGGAGGCCTACCAGCCTCCTGGCCCTCCGGCACCCCTGCCTGCCGTGTACCTGGTTGTCTCTGATAATAAAAGCCTGAAAAAGCCACCAAGGGCGCCAGGACTCCTCCTTTACCCATCTACTGGAATCCTGGAAAACCTGCCCTGTGCCTTCCTGGCACTGCAAAAGCCAATAGAATGGAGGTGGGGGTTAGAATCTTAGCTAAACCACAGAGATTGGTGTAATAGTCAAAGATTTAGACAAGATCCAGAGAATAGCTCTAGCCAAATCTAGAGATGGCCTATATAGCAAGACTTTAGGATTAATTTAAACATGACCAGGAAATAATACAGGCTGTCTTTCTGTCCCTTAATACACAAAGATAGGAAAGGAGAAAAAGCAGAAGGACCACAGGAGATGAGCAGGCAGACACAGGCAAGCAGGAACTAAGGGCATTCTGAGGTGTGTCCCAGTCCTGCCCCCACGGGAAGGAAGGAGTGATGTGGGGAGAGACGGGTTTGTAAGACATTCTCCAACCCAAGATCTGGAATTTCTCTGTCACATCATCAATTAAGATCTTTCTGGAGTAAGAAATGTCCAGATAGTAGCTGGACATCCTAATTCTGTTTTCTTTCCAGTACAGAAAATGTATTATCTCTTCTTCAGAATCTTTACTCTCCTTGCATAAAACAAAGCATATCAAAATTCTTATAAAAGGGAAGTCAGATATCTCTGGCAATAAGAATGATTTATTGACATCATAGTCTTTCTAAAAGCTATTCTGGAAGGGTCAAAGAAGAAAAATGGAAAAGCTTTTATTCCTGGAAAAAGATCTAAAATAGCTGAAAAAAATGTATATGACAAAATCTTGAAAACACTGTTTTTCTATTTGCCTTCAAGTAGAAATTTCTTTAAAGGTACAGCACTGTTGAGGGAGAAACTATTAGAAGATTCTTCCCTAATAGCAATGGTGAAGCCAAATTTGGATTGGAGGGAAGGTGGAATGCCTCTAAGGAGGATGTTCCCATGCCAGAAGGGAAGGAATGAAGACAAGAAGCTAGAGCAGCCAGCCTTGGTGTTACAGTGTGACTCCAGGCAGATGGGACATGTTTACTGACTTCAGTTGCCTAATCTCCTTATTTAAATAACAATGCATGGAACTCATTCTAAAATGTAAAATGCCTGTCAAGGCTATATATATGCCTTCTCCCTTCTGAAGGCATGCAGACCTCTGACAAGTACATAGTGGCTCTGTGTAGGGTCAGTGAAAAGTGATCAGGCTTTTCTGCTCTCCTGCCATTGTCCTCGATGATGGACACCTGCGGTCCTGCACACATGCCTGATGGTGGGCCCCTCAAGTAGGGTGTGGGCATGTGCAAGTGGGTGCACCGGGGCTGAGACACATGTTGTATAAGGATGGTGTCAGGAAGACACCAGTAGAGGGAGACTAGAAGAGAGAGAGCAAAGAGAAAGAGAGAGAAGAAAAGAAAGTGATGCAGAAGCAGAGAAAGCAGAGTCCAGAGAACCCAGAGTGAATGAGATTCGCTGGGGCTAGAAGGCCTGCCGTGTACCTAGTTATTAATAATATTAGAGTAATAAAAGCCTGAAAAAGCCATCGAGGGCTCCAGAACCCATCCTTTACCTGTCTGCCAGAATCATTGAGAACCTGCTCTGTGCCTTGCTGGCACCACATTCTGTGATGGGGTGTGATTGGGAGACTCCGTCATAAGAGAGTCTGCTCCTTGCACTCTCTTGAATGGCTTGGTCGGAAAGCCAGCCACCATGTTTTGTAGACACAGGAGCAGCCATGTGTAGGGTGGGTGATGAGGAATGACTTCCCAGCGATTCTGTGGATGTCAAGCAACCTAGGGTGGCTCTTCCAGCCTCAGCCAAAACCTCAGGTGATGGCTTCCCAGCCACCTTTTGAATAAATGGTGATAACTTTACTCAAAATACCTTTTCTCTCTTCAGTTTCCCCTCTGGAGTGACTGTGGAGCTGGCTCTGGGGGGTTTGCACTGAACTTGAGGTTTCTGTTAGGATTTTGCTCTTTAGGTACAAAAGGAAATTCCATAATGCAATTTCAATTCTCTGCCTTAAAGTTTTACAGCAAACCTTAGGCATCTTTATTAAAAATCCTCCTTTTCACTTTATCTCAGGCATCTTTCTGCAGGTTTAGCTTTTTTTTTTTAACCGAATGATTTCTTTCTGAGATAATAGTCGATTATATTAGTTGCCTTGGGGGACACACAAATAGTTCACTTTTATATTTCTCTTATTAGTACACATATAATAAATGCTCCTTGAAGAATTGGAAAGGAAATGCAAATAATTTAGATCAAAGTTTCTTTGTATGTTTTTTTTTACTTATAATTTTTTTTAATTTACATATATTTGACATCAATTGTAATCCCCATGTATTCCCCATCACCGTAACACCAGAGCACCATCACCTCAGTCCCCTGTGCTCTCATCTGCCCTCAACCCTCCCCCGGCCCACTCCCTTTTTTAGAAAAAACTCCACTGAGAGGAAACAAAAGCCAAATGTCCCTCCCACCTACCTTCCTTGATGAAGTTTTCACATGGAGCTGCCTGTGGACTGGAATCAGAGTACAATGCAGCTTGAATGTCCTCACCTGAGTGCAGGTGAGGATTGCTCCAGGTGACAGATGCTGGACAAGGATTTCAACCTGAGAAGTTCAGTTTGCATTAAAGGAGAACTGAAGGTTGAAATTCTACCTTGCCACCCTTAGAATATTTCACATGCTCTCTGTAAAATCTCTTTCTTCCTTCTTAGAGGATTATTCTAAAATCTACCACCTATAGAGATTCTATGTGAACTACTGAAGTCATCCACTCCCTGTTTTAAAATAGAATTGTCGAAGATGCATCAAAAATAACTTTTCAGCTACCCGTGGTCTAGAAGACAGGAGACCAGCATAGATAACCAGGGCTCGGCTGCCGAAGAGTGCAGGTGAGCCAAGCATTCACTCAAATACCCTCATTCGTGATTATACTACTTCAGAGACTCAAAACCAGGACCTTCTTTGAATATTAACTTGTGAATGTTTTTGGAACATGTAGACTCACTGGAAGCTATAAAAACAAAAGGAAGGGCCTCACATACCCAGCTTCTTCCAAGGGGACATCAAATGTGAATGTAAGATGACCTCACAACCAGGATGGTGACCTAGCTGTGCTGCTAGAGTGCAGACACACTCAGTTCCCACCTGTTTACACATGCACATGGTGTTTAATGTCTGTTCATGATTATGTGTGCATGTGCAAGAATGTTATGTGTGCTTCCGCTTGTGTGCAATGTATACTTGCATGTGTTGTGAACAGATGTACCTGTGCATGTCTGCCAGTGTGTATGTGCATATTTGTGTGTTGTCTGTGTGTATTCGTGTTGTGTGCTTGTGCGTGTGTAGTTGTATGTTGTGTGTGCATGTGTGTGTTGTGTGCTATGTGTGTGCAATCAGATCCCACATGTGCCCCCAACAGGCACATGCAGATCCTCTGTCCCAGGGAAGGCTCTCTCATCCTGCCCCTCAGCCACTGAGTATTCTGCTCAGATTTCATTCTAACCACGCAGGTTGGCCCACCACCCTGGCTGAGATCTTGTTGATGAGTTTCTGCCAGATTTCACTTGGCATCCAGATGAATTAAACATTGAGGGGAAATCAGAGCAGGACACAGTGACCTTTTAGAAAACCAAAGAAGGTAATTCATTTACTTTGTTGTTCTTCTCCCTTTTCCTAGTAGAATATATTTTCATTGCTAGTTCAGATGATGGGAGAGTCTTCAAAGATAATCTAAAGGGAAAAGGTCAATTTGTACTAAAAAAAATAACAGGACAGCCTCATTCCAGTTAGAAACAAATCTATTGTCTAATAATTAAGCTAAGTATTTACCTTAAGGTCAGTAAAGAAAAAACTTGGTTTCAGTAACTTAACAGGAACTCCATAGCATCCTAAAACTCCAGGTAGCTGTCAGTAACTCTAAATCCTGATCTGACTTCAAGTCTTTTTCATCCAAATTCCTTCCTAATACTTTTGAATAATTACAGGAGAAGTTCCCAGTGAACTTAGAGTATGTTTTAGACAGAAGAGGCAAAATGGCACCAAACATCTGGAAATTTTTAATTAAATGAATGATTCTCAAAATGTATATACTTAACTATTTGGAAAGCTTGCATTTCTGAAACATAGTTGTTTTTATATTTATTATACATATGTATCAACAATATCTTGATAAGAGGTTACACTGTTATCTATTTGTATTGATAGTACATAACTATCATAATATAGTTACACTAACATATGACATCATTGAATATTATTACTGTGTATACTTAATATAGCATATATATAATTTGTCATTATTGTATATTAGTATAGTATATATTCTATTTACTATTATTATTACTGTTTTATATAATACAAGTCATTCAGCACCACATGAATATGAGGACCCAAATTTGTACCTTCTGTATTTAGGACACGGAGGGATGTTTCGGCAGTTAGCTTTGCAGTCAGGGAGTCACTTCACTGTGAGACCAGCCTCGAATCTCTCACAAGTTCTTGAGTGCCTGAGTGTTTGACAAATGAATGTTCATTCTTCTTTTTGACTGTTAAGTCTGTTTACGACTAAATCCTATATAAATTTTTTTACCTAAATAATGTCCAGTCACAGTTCCTATTAGGTTCACATAGAAAATGAACAAATTAGAAAACTGCTATTAGTATATTTCTACTAGAATTTAAAACAGATTCCAGTCTGCAGATTGGGTGTTTTTCCCTGCAAGGGCAGCAGGCTTCCAGTTACCCTCAGGGCTGACACAAATTGATCTTTGGGGTAGACCACTGTCCTTGGTGCTGAGCACAACTTGCTCTGCTGGCCCAAGGACTTAGGCCCAGCAAAAACACATTATTTACACGCCTTTTAAAATAGAAACTATTGTTCTTTTCAGCTTTCCTGGACTCAAAGCCATGAAGTACTTATCCTTTTGGGGTCAAACATCTGATCCATGTTAAATATAATAAAAAGCACTGTTTTAGTATTTTCTCTAACACTGTGTTTAGAAAGCATTCACATATAAAAACAACTTGAAGGAATTGTATAGCAAACATCCATACCACCTCCTAAACTTCATTTTTTACTACTCTACTATATTTACTCCTTATGTGTCTATTCACGTATCCATCCCTTTATCCAACCCAACTTCTGTGCATTATAGATTGTTGGCCTTAGCTCCTGTTGTGCCCAAATCCCCAGCATGTATGTCATCAACTAGAGTTTCATATTTCTTAGAGTTCTTTATAATTATTTCAATTAGAGCTGTGCTTATAAAAAGAAAAAAAGCTTTTCTTCATAATTTGAGTTTCCACTATAAAGACCACAAATAAAGACCCTTTAATAGCATCACTGACATTGTTCTTGCTGAGAATCTGTGTTTCTGACTCCAGGTGAGGTAGCTGTGCTCACAGCAGATGCAGAGAGGTTGGTGCTATCTTCACCTTCCTGGGGGGGTGGGGAAGTAGAGACTCCTTCCCAGGTTTTGCTCCCTCTGTACCTTGTATGAGGGGCATCCCAAAAGGTCACCCCTCCAGCTCCTGCCCCTAACATGCCTTCCCCTCTGAGATGGGCATGAGACAGGCACTTGAATGACAATGATTCTATTCAATATCAAGCTGGCCCTTTGTTGAAGCTGTAACTACACACTTGCTGATGCACCCCTCGGATATCTGAAGTCACCGTCCTGATCTTCCATCTGGGTTTCTCCAAGTGCTTCCTCCAAAGGAATCTTTAACTAATTTGAGTATATATAGCACAAATTAAAAGTGTGTGATTCCTTGTTCTCTGCAACAGAAATCTACCTGGAGGAGGATGTGAGAATGAACTTAGCCAGAACTTAGGTAAAACTGACTTAGGTAAAACGTGGGTACTAGAAGGGGGACTCTCTCCCAGGGACATGTGTTCCCAAAACAGCTGTCTCTGAGTGTCACTGCCCTTTTAGCCTAGTCTCCAGGCTCAGGTAGGCACATGCATAACCACACTACAGGTGTCCACCATCAGAGCCCATGCTCTCAAGTGCCTCTTCCATTTCCATTTCAAAGCCTTCACCCTCTTGAATGCAGGGTGTCTTCTAAGCATCAATTCAGTCAAGGCCGCAGGTGATAGCCACAGAGACCGGTGGCATAAAATGCCTGCCAATAGTCACCCTTCAGAGAGATCCATCCTAAGCTGCACCCAAAGCAGACCCCCACCCCTGATACAACAGGGCCCACATTTCTTTTCCCTTTTAGATCACATATTGATTATCCCCATTTTTCTCTTATCTTTGCACCATGTCTGTGAAGGCCAAGTCTGTACCATTCACTGCCTCATCCCGACAACCTAGAACAAAGCCTGGGACAAACAGGTATACAAGCACACACCTTGAATGCATGAGTGAACAGCTGATGATTTGCTTTACTTTGCTTTTATTTGGTAGAACAATGTTTTCTCTGTTACTGTTACTAACATCTCTCAGAAAAACAAAATAAAGGCTCAGAAGAACAACTGACCTCAATTTCATACCCATTGGAAGCATGCGTAGGCAGGGACTGCAGCGCCCACAGGGAGAGAGACAGGTTCCTCGCCCTCTCCTCTAGCACAGGACTGAGATCATCTCCTTAGCCTGGGGGCAGCAGACTCCTACCCTGGTCCACCTGCTGTTCTCTGAGTTTTCCTAGAAGACACCCTGCATCCTGGAGGATGAAAGCTTTGAAATGGAAATGGAAGAGGACCTGATAATGAACTTAGCCACAGGACAATCTGTGGAAGCCATTGAAACTTGAATGATGATGCCAATTAAAACACTTTAAGGACTTGCCAAAGAAATGTTAATAAGATGACACATCAGAGACTCTCGAGGAGACCTGTCCCCAGCCTCAGAGCCTGTGACTTTGTGGGAAAGAGAAATCAGAAGTTTAAAAACTCAGCCATCGTCTATAAATGGAGCTGGAGGCAAACTGAGAAGAGTAAAAACAGAATTGCTGCTAATTAATGCATGTCATGTATAATGAGTTTTGGTTTGGGGGTCTGGGGGTGCCGAGTGTGTTTTTAAAATACCCCAAAGTCATATTTCCCATAGGAAAACCTCAGATGTCAGGACAAATGGGGGTGGACCCTTCGCTGTGCTCTTCATTCTTCCTTCCCCTCGGTGAGGCATCTTCAGAGAAGATGCTGTGTGCCATGACAGTAAAGCCTTATTTGTAGGGAACTGTCAGCAGCTCCTTGCCTAGGACAGCCCCAGGTCCATGGCTACATTATCTGCAGGTCACCATGTAGGGGGTACCAATCACTATGTGAACCATGAGAGTAATTACATCCCCCATATCCACAGACCCAGGACAGACCCCGCCCTCAGCTCCACAGCAACACACACCCCTGAGGAATGTGGGTGCCAAAGGAAGGCATACACAGGCATCAGCCAATCTCAAAACTAACAGTATAAATGATTTTTTTTATCAAGTAAATTTAAAAAATAATAAAATTACCACTGGCCTGTGTCTCTTACCAGTAGCCCTGTCACCAACCTTTCCTTATTGGGAAAATCTCTGGTGTGAAATGGAAAAGTGTAGGTTTGCATTAAGAATCTTTCTGTCAGCCAGGAATGTGCTGTAATGGAGAACTCTACAAGTCTGTTTGAATTTACTTGTCAATATGTAACCTGTATCTATGATCAAACATGAAGCCCAAAATGCATGTCCATTGAGTAGCAGAATGGAGAGATTTTGCAGGTAAAAATGAACACTTGGAACAAGATCTGGGGGAGTAGGAGTTGGGGGAGCTGGAATCACCTGCAGGGTGAATGGGATGATACCTGGCACTCAACAAGTTTCCCCTCCTCTGTTCACCACCTTCTGAAGAAATTGACCATTAGCCTTCAGGAAGGATCAACCAAAAGAGTGAGCATGGCAGGCGGGGCTCATGAGTTCACAGGAGCAACAACCAGGGGGTGCTGAATTGTTGATTATCCCCCTCCAAATCCTGTCCCCTGGCCCTAAAGTCTTAATTCAGCCCTCTGGGGCATTTGGCATCATTCTCACAAAAGTAAGCCCCCTGCTGGTTCTTAGCAGGGCCTTGCTGTTTTGCTCTCTACTCTGACACCCTCAGAGGTAGCTAGGGAACATCACTGCCCTTTCATCCCCGAACAGGGCTCAGCACCTAGGAGAAGTCCTGTTGAACCAATAAATTTAAACCATGAGCTTCTTTTGCAGCAAAATGCAAAGAAGTTTAAAATTTCAACCACAGCAACAGGGGAAGCAAGACCCTGAAGAATACTGGAATGACTTGATAGTCTTAGCACTCTGGAAGTTTCTCTAAGGCAGGATGCTCTGTGGACAGGGAGAGAGTGCTGACTTGATATCTGATTGACCATTATCTCTTCAGGGATTTGAAACTCCTGGTGATACCCTGACCTGCCAGACACACCCACAGCCAGTCAGGCTCCCACTCTGCTCTCCCCAATCCTTATCCTCCCTTTTGTGTCCCTCTCAAGCACAGTTCTGAGTCCTCAGGAAGCCTCCATCTGCTTGATCCTGGGAGATGATGATGAGTATAAGACACTGGGGGGTCCCTAAAGGGTGGGAGCAGACTTTCAACAGCTGTCCTCTCTGAACTACCTTGTCCAAGATGGGCCAATGACAGGACCCCAAAGTGAAAAGTTGTCATTTGAACCAACTCTTGGGGAGGTTGAAGAAGAGGGGTGCCATGCATGCTTTTTGCCCAAGTCTAGCCTTTGAGAGACAGAGAATCAGGCTTAAACACCAACCTCCCTGTTTAGAAGGCCTAAGCTCCAGAATAGCTCGTACCTACACCACACAACACACAGTGCAGCCACCTCACTGTCATCTGGACAGGACAGAGGCCCTAGGGTACAGAAGACACCCAAGTTCCCTGGCCAGTGGCAGTAGAGCCAAGTGCCTCAACACAACTGTGTGTTGCTAAAAGGGCTACATGAAAAGAAGAGGAAGCTGCACCTCCCCAGAGCCTTACAGCAGAGACTCGAGACTGCAAGTGGCTCCTGGAGAGGCTGAGGGAGCTAAGTCTGTTGGCCAAACTCACCAGCTCACACACAAGTCTCCTCCAGTGGGGTGTGGCTTAGAGTCCTGTCTGGAAGTTCTGGCTTTCACAGAACAACTCCCTCAGTTTGTTTTATGTGGTAAACAGGGTCTCTGAGAAATTTTTGTTCCGCCCTCCCTGCCACATCCAGGACAACCCAAGTCTGGAGTCCCAATGTGATTTCCCAGCCTCTGGGTCTCCCCCCTTTTCTTCTCTCTTGGGCAGAATGAACCCCAGGGGTTTACACCACTACCTTTTCCTCAGGTTCAGGGTTTACAGTCCATGCCATCTACTTCAAGAGAGGTTCTTGGTCTTGAAATAAGGGGCCCCCACCCACTCTGGCACCCCATTACTCCAGTAGATTTTCCTGAGAGTAACTTCACTACTGGAATATCTGATTCTGTGTCTTCTCCCTCCCCTGACAGAACAGTTGCCCCTGGGAGGGCAGCAGAGCCCACGGCGCTTTCTGCTGAGTCCTCTGTGCAGCCCACACATGAGGCTAGGGTACATGGGGATAGACATGCTTGTGGCCCCACATACTCATGTCCCCAGAGAGACCTCCAGGATCAGGCAGTGCCAGTGCTTCCCAGAGACCCCTCTCTTCTTTTGCCCTTCTCGCCTGCCCTTGTTTCTGAGAAAATACCTAATTCCAGAGACACCACTGATACTAGGGAGGTTGGTCTCGTTACCAGCAATCCATACACTTGGCCAGTATGGCCCATTCAGGTTACCCTGTGGTTTAGTTTAAATGAGAGTGACAGAACTACCCTGCTGGCGCAGGTTAAAGTCTCAGTGCTATCAAGCTGTCGGTAGCCACTGCGGCCTGAGTTCCACTCCCAGCCAAAGAGCAGATCCACATGGCGAAACAGACCTCTCCTGACTCACCCTCTGCTCCTCTCAGCAGTGTATTTCAGTGGATCTGCCTGTTCTACTCCCCACTCTGTCTCTGGTGAACCATTTCACACACACACACACACACACACACACACCCTATGGCCTATAACCCAGTTCTTGTATGCATAAATAAAAATATTTTTTTATTATTAACTTTTTTTATTTATATATATTTGACATCAATTGTAATCCCCATGTATTCCTCATCACCATATCACCAGTGTACCATCACCTCAGTCCCCCATGCTCCCGTCTGCTCTCAACCCTCCCCCTCTTCCCTCCCTATTAAGTGTCCCCAGTTTGTCCTTGTCTTTTCATTTTTGGTTTCTGTGTCTTTATTGTTATTATTATTATTAATATTGTTCTTATTCCTTTCCTTGATCCTTATTTGGCTCCCTTATATTCCTCCTAGGGGAGGAACCATCTGGTATTTTTCTTTTGCCTTCTAACTTACTTCGCTGAGCATAATCCCTTCCAGTTCCATCCATGTTCCTATGAATGCATCTAGTTTTTCTTTTTTGATTGCTGAATAGTATTCCATCGTGTGTATGTGCCACAGTTTCCCAATCCACTCATCTGTTTTTGGGCATTTAGGTTGTTTCCAGGCCTTACCTATTGTAAAGAGTGCTGCTATAAACATAGGGGTACAGGTATTCTTTTGAATCAGTGTATTTGTGTCTTTTGGGTATATTCCTAAGAGTGGGATTGCTGGATCCTATGGAAGTTCCATTCTTAGTAGATTGAGGAACCGCCATACTGCTTTCCATAATGGTTGGACCATCTTGCATTCCCACCAGCAGTGTAAGAGAGTTCCTTTTTCAACACATCCTCACTAACATTGTTGTTGCTACTTTTTTTGATATGTACCATTCTTACTGGTGTGAGGTAGTATCTCATAGTGGTTTTGATTTGCATTTCTCTGATGACAAGAGAAGTTGAGCATTTTTTCATATGCCTGTTGGCCATTTGCATTTCCTTTTTGGAGAATTGCCTTTTTAGCTCTTTTGCCCATTTTTTGACTGGATTGTCCACTTTGTTTTTGTTTAGTCTGGTTAATTCTTTGTGGATCTGTGTGATAAGTTCCTTGTCAGTAATGTTGTGTGCAAAGATTTTCTCCTAGTTGGTGGGTTGTCGCTTTGTTTTGGTTAGCATGTCCTTTGCTGTACAGAAGCTTTTAAGTTTGATATAGTCTCAGATGTTTATCTTTTCCTTCACTATCTTTGCTTTAGGTGTTGTGTCTCTAAAGATGTTATTGATGTGTATGTCATGTAGGGTTTTGCCTACTTTAATTAAAATAAATCTTAAATAAATGAGAGCAACAAAGGTTCCATGGGGCAATGAGTCAAACGTCCCTTTGTTCTCCTCTTATTCAATCTTAAAACCAAGTGGAAAATTCAAATAATAGTTATCACAAAATAACTATTCTTGGAGGGACAAGCCCATGGGGATATCCACATGTGGTTCTTTGCCCCAAGATCAACATTGATTCCTAGGATCAGCCCTCAGGTAAAGGAGGCAACTGAACCTGGCAAGACTGAGTCCTGTTTCCTATCAGTTCTCCAAGACATTAGTAATATTAGCAAAACAAACCCAAAGGTTGTAGAACTCATCCCGGAAATCTCCCGAATAGGAGGAAGCTTCTACCCAAACCCACAGATGCATCTCTGCTATGTTGGTGAGTGACTTGGTACTTCCCTTGAGGGCTGCTTCCTGTCGATCTCATAAAGGACGATTCACTGTCAAACTTAAAATGCAGACAGAGATGATTTTACTTCTTTGTTTTGAGTTGACCTGTTACTCAGTTACGCAAAAAACAAGCTGACAATGATAGCCAGAAGGTGGCTCCTCCTCCAGGTTGAATAACCCATAGCCTGGACTTTTCTTCTGCCACTGACTTTTTGTGTTTGACTTACAAATTATTGTTTGCTTACACTTTTTCATATTCAACTCCCCAAGGGATCACAAATTATTCCTACTCCTCTTTCCTTCTTCATTCCTTTTGCTAGTATTTTTAACTTACACTTAGCTATCAAAGTAATATATTGTTTTCTACAAAGTAAGTTAAAGAAGAAAGCAACTTGGAAGGGAAAAAGTGTATTTTTTAATGAAAGGAATGCCAAGGAGAAGAGAAAAATTACACCAAACTTGTCAGCACTGTTCATACAAGAGATTACATCATATTTTAATGAAGATCCTTTTCTATAAATGAAATCACTTGGCCAGCACCATTTTCCTAAATATGCAGAAAATGTACCCAATGGGACTGCCAACATAATATTGTAATGGATATTTCTGGGATGTAGTCTGGCGTTACTATAAAAATAGGGCATAGTTAAAACAAGACTGTCTATTTGTAAGCACAAAAAACAAAAACACCTTCCAGAACAACATAGAGAAGAATGAGTGGTGTTCCCCACTGCTGGGAAGGAGGGTCCTGACTGAAGTCACCTCTCAATAAATTCTTATGGACCTGTGGTCTCCCTGATCTAACAACTAGAGGTCACCTCAGGAACAAGCAGAAAGCTGACTGTGTATTACAAGAGGTAAATTCTATAGTGCACAGACAGTGGACATGGTAGAGGACTATTTCTGTAGCTAGAAATAAAGTAGATGATAATCTTAATATTTTGACAGCTAAACATACATCTGCACCATTGGGTGTGGGATCTGCTTGCTGTCTGGGACCACAAGCTGCTTGTGGGACCACGAGATGCTGTGCCATGAGGTGTGGGAGAACCCTTTTAAGGAAAGTTACTGTCTATAGAGCACACCTCAGTTTTCAGGCTGGGCTCCCCAACTTTAAGTGATAGATACACAGACATGCAGGCATTGATCTAAAATTTTAACATGACTCTAAGCAATTTGAAAAGCACATGTGAGCAAAAAAAGAATCCATGCTAAGCAGAATAAGTTGGAAGGAGAAAGACAAATACCAGATGATCTCATTCAGATGTGGAATATAGAGAAACAAAACAAAGGAACAGACAAAACTAAACCAAAACAAACCCTAGAAATGTGACTGCAGAATCAAAACTCTGGGGGGAGGGGACCCCAGTGACTGAAGTGGGGACTGTGGTACTTGCTTAGTGAGCATGGTGTGGTGACATACACCTGAGGAGCGAAAGCCTGTACCTGTAACTCATATACAGTGTTGAAACTGATGTTACCTCTGTATCAATTGATACAAATTGAAAAAAAGAGAGAGAACCCAAGAAGCATCTGCAGAATGACCCTGGTGTGAATAAATAAACTACTGAAAGCTACCAGAAATATGAACCATTTATCACTGTACTCTCTGAGTTATCAAATCATCAACTTCTGGGCCATTTTAACCCTTTCCCTACAGTCTACAATGAATATAATTTATTTGTCACAAAGAAGAAAAAAATAATAAGCCACAGACATTAGTTTTCAAACATGATGAGGTTTTATCCTTGCTTTCTGTGCCCTAGCTGTGGGAAGTCCATCAGGGTAAGGAGTCAGTACATGGCAGGTGAGCCAGGTTCCCCATGCTGGTTCAGATGGAGTGGGAGGCCCCAAGGAGAGATTTGTGTGGCATAGAGTTACCTTCTGTCAATGTTTGGGTGCCCTTTAGTGAATCTGCACTCTTTCATTCATCAGTTCCCTGCCTCCGCCATCCTCCATGCAATGACCAAGCCGACCTGCACTGGGCTGGGTCGGGCCAGGCTTGCTCTCTGTCCTCCACACAGCCAGAAGAGGGGAAAGACCCCAAAAATGTGAGTCCAGACCTCCTGGTGGACCAGCCAGTGGGCAAGAGCAAGATCAGAGCCAGCACAGCGCACCCACCACAGAAGAAAGATCTGTCTAATTTGAAAGAAAACGCTGGAAACACGTGTAAGTGGGGCACAAGGAATTTACACGGAAAACGGGAAACCCACTGACAAGCCTTTACGCAGGGGTGGTGGGGGGGGGGTAGTGGGGGAGAATATATATGCTCCCCTAACCCAGTCCCCACAAGGTTTCAGCCACAGCGTAAGATACTGGCAGGAAAATGAAGGACGTCATACACAGCGAGACCGCAGCTTGCTGGCCTCAAATGCTGCGATTGTTTCCTTGTGAGTCAGTGAAATGCTTGGCACTTAAAAAAAAAAAAAAAAAGTGAGCCCTTTAGAATCCCCAGGAAAAATTTGCCTTACCAGCCGGCCCTCTTAAGAAAACACTGGCACTTCATTCAACTTCTTTCTCTGACCACAGGGCCTGCGTAATCACCCCCAGCCTTTGAGTGATGTTTGGTGAGGAAGGTTAATGGTGGCAATTTGCAGGGACCACGGGGAAGTAAAAGGCAATCTGCGAATTCAGACCCACCTCAGAGGCAAGGCCAACGTGTGCTGATTGACTTGAAGGCCCCTCTCTAAGGGCAGAGCCTTCCCTGCTGTGCTAGCTGGAGAGGCTGGCTGACCCATGAGCAGGCCCCATGGCAGGTTCTCAGAGAACCGAGGGCCCAAGGTGAGTGCACACACAGGGTGTCTGCTCCTCCAGCTGGACTCTGCTCTCCCCTGGGTTTGTCTCTGTCCTGGCCTCTGTCTGCTCAGGGCAGGGAGGTGCCTGCTTGTTATGAAGCCTCACTCTTGGCTCCTGGAGAGGCCATTCCCTCCCCCTCCTCCTCCCCTCCTCCTCCCCTCCTTCTCCCCTCCTCCTCCCCTCTACTTTCCTTCCCTTCCTCCTCCCTTTCTCCAATGTCTTTGTAGGCCAGAGCAGTTCAGAGGATCCTGGGTAGTGAAGGGTTTTGAAGCAGCTAAGGTAGGCATTTTTCTTCTGAACTGACTCCATGATGATGCTGAGAAGACTCGCTGGCCAAAAAAAACGGTAAAATGGGAGCACAGAGCAGCTCCAGGAGACCCCCCCCTCAAGGTCCCTGCTTTTTTCCTCATGACAGATGAATCAAACCAAAAGGAAAAGGTGGTACTTCTAGCCTGGGTGTGTGACTGGCCCCTGCTCACCCTCCTTACTGTTGGTATTTCTTCCCTTAAAAAGAAAGGGGGGAAGCAGAGATGAGGAAGATAAAGGAGGACAGAGCTGACCAATGGGCATGAAGCAAGGAGCCCAGAAATTCCTGCCCCTGGGGTCACCACTTTACTAACCAGCTACTCTGTCGCTCAGAACTGCTAGGTAAACTGTCCAAAACAAAGATCCTGGATCACAACACTGGCCTCTCAAATTAGTATTTTCTGGGCTTAGGGTGAAGCAATCTGTATTTTTTTCAAGGAGTTGCTAAGATTAGGGAATTTAAAAATGACCTCGTGTGCCCCCAAAGATGACTCCAGCCCCTGTCCATTCACAAATGGTGTTAAAAGCAAGGAACCCTGACCCCTGTGGAACAGAGTGCTGGGTCCAGTCTCTCAAGAGCCACCTTAGAGCATGGTGGGACCCAGACAAAGGTCAGCTCCACCACCCTAGGGGCCCTGGTCCAGTGTATTCATCCCTGCATAAGGGGAATTTTGAGATGACAGGATGAATTCCCTGGGTGTGCAAATATGTTGATTATTTCATAAGGGACAAAAAATGAGCTGTTCTCCCCAGCCAGAAAAAACACCCACATAAATCATAACAAATATGTGCAAGCTATTGATCTCTGCTACCTTAGTTTCTGTGGGCACTCTATAAGCAAGCATTTCTATTCCTTTGTTCTCAGAATACAGTCTGTTCCCCATTTTCTGTTTGTTTGTTTTGCCTTTTTCACTCAATATGCCAAAGGTTGCTTTATTTTACAAAAGATATCCTTATATTATCTGACCTTTTGCTTTCTGAATATTTAAGCCCTTCAAACCAAACCAAACGTATTTTGATCCAAGTTAATAAGTCTCTTTACATCGACAGCCCAGCTCTCTTGTTCCAGAAAATGTGCCCAGCCATTTTACTAATAGTCTGCAATCAGATGCTGTAAAAGTAGGATGTTTTTGAATGCTGTGTCAGGGCAAGCCCCAGGGAGACTTTCCACTTTTGCTATATCCCTTTAGCTGACATGGCTCTGTCTGTGTCCATTGGAACTCTGCATTTTTCTAGGCATTTTCTCTTTGCATCTCACTAGGATTCCACAGCATTGCAAAATAAAACCACTGTAAGATAACCAGATTCATGGCCGGCTGAACACTAGCTGTACATTTTCCTGATTGATTTGCTTTCATTCCACCAAGTCACCAAACCAAGACTATCAAACTTATTATACATAGCAAGACATGACAGTTGGATGACCATGACTCTTATACAGTCCTTTGGGGAGAAAATTTGAAGATCTGTCAATTTTAGATTTCTGGACACTTTTAGATTTCTGGAAGTGTAATTGCAAATTATGCTTTCATTTGCCAAATTCGAAAGCTTGATGTGATTGAAGCTTCTAGATTCCTTTAAGTTTCTCCTCTAAAAGCACACAACTGTTAAACTGCGTTGCTGGCGAGCATGCCACAATTTATAGTTTCCTGGGATGCTTTAGACAAACACAGTTCTAATTTATTGCCAGCAAAAGGACTCTGCAGCACCCACTTTACTTGGGGGCTCCTTTGTTTTGTGTCCTGACCTCAGACAATCTCACAGATGAGTCACAGTCAGAGCGTCAGCAAAAGAAACAGGACTGAAAATGGGGTCCTACTTCCAATTGGGCCTCCCAGATGTCCCCTGTTGGAGTCCCCTAGGTCACAAAGACAGCAATCTGAAAAGAGGGTGTCAGTGCTGCACCCTGCATCCAGAAGACTTTTAGGTTTGGCAACAAACCCCTCAAATCTTCACAAAGTAGATGTGAACATCAGCAGCTACATGAGTGACTGGGTTACTCTGGAAGATTACAAAGCTCAACTGAACTCTCTATTATTCAAAACAAACAAACAATGTTATAAACCATTGGCACGTCAATAAATCTTTTTTAAAAAAACACAGCATTTCCTTCCCATGTTGGTGTCTAGTTCGTTCTCTTTCCCTCAAGATAAAAATGGTCTCAGCAGGAGTTTCTGACCCAATTCCCATCCTTGCTCAGCCCTCGAAGTGCATCCACCCAGGCCAAAAGGCACACTGGGGAAGCCCGAAAGCCCCCTGGGCAGAGGCCGCGGACACCAGGGACCATGTCCTCAGCCCCACCCACCCCCCACCGCAAGTAAAATGCCCCCTCTGCACACTTGGGTCAGAAATGTTAAGACATTTTACTACAGGCTCAAGGACCATGCTTGCCTCATGTTCTCACATTACAAAACCATAATGTTTATGGGGAAAACAAACAAATCTCAGAAGACCAGCATCTGGAAACTCCCTGTCAGTGGGAAACAAAGAAAACATGTCTTGGCCTTGTAGAAATCATATGGGCACACAATGTGTGTGTGTGTGTGTGTGTGTGTGTGTGTGTTTTCCCTCGGCATTTCTCTCTTTTTATAAGGACTGTTTATTAGAGCACTTTTAGATTCACAAAATAATTGAGTGGAAGTTACTGAGGTTTAACAGATACTGTCTCCCTCCAGGGATGCACAGTTGTGCATCATCATCAGAGCCCCCTCCAGAGGGAGACACACATCAAAATGGATGTCACCACATCAATATGTTGTCACTACTCAACACCTACAGTGGATGTGATGCCATGTGATGCTTGGTGCCACCTATGGGTCTGCCGGAAGGTAGATCAGTCTCCAGCCACAGAGTGCTATTGCCGACCCAGAAGCCCTCCATGTCCCACCTGCTCACATGCCCTGAGATGATTTCACTTGTATGTAGATTATAGAGAAAGAAAACAAGGAAACAAAGCTAAACTAAAGTAAACCCAAGAAATGTGACAATCAAACTGAAGCTACCAGTGGGTAGGCAGGGAGCCAAGTGGGTGGGCCTGATGGACTGTAGAGGTGCAGTAACAAGCATCTGAATAGGAGTGACCCTGCACTCCCAGTCATGTACAGTGTTATAAGGTATGATACCTCAATAACAAAAAATAATAGTGAAAAAGAAATTTTAATTTAAAAAAATGAAAGTATGCAGGATAGAAAGCGCTTACTGTTTCATGCTTCTGATAGCTTGCTGTCCTTTAAAACTTTGCATAAACTAGTTGATCCTAAATGTTGTATCAGTTTGAAAATTAGGGTTTTGGTGATGAACTTCTGCAGAATTGCCTGCAGACCAAGTGAAGATAAAGAAATCCACTAGTGTCTCTTCAAGACACAGACAGGATTGTGGCCCGAGGGAAGCCACTGTAGTGAAATGACTAACACAGGTCACAGAAACTTAAATATGTCCTCACTAAAATGGCCATGATGTTGAAAGAGCATGCCAGAGCTTGAAGAACAGACTTGAAATATATACAGTCCCCACTTACGATGGTTCAACTTGTGATTTTTCTTGACTTAAGATGGTAATACATTCAGTTACTCTCACAGAGTGTAACAATAGTCAAAGCACACAAAGACAGTGTCACTTGCTTTTGGGTGGGTCTTTCCTAACTTACCACTAGGAACCCTAGAACATTCAAGAACCTGAGGAAGTATGGTGTCAATTTTATCATCATAACAAGAAAGAGAGGTAACATGATCATTGTAAAGACAAGTTTTTGATTCTTCAGGTAAAAGAAACTTACCTTGTCTTGTAGCCAAAACAACATCCCATTCAAGAACCTTCTGATCTTAGATGCTTCTCCCGGGCATCCACAGCATACCCTAGAGAGATACCTTGATGTGCACACTTAGATTTTCCCCTGAACATAACCACACTCATTCACCCAATGGATGGGGCTCAACAGCTATATTCAAAGTGTATCCAACACTGGACACTTTCATGCTCAGAGTCATTGTACCTCCTGGGTATTTTTGCTGAGGAAAGAATATTTTCAAACTTGGTATTCACCATAGTTACAAGTTACCATGAATGATATACCCTGTAGACACTCAAAATTGGGGCTCAGTGCTCCACAGAACTTGTCTGTGAAGAGTTCTCACTCTGGAGTTCTGCTGTGAGTGATCATTTTATTTGTCCTCTCATGGAATTACTATCACTAAGAATAAAATTCTGGATGTCCTCTAGCTTTTTTTACATCAAAAGGAAAAAAATTAAAGAGATGTGCGATACTTGTCTACCTGGCCATATCTACACCTCTGGTGTTACTTCCACCCACAATGAGGTCTGAGTCTCATCTCCTGCAACAGGACTTGCTATTTTTCTTCCAGACTGGGGTGCTATACAGCCCACTGGTGCTAAGAAAAAGCACCCTGTTGGGATGAATTCTCCAGCTACCCAAAATGTAATGGAATCACATCTAAATTTATGCTTGTTAATTATGAAAATGTATGAAAAACTACCATCTCTCATTCTTTGTATTTCACCTCCTTTTATTAGGAAAACCAGTAAATAACAAAGCTTATTTTTCAGTGCAATGTCAATGATAAGCAGTGTCAATTATAGAACAAGTCAAATGCTCTTAATTTTCTACTGTAATCTCAGAAGACAAGAAGTTCCTTAAGCACCTCTGTGTTTATTGAGGAAAAGCTCTGGGCTTTAGGCAGAGTCTTAAAACATTCCCACTGTACTTATCACTATTACCTAAAGGATAGAAAAATGAAAGGGATGGCTTTTCCTAAATCCAAGAGGATCCAAACAGCTTTATTCCAGTTTATTTCACTTAATCATAATATCAGTGAAGAATTCAAAGAGCTAAATATTACAAAACTAAATTTCTTCAAACAAATAATTACTAAGACCCAACTGTCCATCAGTGGATGAATTCAAGAAAATATGAGATGTGTGTGTATATAAAGTGGGATTTATACACACACACACACACACACATATATATATACATGTCATGCATATCCACATCACATTTTCTTTATAGAGATGCACACACAATGCAATGGATTGCAATGCAAGAGAATCCTGACATTGCGGTAATGTGGCCAGCCTAGAGAACATTATGTTAAATGAAATAAGGCAGACTTAGGAAGATAAACATTGTAGGACATCATTTATTCATGGAATCTGAAAAAATCAGACTAATGGAAAAAGATGACCAGGGTTTGTACAGGAGGAAATGGAGAGGTTATAGTTGAAAGGTATTAAGTTTCTGTAACACAGATAGATAACTTCCAGAGATCTATTGAATGACACAGCTCTTAGACCTAACAACACAGTATGGTATGAAAAAGTTAGCTAAGACAGAAGATGTTTTGCTAAATGCTCTTCTTGCACAGACAGAAACTGGCAGAACTAATGCCAACTTTGGGAGGTGACATATGTTAAGGACCTTGATGGTGGTGATGGTTTCACAGGTGTACGCTTACCCCAAATGTATCACTATGTATAAATTAAATATGTACAGCTTCTTGCATGTTAATCCTACCTCAATAAGGAGATTAAAATTTTCTTAGAAAAAATTTACAACTTCCACCAACAAACTAGTAGACCAACATCACAGCCCAAAGTTTAAAGTTAGATAACCTTTGCAGGAGAACTTTTGGAACAAATCACCCTCCTGCATGATGGCAGGACACAGAGTGATCAGAGACCCTTTACCCTCTCTTGACTGTTGTCTGTATCTTTCATGAGTAAATGCGTTCCAACTTCCCTCTTTGTGATGGCAGAACCATGCTCTTCCAAAGGCACTGGTGCCCAATCCCCTAACCCATGAGTATGTGACTTTTCTAGCAAAGGGGACTTTGCTGCTGCCATTCAGACATGTTCTTTGTCAAAAGTAGCAGAAAGGACTTAGAAGAACACAGATTCAAGTGAAGGACATCAGGAGGACAACTGACAAAAATCCGGCAGAAACTCCACTGCAATGCAGAGACATAGCAGAAGCAACACGCAGCAAAGCTTGCCCAAGATTTCCAGTCAGTGAGAATGGGCTGGACTGGTAAGTTATTTATGTGAACACAACAGGAAAAGGAAAGGTGTAGAATGATGGAGAGAGCAGCAGAAGGACAGATATGGAAGGCTTAACCAAGCTGGGAACATGTTCTTTGTAGAAAACCAAGAGCTTTGAGGTAGGTGGGAGGGTAGGTGGGTGGGTAGACAGATCCATGGATTAATAGATGGATAGATCAATGGGTGGATCAATGAGAGATACATTAGATAGGTTTTTATAGGAAACCTGCAGCAATTACAACATACAAGGAGCACAGACATAATTACAAAACACTGGACTGGCTGGACTAAGTATGTTTTTACAAAGAGTGAAAAGCTGACTTCCTGCCAGGCAAACCTCCCCTTTGTGGCTTAGCAGGAGTCTGTGTTAACCATCCTTACAATCAGTACATTGGTTATGGTCTCTAAAATGTTTAAATGTATAGGAAAAACTAAAGCTACACACCAATCAAAACTGTTTTTCTTATTGTTATGAGCTTCTGAGTTACTTTTTGTTTTTCCAATTTTTTACATTGAGCATATATTTATGATATTTAAGTTAAAATATACTAGTACAGAGATGCCATACAATTCTTTAAGTATAGGTACAGAAAAAGACTAGAATTCCTTCTAGTATTTCTCCCTTCAAATTTTCCATATTTACTAAACTTTCATAAATTTTCTATAAAAATCATGCAAGATTTTTATAAACTATAAAAAGAGGAAACCTCATTCCAAAACAAATCTGGCATCTTGGAATGGAAATGAACATCGATAAAATGAACATGTACCAAGATCCAATATAATCTGTCACAGCATCCCCACCCAGCACAGGTGACTGGTGACATGTAAGTTAGCAAGGGCTATCAGATGGAATGTAAATTTCAATCTAACTATTGAAGTCGTGTCTGGCTTCTTTTCAAAATAATGTTTGACTTGTAGATCTACCCTAAAACCTCAGTGGCTACCCTCACATGAATGCAAAACACAGAATTTCCAGTGCCTAAAATTTCTCCCAACGGATTAAAAAAATGCCTGGATAAAGACCTTAAAGGAACTAGCATGCAAATGGCCAGGTTCAGGGGAACTGCAGCCTGCTGAAGATTCCCGAAGCAGATTGCTGGGGGCGATAGGTCTTGTTTCACAGAATATTCAGTGTAATCTGTTATTCTTGCTGAATTATTAATTGGCATAGCAATTATCAATATTAATATAGATACCAAGATATATTAAATATTTGCTCTGGATCCACAATGCTTCTAAGCATCCTAAACATATAAACTTATTTCATTCTCATTAAAAATTACAAGGTAGATGCTAACATTACTATCATAGTGTAGGTGGAGAAACTGATGCAGAAATTAAGAAGCATACTATGTCTTCTCTAGAAGAGGAGGATTCAAGCAAAACACACCTGGCTTGACTGACAATTTCTATGATTAACTTCCTAAATCAGTTAGTGTTTCCCAGAGAAGGAGAGTCAATATAATATAGAGAGGATAGGTATATGATGGATGGATGGATGGATGGATGGATGGATGGATGGATGGATGGATGGATGGATGGATGGAGAGAAGTATATTTCAGTCTCCACTTACTGTCTCTCATACTCTCCACCCACCCTCTTCATTGCTATAGGATAAACTTACAATTTAAGAAAATTCTGTACTGTTTACAATATTCTGTACTCTTTACAATACATAAATTAGCACATGTGTGCTATTTTAATAGAAATTATTTTATAAGAAAAAAGAGCAATTCACCCAAGTCCTGCGGCCCAAGCCTTTCTGGGGTCCTGCAGCATCTCAAAGTTGTCCAGTCCACCTGAGTTCAAGGGCAACCCCAAAGTCTTAAACAGAAGGACCAACACTTCCCATGTCAACACAGACCACTATCTGCTTCTGTATCCACCAGGATCACAGCGACATCTTGGCAAAGATTCGCTGAGGATGTTAGAAAGAGTGTATGTTTCTACATGCGACTATGGATGAACCATCTTACATCCAGGAGAACTTTTAGCCCTGTGATCACCCCCTTACATAATTGGCTTTCACAATACTGAAGAATTTCTTACCAAGACCATCTCAGTCTTGTTCTGTGTTATTTTATTTCCAGTGCTTCCCCACATAATACATGTATAGTTACTGATTTTTTTCCACCTCTTGATTTTTTGAATAGGGCACAAGACTTTTCCTTAGTTCCAAACTCTGAATATTTTTGATGCAAATCAGGACTCACCCATGTGCTGAAGCTTAAGGAAAGCGGCCCCTTCGCCTCAACTGCACCTCAGCCTACACAGCTACGTAGAGCTGTTTCACAAGCTCTTTGAGCAAGACTCCGGAGATCCTCCAGTTTTTCTCTAGGGAGACCATCTGCATCTTCAGTAACTGAAATATGAAATATTAACATCCAGTGAGACCCACTTCTGCAACTAGAAAACTCAGAAAGAAGGGCCAGCTTTGAAGCCTCCCTCCTTTATGCTTAAAACTTTTTTCTGCCTTAAGGCAGTTGGGATTCAGCCATCAAGTTGGAATAGCAAGATGTGGAAAGTTACAGTCAGTGCTTAAGGGAGATTTGTTCTTCTCTTTAAAACCTTATTTTCCTCTTTGGTTTAAAAATAGAATTGAACTTTTTAAACCAAGCCTCATCTTAGGATTCTCTCAAACCTACTAAATTCTCAATGCCAGGAAGATGGTTTGTGTACAGCAAAGATAATGCAAGTGATGTTGATATTTGTTTATTTCAGAATTGTTTAGACTGGTGTTGCTAGTTTCACTTTGATTAAGGGATATTCCAGTTAGACCTGAACATATTTCTAGGAATTAAAATGCACATTGGGTTATTTCTATTGGTTAAATCTATACCACAATTCTTAAAGAAATAACCCAACGCTCTCCAGGTAAAGCTCCAATGACCACATGATGAGTCTTAAAATTCAGATCTCCAGAGATAGTTACTTGAGCTGTCAGTGGCAGAGGTTAAATTTTTAGTTAAAAAATGTTAAATTGATACTAGATATCTACAAGGCTCTGCTTTGATAGTCACAGAAGCTCAGTGACATTTTCTGATGGTGACAGTGTACTGTCTTAGGGAGAAATGTCACAACTGCACAACAATTTCTTTTGGAGGCATGTCATGTTGCAGCCTTGAGGAAACTGAACTTTGGGGGATATTCACATCTCTGTGTCCCTTTTTCCATGTTTCTAGAAATGTTTTCATTGGAAGCACCTGCAGAATGTCCAGATGTGAAGGGTATACAACAGCCTCAGGGAATTAAGTGAGCAGACTCTAGGCCACACACAGTTGAGGCTGCGGGCTGAGACAGACTGTCCTTGTCACCCAGAAAGGAGGGTACCACACAACACTGTCTAAAAGAAGCCACTCGGCAATTTGAGTCCCAAAGTTGGTAAAACTAAAACACTGAACTAGCTAAGGTGGCTTGTCCTTTTATTTAACTGAAAGAAGTTCATTGATTCTGTTTGCATCTATAATTCAGCTACTCAGTTGACTTGGTTATTTTAGAGAATGGTTCTACAGGTCAACAGTCCAAAAATACTAAAGCAAGACACAAAGGGAACCAGAATTTCCTGTGCTTTATGGGTGCCTAGGTTTTTATATTTAATTACTTAGCAACTGACTCAAATATTGACAAATACTTGGGTATACTCACTTGAGCCCCACCGAATTTCCCATAGACATTTCCCCTTAACCCCATTATCAGCACTGTACCAACTGGCCTTTCTGCCAATCACCAGAAACATCAGAAAAATAGAAACTTATTACTTATAAGTCTTGGAAATTACACAGCACACCTGGGTCACAATGAAGCCATGGGGCAGGGGGAAAGAGAGAGATTAGGCCTGAGGATCTGCTTTTATTAGAGCTCACAATGGTTGGTGTAGGGTTTTATAGAATCACTAGTTATTGGTTAATTTAAATCATAAGAGAGAATGTAAATCATAGGAAGAGAGACAAAATAAGAAAAAAGACAAATCAATCCTAACAGGTTGGTTATCTAATAACTAAGGTCTGTAAAAGAAATTTGCCTCCATAAGGAAGACAATCCAGCCTGCGAGCTGTCCATGGTTGCCTCACGTTTGCTGGGCTCAGCCATCTTTGGTTGGACTGGACACTTCTTTGGTGTGAATGTCTCAGCAATGAGAACTTCAGTCAGGTGCTTGCAGTTGTGGAGCTTATAGTATGCTGTTTATATACCTACATACAATTATCTATTTTAAATTGATGCCATATGATTAATCTATTTTAAATTGATGCAGCATCCTTTAGCTTCTGAAATTGGGATATATGTAACTCTGTATTAGGTATATATTTATTGTGATGATTTTCTACTAGAATAGAGAAATAGTAAGTAATTGATTATAGCTTCTAGTCCATGCCCTGGATGGAGCCACCTCTAGTTGATCACGTAACTCTTAACTTTCACTTTCAAGTATGGATCTTTAAAACCTAATACTTCCTACCATTCTTTGGCCTTCCCTGCCAGGCACTAACCATTCACCCATTGTTATTTATTTATTTATTTCACCTAGTAATAGTAGACCTTCAAAATCTCCAACAGGCCCCAGAGGTATTCTGGGTAGAGCACAGAACAAAATGGATTTCCTCCTCAGGGAACACAAACCTTTTATGTGTTCTTCCAATCAAAGTCCTTGACCATGCCAGAGTATCATCAGTACCAATAAAAATGGTTAGACAACCTTTTGGTTGTTTCTCCTTTGACTTTATTTTTTACTCTACAGATATCAGTGGAAGTCAAATACATTCTCGGCATTATTATTACAAAGTTTAACCTACAGTTTGATTCCAGCCTTTAAGATATAAAACTAAAGCACAAGGATTTAGTCTGACACACTTCAACTGTTCAGTCCTTCACATTACTTCACATAAATAGCCACTCTAGCGCTTGCTGACATGGAAACATTCTTTTCAAAAAGGATGCTTTTTTCTTTGATTGTAGCACTTATTTTTTTTTCTGATAGACTTGCGAAGAATTATCTAGCACAAACTGACACTTGTGTAACTTTTGTAATGCAGCACATTTTCTGCAAAAATGCTCCCTTTTTTAAAAATGGAGATTGAGTTTTGGAACAGTCTGTATTTGAAGATTCTGAATTTGATTCTTAAAGACAGAACAGCCAGAGCCAATAAGCAAGAGAATAAAACAGGAGAAACTGGCATTCAATTCTCTTGATTATGTTGTTATTTTTCATTTAAATTTATTTAAACGAAGGATTGGCCCTCTTTCAAAATATGCATTTGTCCTGTTGACTTTTATTAGCAGTAAAATAGATCCAGAGGCCAAAGGGCTGAAGATTTAAATGTCTCTGAGAGCTGAGTTGACTTTTCCACATACTATTCTGACATTGTCAACTACTGGGCTTGGCAGGATGACAGCAGCCAATGGTTAGCCTGTCACCCTTGGCCCAGTGATGGCAGAGTTGGACAAAGTGTCCTCATTGCTGAGGAGGAGGAAATGACCAATCCCACTTCTACGGCTGCCCCAGACATTCTAGCCCATTGAGGATTGGTGAGGATGCCCCAAGTCTCAGAAGGCAGCATGGGAACGCTCTGCTGAGCTCCAATTACCAAAAGCACTGTACCAAGTACCAAGTCAGCACTACATCCTGGGGGCTTTCCCAGGACCAATTTATGATCTGAGGTTGCTTTGTCGGGTTTTTCTTTTGCAATAACTCTACCAACTTTCATGTCTTGTTTTTGCTCAACAGAGAACAACTCTCAAAGTGACTTTGGCCCAATCTAATCAGGAAGTGAAAGCTACAGCGTGAAGCCACCAGACTGATAGCTGTCTCTCAGACCAAGGAAAACTGGGATTTCAACTGAAATGTGTTTCCCTGCTTCTCTGTATCAGCCCAGATTCAAGTTTCAGAAATATGCAACTGTCCGGAGCCAGAACTGCAAAAAGTCTGGTCTCACCTATCTCTCACCTTTTGGTCAGGGCGCCAGGAGAACAAAAGGATTTCCATTTAAAAGGAGGCCTGGCCTAAGATCACAGACATCCCACAAGGAGACCTCCTGCCAGCTAAAAACAAACACCTGCACCGCCAATCTCTTTGATTCAAACCTTCTCCCTTCCCCCTTTCTTCTTCCAACCCTCTAAGTGAATATATACCCCTGTCACTTATAATAAAGATGGAGGCTTGATCAGAAATTTGTCTTGCCTCCATTCTTCGCGTCTCCCTGTTTGTGTATCCATTCTCCTTAGGTGGTTCCCGTGCACCCCCCGTTGTTGCCCCGCAGGCCGGGGCATGCAACATCATTTAGTTATAAATAAATGCAGGTATTTAAAAGAATTTTAATAAAATGGGGACTCACCCATACTGTTGATGGACTGATTACAGAAGATAGCTGGACGTTATAAACAGATTCCATGCCCTTGGATCCAGAAATTTTATTTTATAGACATATTACAGCCTCAAAATTTTTCTTTTCCTTTCATAGTGTACATTTTGAGTGCCTCTGAAATGCTAGTGTATGTTCTTGAACAAACCAAAGGCCTCTCTAACTGGTGGTGAATGAGTTATCAGAAATATAAAGGCAAACATGTGCTTTTTCCTGTACCCACCACTGATCTGTGAAAACGCTGACACATTCTGCTTCTTATTAAGAAACATTGAGAGCATTTAAAGAATTTCCAGTTCTCATTCTCTTGTAGCATGTGAGGTTTCATGCTAAAATATATAATCCTATTCTATTTCTGTATGAAAATTGCCTCTGAAAGGGTTTTAAGAATCAAAGACACAAAGATTTTAGAAGTTTCCACCACATCCAGTGAAATGTGACCCTCAGAGTCCATGGTTAGTTTTGTCTGTTCCATCTAATTGAGTCCTGGTTATAAAACAGTAATGGACATACCTGTTTCTGAATAGATCAAATAACTGTGTTTTCTACTGGACCCACGATAGAGGCTCCAAGGCGCACACAGACCAGCTTCCCCTGCTCCACCCCAGTCGAGTGGTCTGTCCAGGGACTGAGGGTTGTCACCACAACTTTGCTGTTGTAAATATTTCACTGCTTTCATTGTGGAGATAATGGGGCAATGAATATACCCAACGAGGACTAGAAAGTGATATAGAATTTACAGACCAAGTTGTGATCCTGTGGGATTTATAATCAGTGCTAATATCCTAATTTTTAAGAGAATTGAAGGAACCTCCTAGGCCAGGCCAGGGACTGTAAATGCACCACCAAGACAGCTATGTCACTGGCATGTAAAGAACCATTTCTTCAGGAGGAGATAAAGCCTTCCACCGGGAGGTCAGGGCACCTAGATTTAACATGCATTTGTGGGTCACTGCCTTTCAGGGATGGAGAGAAACACTGGCGTCTAGCAGCACCCAGAGGCATCTGGCAGGTGCGGGGTCCATCCACTTCAAACACCCCCCTCCTGCACTGCCCGCACTGCCCCTGCTGTGCTGTGCTGTGGGCACCTGGTGGAGCAGGGGGGTAGGGTGCAGAGTCTGCTGGGGTTGTTGACGCCCAGGACGCAGTGAGTAGCGTCCACTCCATCCACCAAATTGGAAACGGAAATATTTTCCCTCCCAATTTTCAAATTTTGATTTTCCTTTGAGATTGCAAAAGGAAAACTTGTTACAAATTCAAGCAACAACAACAAAAAGCAGAAATGAAGAAGAGGAAGAAGAAAAAAGGGGAGGAGTGGGAGAGCCCCATGTGTGTTCCTTGAAGCAGTTTTCAAACCAACAGGTGAAGGCTTGTTTCTTTAGTAAGTGGGGTAGTCTCTGGTTCTCCACATGATGGGCCCACATGCCATGGCCGTGCTTAGAGAGGGTTTTGAGCTTGTCAGCGAGACCCACTGATCCCCTGCAAACTGCAGCCCTGGCTCCAAACAGCCTGCGTGGTGCTGAGGGCAGAGTCTACCGGTGATGGCCGCCCATCAGACCTTGGGGATAGGACACATGGGGCCTCCCATTTGGCTATTGCTTTCAGAAACATCAGCTTGATCAACTTTAGTCTACAGTGTAAGAACTTTTGGAGCCTTAGACTTCCCTAGAGGAGCAAGGTTCACTCTGGGTGAACCATAGCACACTTGCCCCAGGATAGGTGCTGCTATCTGGAATTGCTCCTTACAGCTTCCCCAAGCACACTGATCTCATTCGTGAAAACTGCACCTGTACCAGCGCCAGTGTGGAGTGGAAACACCCAGGCGTGGGACTGCAGGAGTCTCTACATTCATATGCCACATCTTATGGGAAGGTGACTTACTGATACCTTAAAAAGGCAAATTTTTAATACCACAAATTCTGTTGAGAATAAGTCATGGGACAAGATCTTTGCAAAAACTGCAAACAATTATGTCTGTAGAACTGTCTTAATAATGATGACAAATACTGGGCATGAACTACAGAAGTGAGGGCACCGTCACATGGTCTGGTGCCCTGGCATGTTACCAGCTACAGCCCAGCGCACAGCACTGTGAGAGAGACAGAAAGCCTGCAGGCTCAAGGAGAAGTGGTGTCTCTGCAAACATAGCCAAGTTAAATGCTCCTGAGCTATCCATCGCTGCAAGCACTCTCAGGCACATAAAAATGAGACTGGGGAGAAGGTGATTTTTGATTCAGCTGTTCAGCTGTGGAGGGAGCCAAGGAAGGGGGTCCGGGAGGTCACATAGCCACAAATGCCTTCTTGCAGACTTCCTGAAAGACATGCATTCAAGCAAGCAAGTCACTGTTGATAAATCCATGCCTTTGGCTCTGCCTCAGGCTCAAGGAATACCCAGGCAGCTAGTCTCTGAGCAGAGTTCCAGAAGTCAAAAGGAATCAGTTGGTTTGGTACAGAATAACCTGCTTAAGAAAGAAGAAAAATAGTTAATCCGGTTCACAAAGATTTCCATACAGCATGCACGAAAAAGAAGGACTTGCACGCAAAAGGACCATCAGCTGCTCGGAATGTGCTATTCGCTGGTCTGCTATTTCCCTGGGCTTCAGCAAGGAGTCCTTGTCTTCACAGGCAAGAAAATGTTATCCGTGGGATGGGAAGAATAAGTAGGTGTGATATGAAATGCCATTCGGGACCCATTCAAAGGTTATTTTAAGTACCAGATTGAAACACTTCCTTTTGCTAAGAGAAAATCCAACTCCTGGAGTGAATGTGCACATTCTGTGGGTGTGACAACAGGACTTGAAGAGACGATGTTTGTGAAATGCCAGCACTGGCCAACAGCAGGACCTGATGGCATCTTTGCAGCTTGTTTTACTCCAAGAGGAGGCAAGTCCAGGATGGCCAGAGAAGAGTGCATTTTGGGGTGGCAACGAAGTTAAAAGGGCTGTGGCATTGAACCCCTACCTGTAGAGAGGAATGCCCAACCTTTGGCTGACCTGACCTGCTGCTGACTGAACCCTCTCACAGCATCTGGTTTGTAAAAAGTCTGATGTTACAGATCAGGGTGTTTCATTCTGGCCATGGAAGAAACAGAGAAGCAACCCCACCAAGCTGCCCCACCTCCTCCCTGAGTCCTGTGGCTCTCTGGGTATGTGACTACATGTAAATGAGTCCTGATCCAAACGATGATTCCAGAGCTCTTAATTAAGCAAAGACTCAGGTCTCTCCCTCTGAATAATTTAATGTAACTATACCCTGGAGGGCCACGCTTATTTAAATAAACAAGTAGACGTGAGCTCAGATCCCCATTTCTCAATGTCATGCAACAGAGCTGTGTGTAATTAAACGAATGTGTATCTCACACAACCTAAATGAACATTTGGATTTCTGTCACAGCAGTTAAAATGCTTCCACTATCCTGAAGATTCAAGGCAGTACCACCAGTTCTGTTCAACCAGCAACTTAAACCTCCCCTGACATGCACAACCAGTATGCAGTAGGTGCACCCTGCTATTTTGAATGATGGAATGAATGACATCGTCACATACACATCAATTGCAAGGTCTAGAGAAAGGCTCGTGTCTTCTGACTTCTAAACATTTCTTCCTGCTACAATGATGAGAGTGTCCTCCAGCCAGTGATGAAAATCCAACTAAATAAGGGATGAGAGATCACAGGGGACCATCACCAAAACCAGACGTATTACCAAACGTGTCTTTCTCACCTTGTTCATTTTACCTTGTTTACTTTTACCATGCATTTACCCCACATCCTCAGTCCATCTTTAAAGCCATCAACAAGTAGCTTCAAAGTAAGAGGAACTCCATCAACACCATCTTCCCACACCTCTTTAGTGGAAATCCAGATAAATAGCAGAAAGGCCCAAAGGTCAGCTATAAAGATAACTAATAGGTACTTAACTGTGTTAGGATTTTAGCAAATCTGCACAGGAATGTCTATTATTTCTCCCATTTTATCTGCAAGGAAACCAAGACTAAGAGATGATGATTAAAAACTCAGGAGGTGTGGGCCTCCCTGATGGCACAAGGGGTTGAGCGTCACACTGTGGGGCCTCCACAGCCATTGCAGCATGAGTTTGATACCCAGCCAGGGAGAGGACCCACATGGCACAGCAGACCTCTCCTGCCATGCCCGCTGCTCCCCACAGCAGTGTGTTTCATTACATTCACTGTTCTGCTGCCCACTATCTCTGGTGAATCCTCTCACCCCCACTCCTCTGGCCGTAGCCCAACTCTTATATACATAAATACAATACAGTAGTTAAAAAGGAAGAAAAAGAAAGGCTCAGGAGGCAGAGCAGGACAAGAAGGGGAGTGTAGGGTCAGAGAACTATCAGGTCTTTCCACCCTCCCACCACTGATGTGATGATGGACACCTGCATTGCTGCGAGCATTCCAGGGTTGGCATGCTCAAGTGGGCACAACTGAGTTTGACACGGGCTTAAATGGGTGGCGTCAGGAGGATGCCAAGACCAACAGGACTGACAGTACAAAATAGCAGCAAAGCAGCTGAGAGGGTGAGATGCGCCAGGGGCTGGGAGGCCTGCCAGCCTCCTGGCCCCCTTGCACCCATGCCTGCCATGTACCTGGCCACCACTACTAATAAAAGCATGAAAAGCCACCGAGGGCTCCAAGACTCTCCTTCCTTCCATCTGCCCAGAACCATCCCGAACCTGTCCAGTGCCGTCTTTCCTGGCCATTACAGGGAGATACTGTCCATTCAGGGAGTCATTCCTTGCGAGAGGACCCCTGGATCTGAAAGCAGATCCAATGCCTCAGTTTCCTATTGCCCCCCCTGCCCTGTGCATATCCCCTTCCTGTCCTGCTGCCCTGTTCTGCCTCCTGAGCTTTCAATCAACAATGTCATGATGAGACACCATTTCAGCATTTCTTGTGCCCCTACTCTATAGCCCCAATCTTTGGAATGACTCACAAAGGCACCAGCAACCCTGAAAATCACATCCCCAGGAATAACTTATTTGTGTGTATGACCGCATGATTTAGCATGTCACAAAATCTTTGTTCTCAGGAAAATTGGTGTAATGACAAAATCAAATCAGTTAAGCAAATAAAATGTTTATTTAATGTATTTAATCAGTATGATGTTTAATCTATTGTGTCACCTTAACTAGGTCATGGAACCCGATTGTCAGGTTAAACACTGGTCTGCTGATGTCTCTGTGAAGGTATTTTTAAAACATAATTGACATTTAAATCAATAGACTTTCAGTAAGACGGATTATCTTCTATGATGCAGGTAGACTTCATCTAATCAGTTAAAGACCTTAAAGGAGCAAAGACTGAGGTTCCCAAAGTAGGAGAAATTCTTCCTCAAGATTATAACAAACCCCCATCTGGATTTCCTGTCTGCTGTCCTATGGAATGATTTACAAAATGCCAACCTCAAATCTTACCTGAATCCCTAGCCTTCTGGCCAGTCTGTGGACAGCAGACTTGCCAGTTCTTTAAAATCAGTCTCTCTGGCTAGATAGATGGAAAGGATATGAGCTAGACAGAGGCACAGATTAGCGAGGTGGACATGATGAGGATTAGATGATTGATAGATAGAGGTGAGGTAGACATCCCCATAAGCTCCTCCTGGTTCTGTTTGAACCTTGACTAATACAAATAACAATTTTTAGCTTCTATAAACTCTGTCATGACCCCAATAAATAATCCTTTGTAGTCAGGAAAATGCTCAAAAGCTCTAAACCCAGACTTCTGTTCCAGTTTTCTTGAATGATCCTTTGTTAAGACCTCCCTACATGGCACTGCATTCCCACTAACACTGCCCTGGTCTCCAGTGTGGACAGAGAACATGGACATTCTGAGACTTGTCTGGGTGGATTATCCCATGTAGTGAAATGCTGCATCCTCATCCATCAGTTTTGAATAGTTACTGCCATTCATGTAATAGTTTTAAATTTTAGTGTGCCCTTTGCCTGCTGAAGAGAATTAGAGACCCATGTGTCCCTGTGCTTGCTTTCTCTGCCTTTATTCCTTGGAGATGAGAGAGGAACAGGTTCAGATTAGACCCATGTGAGAAAACTGAAAAGTGTGACATCTAAGTGTCCACCCCGCTCCTGGGAATAAGCCCCCAAGGGAAGGTCCATGTCCTCGCTGACACACAGGACGTGCTGGCTGAAACTGCTCTCTCCTCAGCTCTGTCAAAGAGCTTAAAAGTGTGTCTTAAGAAACATGTACTTTTCTCTATGATTTAAAATTCTGCTGAAAGATCAAATAATCCTCCGAATTCTTTGACTCATTTGCACAACTCTTGGTAAGAGAAACCAGCACCAGCAAGTGCAATGGGACACTCACAGCAGATTACTGAGAAATTAGTTTCAAAACCAGTTTAACTTAATTGTTTAATTAAAAACTCATAAAACTTTAATGTATCCAAAATGCAAAAAATGGAGAACTAATGAGAATTTAAAAAAAAAAAAAGAGATAGATTTATTGCCAGAACCTGTAAAGGGCTCTTAGGGCCTGTTAGGTCATGATATTGTCATAATTTGATGTTTCATGTGCAAGTTCAACAGCAGTTCCCTGGGTGAGTAGAGGGAAAACAGCATGATAGACGTCACATTTCTTCTCAGTGAACCATTGCTAATAATGTGTGTACATGTTCCTGACTCTCTCATGTGACTTAAAGTGGAGGTGCTGCCACTCTGGGGAGGGTGTCCCCTGTTCCTGTCTGTATCCATCTGTGACAAAATGAGACTGTCACTTTAAGCCAATCTTACTAAAAAATTATTAGATTGGTTTATTTCTTCTTTTTGATTTTGGTTTACAAACATTTAAAGTAATCAGGATCCATCTGGTCCTTATTGGTCATGAAGAGTGTTGAGAAACAGAATCCACAAATTAGAGACCTAATCGACTTTACTAAGAGATTCACGCTCCAGGAGTTCCTGCGTCTGGCTCCTGTAGGGGCTCACACAGGTGGGAACTGAATAGACAGAAAAAGAGCGTGACAAGGCCCAAGCAGGCAAAAGATGATTCAAGTAAAGCCACCTTCCCCTCGGGAGCAGGCAGAGACCTCACTGTGGAGCTGACACCCTGGCGCTGCTTTGGAGGCTCCAGATTGATTAGTTTATGATTACATTTTGGGGAGAAGTACTATAGGGAAGTCTAGGTAGGGGCTCAGCATGAAGGACTCGTGTTGGGTCTGTTTTTCCTATTCTTAACAAAACAGGCTTCCAGAAATGTATACAGCAGACACAGAAAGTTCATCCCAAACAAATTTACCTGGAAATGTCTTCCCATCCAGCTGATGGTGACCTTGCCCTGCATGGGCCTGTCTGCATCCCGGACACATGAGTGTTCAATGCTGGGGTACCCACCACACACACGCCTCTAGAGTTTGTGCAGGGGCATTTCCTAGAAATTTTCCTCACCCCAAGAAACCTCAGGCACCCAAGGACTCATTGATTTGGGCACAAGGCTCCAGTCCCTTTCCTTTGGGTGGGGCAGTTCCTAGGTGGACCCTATTTCCTGAGCTTCAGGTAGGATCTGCTAAGGCCTGGGATGCAGTGCTTCTGGGTTCTCTTCCTACAGCTCGACTGGTGTCCCTGGCACAACATCTCCAGTAAGCCTGCCCACACACCTCAAATCTGGGTCCAGGTGAGGCAGACGTGATTAGGGCAGCAATGCGGAGAGCATCACACACTAGCTACCTGTGTCTAATGTTATCACATAGCCCTTAAATACATGCTTTCTCTTGGACCTGGTCAGAAGTGTGGTAACACTGATGGCTTTGAAGATGGAGGAAGCAGCCATGTGCCAAGGTAGGTGACAACTTTTGAAGTTGTACCAGGCAAGGAAAGGCATCTCCTGCAGCATCCCTAGAAAGGAACACAGGCCCACTGAAACCTGACTTAGCACAACAAAGGTGTGTGGTGGGCTCCTGACATGCAGAAGTATAAAATAATAAATGTATGTTGTTTTAAGTCACTATATTGTCTTAATTTGTTATAGCAGCAATAGAAAACTAATACATTCATTAAAAAAACACCCTCAGTGGATTAGACTGGAAGATTATGATGGCTTTGGTGGTGGGTGTGGGATAATGACACACACCTGAAGAGGTGTAGACCTATACTTCTAAATCACATACAGTGTTGTAAGCCAATGTCACTTGAATCAAAAATCATTTAATGAAAAGAGAAAAGTCAATGTGTCCAGCAAACATGAACCCAAAGCAGTTGTAAACTTGACTAGTCCCCACACCTTAAGCTGAGGCAGTAGGTAAGGGGAGTGTGTGTGTGTGTGTTTTACATGAATTCTTGCCCCAATTTTCCCAATATAGAAAGCAAAATGGCAGCTGCTTCACTCTATAAAGAAATGCAGCCCCACTGACACCTGCCTTAACGTCACCTTGCAAATCACAGTAAAAATACTCCTGAGTTTCATCAAATCCAGAAATGGGAAGAGAATTCTGGAAAATGTTTTTCAGGCTAGTCAAAGAGATACATTCAAGTCTACCACAGTCCACCCCTTGACACCTTGGCACATATGAACACATCTCTAAACCATAATTCATTTTCAAGTAAAGATAATAACAAAATCATGTTGTAGACTGAAATGATACAACTGTTATGCACAACAAAACACATTAACACTTTTCTCAGAAGAGATTCTACTCTTCTCCTGGCCTCTGGGTTATAGATAATCCTGAACAACTAACAGGAGGATGAAAAACATAGGCCGGGTATTTGGGGAAGGTTGGCTCAGAATGTGGTAGAGCAGTACACACGGCTCACTCAAATGTGGCCTCAGAAGACAGTGAACAGGGACATTCTCCCAGTGGACAGAGCCTTGGGTAATGCACTTGACCATTCATTGAGTTTAGTGGGACAAGTGACACTTGGGTCAAATACACCCAGGCTAGTGGAGCAGTGATAAAGAGCCTAGCCACCTTTCTAGTAACCTGGAAAATAGGATGGATGACAGTCACAAAGAAAGCTAGGTAAAGGCTTGAGGAGAGACTGACAAGCTCAGGTGAGCACAAAGCAGAATAATCTTTGTATCATCTAAGAGTACCTGCCACCAAAGGTGTACTAAGCAACCAAATAGGCAAATGACTGAGCCAGTAGATGTCAGCCAGTCTTTGGCATTGACCTGACATAATTCCTCTAGATGCTGAGCTGCTAGAAAGCAGGGGCCTGACTCTACTGATTGATCTTTGTACCCCGGGCAGTAGGCACTGCATCTGGCACACAGTAGACTCCCAAAAACTGTTTACAGAAAGGATCAAGGTCTTCATTCATTCAGCATCCTCCTTGGGGTTGTTGTTTTTTGTTTTTCCACTTTTCCTGCCCTCTAACTTGGAAATAAAAGAAAAGATCCAATTCACAAAAATTACAGTGCAGTGCACAAATGATTTTTTCATCCAAGGTCAAAGGGATTTGTGTTCAAAAAGATGTGACAAGATGGACCATCATGGTACTTTTTATGCCTTCCATCCTAGACCTTGAGTTCAGAGAAATGACCAGTGTCTAGCAGGCCTGGTGACAATAAAAGAGTTAAATGTCTTCCTTTCCACAAGCCAAAAACAATTTTCAGGGAGTCTGAGATACTGAAAGTATGCAATAATAAATTCATATTTATGATTTAGCAGGAAGAAAACCTTCATCTTTTTTTAGCTAATAATTATAGCATCCAGGTTGGCAGCCTAAAGCAATTTTTCTTCGCCCCAGACAAGGTCTTTCTTACAGTGAGATATAAATAATGACACAACTTTTATAGACTCAATAAGCCCACACATACTGTAAATTTATAGTTGTCTCCCATCTGTGAAGACAATAAGTGCATATTGATGAAGAAGAAAACCGAACTTCTTCAACTTTATAATTTTAGGATTATTAAGAATAAAAAAGAAAAATTTTCAGCCTAAGTGTAGTCAGTTTTATCCTGAAAATTTCTATGGAAATTCATTTGAAATTTAGTTTGCATTTTAATTGAGTGGATAAAAGATATTTTATCAATTCAAGGCAATATTATGAACAATACAATTGACTATGGTTTGGAAAGCAAGTCATTTCAGATATGATATATATATATTACTTACTGGTACTGTACAGAAGCACAATTGATTTTTGCATATTTCTCTTGTGCCTTGCAACCTCACAGGAGTCATTTATTCATTGTAATAATATTTTTGTGAATTCTTCAGGATTTTCTAAATACAAATCACATAATCTTTAATTTGACTTCCTCCTTTCTAGTCTGATGATTTTTGTTGTCGTTGTTGTTTTTGCCTGATTGCCCTTCCTTGAACCTCTATTATAATGTTAAGTATAAATAAGGAGAGTAAACATCTTCATCTTGTTTACGATAATAAGGGAACACACTCAGCCTTTCAGCATTACATTTGATGCTATCAGCTGGATTTTTGTAGATGTCCTTTGTCAGATTGAAGAAATTCTTTTATTCCTAATTTACTGTACTTTTTAAAATTGTGGATGAAGGCATACCGGATTTTTAAAATGCTTTGTCTATTGAGATGACCATGTGGGTTATACCTTTAATTCTGTTGATGTGACATACTGTGTTCACTGATCTTCAGCTGTTAATCCAGCCTTGCATTCCTGAGATCAGTCCTATGTGGTCATGCTGTGTAATTCTTTTTACATGTTATTGGATTTAGTCTGCCAGTATTTTGTTAAGGATTTTACATTTATTTTCATAAGACATATTGGTCTATAGTTTTCTTAGGATGTCTTTGTCTGGCCTTCATATCAATATAAAACTGGGCTCTTAGAATGAGCTGGGAAATGTTCCAGCTCCTTCTATGTGTTGGAAGATTTTATGAATAATTGGGTTTAATTTTCTTTATGTGCTGGTTGAATTCCCAGTGAATACATCTGGCCTAGGACTCTTCTTTGTGGAAAGTTTTAGATTATAAATTCAAACTCTCTTGTTTGTTATAGATTTATTCAGACTTTATTCAAACTGGCAATAAGAACTGAATGTTTTAAATTGTATGTGTGTGCATGCGTGCATGCCATTAACTAAGGATGAAAATATCTAATCTAACGCCTAGGTATAAACCTAATAAAATATATGCATGACTTCTTTGCAGAAAACTTAAATTAGATAATTACAGAATACATATCATATGATTAAATATTCAATGTTTATCAATTATAAAATTAAATATTTAAGTGAAAATGCTCCCTAACTGATCTATAGAGCCAATAAAACCCACCCAAAAAGTAACAATGGGATTTTGTGTACTTTTATATAAACCAAAAAGCTAGTTTTAAAATTTTTATGGAAAAGCATAGGACTAAGAACATCAAAGTTACGTGAAGGAAAAAAAAAACAAAACACCCCACTGAATAACCAAGTGAGGCCCAATAAGAAATGTAGACAAATAGATAAATGGAAGTGAACAGAGTCCAGAAGCAGATCACACTTACAATTGATTTTTTACAAAGGTACAAAGTCGGTGCGGTAGAGAAAGGAGAGACTTTACAACAAATGATGTTGGATCAATTGGACAAGCACCTGAAAATGAAACTTGACACCTATCTCCCACTGAATCAAACTCAATTCCAAGTAGTTTATCGAACTAAATGTGAACACAAGTAAGGAGGCTTTAGTTATTATGAGAAATAGATGCCTTTCTGACTTCAGATCAGAAAAATAGATAATCTCAACTAAATTTAAGTTAGTGGTTTGTAATAATAAAAAATTGCACACTTTAAAGTGAAAAGACAATTCACGGTATGAGACAAGATTTTATACATAAGAAAAGGCTCCTACTCAGCCTAAGAGACCTCCAATCAACCAATATGAAGGAAAAAGGTAAATATATCAAAGAAAACAGGTGGCTCATTCGACCAGATAGTTTACAAAGAGGCAATCAAAATGGTCAATAAACATTTTTACGAGTGTTCAAGGCAAGTTATAATTAGGGAGATGCAGATGACTCTCACAACAAACTGCCACCCAACCATCCAGAAAAACAAAACTTTGAAAATACAACAGAAACTTTCCCAGAGTGGAAGAGCAAATTGGTGTTGGCACTGGGGGTTCTAGCTTACATTGCAAACATATATATTCTCTAACCCAGTCATTCTATTTCTACGAAATTTAAGTGTGTGCAACAGGAGACATGGGGCACAGTAAACATAGTATTTAGTCTTTTTACAACAGGCAGGACCTGAGCTTTTTTGAGGCAAAAAGAGTTTTCTCTGGGAGACACAACCCTCCTCACAGGACAAGGTGGTTCCCTCTCATTCCTACCCTAAGGGTACCAGGGTTTTCCTTCTTCCCTCTTCACTCTGTCAACCATTCCAGGGCTTCCCAATTCCAAATGAGGTTACATGCCTTTCTTTTCCCTTCTCTCAAAAATAAGAGAAGTGTGGTTGAACTTAAGAAGCAGGAAGCAAAAATCTTCCATCCTTCCACTTCTGCTGCTCCCCACATCCCCAGCACAGGTGCATGCACATGCACACACACAAACACGGCTGCAAACACACCTACACATGAACACGCACCACCGTGCACAAATGCATGTATGTGACCACTCACACATGTGAACACACGTGTGAACACACATGCAAACACATGCACCCACTCACAAATGCATATGCACATAAACACATGCGCACACACACACCTCACTGAGGAGGAGAATGAACCAATGGAGAAGAAAGACAGCCTAGGCAGGGCCAGGGCTGGCAGGAATACAGCCAGCTACCAGAAACATGAGCTGGATAACAGTAACTTAAGTAAATCCAGGGATATTTTTGTGCCTTTAACTAGGAATCTGGATGAAATTAACTTTCGGTGTGACTTTGAGTGCTCATCAATATTAGGAAGATCCCCATGGCACTGCAAGGCACAAAACCGTGAAGGAAGGGACCATGCCAACAGTAGTTTCTCTTTTTCAGAAACCTCTATTTCCCTCTGTATCTGACACAGATACACACACACACATGTACCCTTCTGAAGCAGCAGGATCTGGGGCATATATCCTTCCCAGGCACAAGGAAATTGAAAAGTACATATCTCCTCTGGAATAGATGCTTCTTTCCCAGGCAAAATCAGGTCTCAGGTTGTGCAATGAGGAGCAAGGAAGGGACAGCAGGGAATAGAAGTCCTGGGCTGAGCTGTCTCCTCCTCTACGGTACCCCCTCTCTCACTCTCTAATACCGTCCCTGCCTGTGGAGTTCCAAAGGATGTGGTACATGAACTTGCTTGTGTTGAACTTACAACTGAATCATTATGCACAAAAGAAGCTCACTGTCCCTTGGCAAATAATCTATTTGTACATTTGGGGATGTATGCCTTTTAGGTACAGGTCAGAAGTCCAGAGTCACTTTGCAAAACAATACATGTGCTCCCCTATCACAGACCGTTGCCCATCATTAACACTCTACATAATTTGTGAATGGGTAAGTGTTCATTTTCCTATATTCCAGAGTTTACCAACTAACATGTGCAATCTAATTTAGTAGTAAAGAAAATTAAAACTAAGAACATGTAAAATTAAGTCATTGGAAAAAAAGATAATTACTCAAATAGGCTTACTTATTTGAAAAATAATAATTTTTATCTTTTCAGTGTGTTGGGTCTTTAGTGAAGGATATTTATGAAATTTCCTCTTAGTTAAGAAGGTATCAAATATTAAAACTGGTTTCTTAAAATAAGAGTTAATTTTAATGACTCTGAATTATAAACCAGGAGATAAGATCCTCTTCATCAGGAAAGGAAGTCATCGAGTTGGAAACAGGCATTAGAGTCGTTTTTAGTTCTATTCATTTCTTCATGAAAACAGAAAGCCTAAAAAAATATATAAATTTCCTGGTACTGCTCTTTTCTCCTAACAGGACAGATCAGAGCTACAAGTGTCAAGTTGAATGTCTTCTCTTTCAGGGTGTGCATGCCCACTAGTACCTTCCATTACACCAGCCTTTTCCATAAGATAGTTTTTTAATGACCTTGACTTTATGCGATGGTTGGAACATCAGCCCCCAAATCACCATACGGTTAGTTAATATTTAAATCATAGTCAAGAGATAATTCTGCTTGGCGATTATCTCTTAACTGTGCTGGAGCTTAAACTGTCCTTTTCCTGTGACTTGTCTCTTCTGCATCCCAGCCTTCTCAGCCACATAATTTTCGATACAACTGCGTTTGCTGGAGTGTTCTCCAAATTGCACTGCTTACATAGACTAAATTTATAATAGCATATATGCTTCAATTTCCCTTTCTAATGAAAATCTAGTTAGGCAAAACCATAAAAATATAGAAAGTTATTAAAGGAAAATCCTCTATGGAGACATCAAGCATGCATACATACCAAATCGCTTCTGGCAACCTGTTATTTCTTAGTGGAAAGACATTACATTTACATCTAAAATTATTTTAACATAAGTTACATTGAGTACATTGTCTAACCATGATTATTTTCTCTAAGCACGTTGTCCAAAGGACATTATTCACAGTTCATTAATGATAGCAATGACAATGATCACAGAACATGAGGAACATGGTGGAATCTAATGTTTTCTTCACTATGAAACCTAATGAGTACTTAATTGAATGTTTGCTAGCTAGAACCCTTCAAATCCTTAACCTATTGAAAGTTTCATTATATATTACTTTCATGGGTTACAACATCTTTCCCATTTTTCTCTACCAATAAAGGAAATCATTTTTGTGGATATTGTCATTTTGACATTAAAAAAGCATTCATAACTATGAAATTGGGAAGTTAAAAAAAAAAGACTGATCAAAGTAACCTTTATCCCAGCACTTGACATAATTAGTGTAAGACAATTGAACCCACCAGACTTGTTTTCCCCTAAAGTGTGGATGTGGGTACTTTGTTCATGTGGCTGTGGAGTGATAAAGTGAGATTGTGCAGGGAAAGTATTATATGAAGTTCTTCACAGCTCATGGGTGGTACCTCTTAGTGCAAACTGAAACACTGTTGGTTCAACCCCATGTGGGGTGACTGGGTATTCAAGTTTTAGACTCTGTGAGATTTTGTATTATTTTCATAATCATAAAAAAGTACCATGGTTCCCATTTGAAATACACCCTCATACAAACACACAAAGAATTGTAATTGATGTCATTAGAATTAAAAGTTCTATTTAAAAACAGACAGAAACCAAATGGGACAGAGAAGCAAGAAACAAACCAACATATTTACATCATGCCTATAGTTCCTTGCCATGTGCTCAGAACACAGAATGGGGAAGGACAGTCTCCCCAACGATGCTGTTGAGGAGACAGAATACAGCATGAAAAGAATAAATTTGGACACAGATATCAACTCAAAGACATAAATATTTAAAAACAAGATCTAAAACTACAAAATGTTTACAAATATTATAGAATAAAAGATCCATTGGTCTTGTCTGCAATTCCTTAGATATGATGCTCCAGCAATGGGTCACCAGGAAACTAAAAAATGTCTGCACAGTTAAGGAAATAATGAACAGAGTGAAAAAGCAAATTACAAACTGGAGGAAAATCTATATACATATATGTACAGTGGAATATTATTTAACCTTAGGAAACAAGGAATGGTGGTACATGTAATGGGTGAATCCAGAGGACATTATGCTGAGTGAGATATGTCAGCACAGAAGGGCAAACACCATGTGAATCCCTGGAGAAGATGTGTTAAAAGGAGTCAAATGCATAAAAACAGCATGGAGTCGTGCTTTCAGGATGAGGGTGGGGTGTGGGAACCTGCTCCATTAGGCATAACCTTCCAGCTGTGAGAGAGGAACAAGTTCTAGGCATAAGCTTACAACATCATGCCTATAGTTAACAATAGTGTCTTGCACATTTAAAAATTTTTGAAGCAGCTAGACCTCTTTTTTTTTTTCCCAGCTAGACCTCTTGTTAAGTGCTCTTACAATCAATTAATTTACAAGTCCCTGAGCTTCAGATTTCTCTGTCCGTGGTTCTGAATCACAACACAAAAACCCTTATGGTATATGAGAACCATGACTTATTCTAAAATATTTATTTGTTGATCTAACCCAAATGCTTTGATTATAAGTTCCTAATTTATAAGGTCCTCAGATTTAAGGATTTTACATTAAGAGGGTTCAGTAAATGTTACATTCCCAGTTGCCTCCTACGAAATCTATTTTATTAGTCACATTGGTGTCCTCCCTGCGCCCTAAGATGCCCTGAGCTCTCCACCAAAGGTGAAATGAAGTAACAGCAGCTCATATGCAACCTCACAGGCATGATGGATGCTGTCATCACAGGAGAACAAGGTAGAACTCTTCTTGCAATACTCTCACTTTCTGCTTCAAACAAGCAGGCACCTCCCCCATGAGAATCCAAAGCTTTAGATGAAGGGCACACAGATATCTGATTAATTAAGCGTGTCTCTAACCCTGACTTTGGAAGGCTAAAAATAGGAGTTTTAAAGGATCATATGCAACCCAAACTCCTTCTCCCGATAAGAGCAGAGTGTAAGTCAGTGATGAGGATGAATTTAGCTTGATAGTTCTCTGTGTCCTACACTTTGGAAACACCAAGTAACACATCAATGGAAGTAACAGCAGGTTAAAGGTGAAGGAATCTGTCCACTCAGTTATCCAAGTCTCTGCTCACATTTCCCTGGTTTGTCTCTGGCAAAAACTTCCCCTCCTCCTAGGAGCCTAGAAACTTTTCCTCATCCTTGGCTGAGTCCTGGGCTCATCCTTCACCTGTGCAATTTGGCCTTCAGGAAAAGCTTTCCCTCTGTGCCCTCTGTCCTCTCATGGTGAAAATTAATATTGAACAGCATTTAACATTTTCCATCTCAATTAAGGAGTATTGGATTGTTCTTGTCACACCTTTCAAATTTGAAACACTCTCTGGGGTGATGTTAATAATCCTTTGTCATGTATTTGAAAGAAATAATTTTTAATTTTCAAAGAAGAAAATGAATTTCATAGAAAGTGAATGTAAGAGTTCTGCAAAACTGGCAACAATGAGGTCTATGACTACCTCCTGTAGGTCACCTGGGCAGGTGCTTGCCTTGCAACTGCATGGCATGCCCCATTCTGGTCCAGGTGTGTGCATTTAGAATCATTGCTATGTACATGGCATGAAAGCAGTAACTAGTAATTGTCATTATCACTTAAAACTACAAGGTATTGGTAGATTCACACTTACCATAGACATATAGACACAGGCAAATATACACAAACAACATTAGGAAATTAAATATTTTCCTAACTTAATTAGGAAAATAGTCTTTGCATGTCTGTATCAAACTGAGAAATTAAATTTGTACTAGTCTATGCTACATGCAAAAGAATGAAGCTAGATTACTACCTCTCCCATACATAAAAACCAACTCAAAATGGATCAAAGACCTAGACATAAGATCTGAAACTATAAAATATATAGAAGAAAATATAGGCAAAAAACTACATGACATACATTTCAGTAACATCTTAGAGACACATCACCTAAAGCAAGAAAGTGAAGGAAAAGATAAACAGCTGGGACTACATCAAATTAAAGACCTTCTGTACAGCAAAAGAGACATTACCCAAAACAAGAGACATCCCACTGACTGGGAAAAAAAATTTGCTCTCCATACAACTGATAAGGGACTGCTAACAAAGGTCTACAAAGAACTCATAGGACTCAAGAAAAACAAAGTAAGCAATCCAGTCAAAAATGGACAGAAGAACTTAAAAGGTACTTCTCCAAAGAGGAAATGAAAATGACCAATAGGCACATGAAAAAATGTTCAACATCTCTCATAATCAGAGAAATGCAAATTAAAAGGAGATACCATGAGATACCACCTGACACCAGTAAGAATGGCACATATTTAAAAAAAAAAATAGCTGCCAAGACCAGCTCCAACAGAAGGCCAGGTCCCCAAAGGATGGAACGGCGTCGGCGAGGGAGGGGGATTCAGGTTTTCAAGACACGAGTCAGGGTTTGGTGTTCATTCTTGCTGAGAAAAATCTCAGCAGGCCTTTATTTATACATTAAGGAGAAAGGGGCTGGATTACATAAACATGTGCATTGATCAGGAACTTAACAATGACCTTCCAAGAGCAGCTTGGGATCAGGTGACCCTCAGCCAGGCTAGCTAACATAGATTATAAAATCAAGGCAGCATCTTTCTACTAGTGTTAGTTATTTTGATTGGTTAATTTATATTATGGCAGGTATACTAGTTTCATGAAATCATAACTGTTCTATTTTCACTCTGAACTTTAAGATGAATTCTTAGCTTAAGGTTAAGTTGGTGTCAGCATTCTTCTGTAGNNNTGCAGGAAGAAGGTACCCAAATCAACATCTGAATAGTATCTGCACCCTTTCATCTGGCTCTCACTAGGAATCACTGTTTTCCTTGTCTTTCAGTTGATAACGTATGCTGAGTTATCTCTTGTACTAGATCAAAACAACAAAAAGGGGAAGGAGATCAAAAGATCAAAAAAAGGGAAGGGAGGAGATATCCTGCAACTTATTTTCACCTGAGGAAATGTAGAGCCCACCTTTTGAAAAAGCAAAGTCATAAATTTATTTACAAAGAGTAATGCAGGAAGGCATCACTTA
>JAGFMF010011799.1:14108077-14138312 GCA_019455555.1 Galemys pyrenaicus | reverse complement strand
ATGCAAGATATGGCCAATATGCAAAAAATGGCTGTCTCCAGGTCTGGCTTAGATTTCCTGAGGCTTGTAGCCCATAGTAAAAATGTTTGAGTTTAAAAAAATTTTTCCTAATAATCTAATTTTAGAGTTTGTATTATAATATCAGCCAATTGGCAGTACGTCATCAAAATGCGTGGTAGCTAATTACTTTGTTTAATAAAAGAGCCAATTATACAACCACCTTATGGATGATATTCCAAACACATTTTTGTAACTTTTAAAATTTTAATTATTAAGTCAGCCAAAACAAAAGGGAGTCCAGAGGGGGGTCAACTTTGGAACCTCTGATTTTTCAGGGCAGTTCCCCTATGATGGGCCTTTGCCTCACTATGTCATAGTTAGGTGGCCCCCTTCAAATAGCAACTACAAATGTCAGTGAGGATGTAGTGAAAAAGGAACACTGGACACTGCTAGTGGGAATGCAAACTGGTCCAACCACTATGGAAGGCTGTATGGAATTTCATTGATCTACTAAAAATGGAATTACCATATGACCCAGCGATCCCACCCCTAGGGATTTACCCAAAGGACACAAAAACATTAATTCAAAAGAATACATGCACCCCTCTGTTTATCGTAGCATTATTTATAATAGATAAGACTTGGAATCAATTCAAATGCCCAAAAATAGACAATTGGATCAAGAAGATGTGGTCCATATACACAATGGAATATTATTCTGCAATCAAAAAGATAAACTAGAGACATGTACAGAAACATGGAACTTGAAGAGATTATGCTCGGTGAAATAAGTTAGAAAGAAAAAAAAATTACCAGATGGTCTCCCTTTATAGGAGGAATATAGGGGATCAGGAAAAATAAATAAATCATAATAACATCAACAACAACGACAAAACCACAACAACAACGACAAAACCACAACTAAACAAAACAAAATAAACATACTGCTACAAATCATAGACATTATGGAGGGAATAAGAAGGGCTTGGGATCAGGAGCACAAGGAACTATGGTGATAGTGCACAGATGAATTGATGGTGGAAATTCTTAGAATCGCCAAGAAAAGAAAGCAAACATTGTAAGAAAAATAAATAAATAAATAAAATTAATTTGTACTAGTCTAGCTATGCATTTCATTTTATTTCCCAAAAGTTCCAAGTTCTCTATAATTTCACTAGAGACTTTCTAGTTTGTTGTCTGAGCAGTTCCGGAGTTCTGCCAGTAGGTGTCAAGCCCAGGTCCCTCGCTTCTAGAGTATGACCTGGGACAAGCACTCTGGCATTTCTGCATCTCAGTTTCCTTTTCTTTAAAATGGGGATAACAACAGTACCTGCCTCACTTGCTTCTTTTGAGATTTAAGCAAGTTAATGTTTTTAAAGGCAGTAGTTTGTAACGCACTATATAACTTACAGATAAATTTGAGAAGTAAATAAAACATCATGTCTCTCAAATTGGAAGCTATCACCCATGCAGCCAGGACAACATCCTATGGGGTATTCCATGAGAAAGAGAGGTTCACCGCATGCACTTGGAGTGCTCCAAGGTGTTCCAAGCCTTAGAATCCAGAAACATGACTCCTGGAGAACAATTTCTTTTAGTTTAAGTGTTACTTCTCAAATCCCTGTTTCCTGCTCCAGCATTAACCTTTTTCTCAACTGATCAGCAATAAAAACCCAATCTTCACAAATGTGTGTGCGAGATGCCACGGCCCCAAGGACACACAGGAGCAGCCCAGCTGGACCTCCCTGACCTGACCATCATCTGTCGGTCCTCACTGGTGATGCAACTGTCATCTTTGCCTGTTGTCCCATCTGGCTGAATGGGTCTCACTGGCCCATGCATGAACATCAGCCATGGAGCACTGGGTGCAGCCATGAGCATCAACAATGCCCACTCAGGACGAGCCCACTGTATGGGCTAAATTGTGCCTCCAAATCCACATGTTGAAGGCCTAACTCCCGATGTTTTGACTATGTGGGGATGAGGTTTTAAGGGTGGGGCCCTAGTCCAATAGGAACGTCAATCTATATGAAACGATCTCTCCCTCTTCTTCTCTTGTACTCTCTCTCTCCTCCCCTCTCTCCCCCTCTTCCCATACCCATGTGAGGACACTGAGAAGGTGCCATCTCCAAGTCATCTAGAGCTCTCACTAGATCTAACCTTCCAGCACCCCAATCTGAGGCTTCTGGCTTCCAGAACTGAGAAGATTAACTGTCTTTGTTCACGACATGACTAGTCTAAGAATCCATGCTCTACAGCCTCTCCATGAGGGCTGTCTCCAGACCAATTGCTTTGCCAAAGAGCAGAAGTCAGGCCACACCTAGGATGTCCCCAGCAAAACGCACAGGCTCTGTCCAAGCTTCACCATGCTGAAATGCCATTGCTCCCTCCACATGCACACAGCCATACCTACTTTGCCTAGTCTACTAGAGAATGACAGTAATTAAACAGTTTCCACTCTGAGGTTCTCCAGAAGGAATTGAGGAATAAGAGGGGACTACATCACCAGTTGCCTCTCACCAGACAGTGCTGTTTGGGAAGCTTCATCCACTCACACTTCCCAACCTGGCCCCCACCAGCCCCACAATCCTATTCTTACCTTGGGGCTGTTCCCCCAGTACCCCTTCTTTGTGAGATGTCCCAGACTTTCAAATGAGAGGGGCAGCATCAATGTCACCAAATTATCTCCTCCTATTCCTCAAACTTCAAGCACTAAGTCAGGTGGGGAAACTGGCATCCTCAAAGAACATTTCCACATGTTCTGACCATACGTTCCGATAGTATCATCTGCAGACATCACACAGCAAATTAAAAGTGTGCACCCTCCACATCATAGGGGTGAAACGGCCCTAAAGTCTGACCATCCAACATGCAGCCCCAGCTAACAAGCCCACTCATTCCAGCGTGCTGCCCGGGGGATGCCCCCTCCTCCATGGTGTTGAAATGTGTGCTGCCTCTGGTTATACATATTTCAGTTAGAGATTTTATTTTTCTGTGCCCCAAGGCTTTTGTGATGGGTACATCTTCTGTCTCATGATAAAAATAATTTTTTCATGGTGAAAATTTATGCAACAGAACACAGGTGTTGGAATTATCTGCCTGGATTTCTGGGTCACCAGTGAGGGATGCCAAGACTGACAAAGGTGGTTGTCAAGGCTGAAATCTGGGGGAGGGGTGAGCAAAAGGAGGAAAAAGAAAGTGACTCGTGTGTCCATGACCCTAGAAATGCTGTCTCCCTTGTTTTCCTTTCTCCTCCCAAAGACTCTACCAGGCAGTACAAAACCAGGGAATCTGGTCCTTTAGGGGTGTCTGCCAGCTGTTTCCTCCCTAGTTTCCGAAGTCCATGATCTTAGGACTTCAATTTCTTGAGGCAACAAGCTATAGCTTGTGGAGTCTACCATTCTGCTCAGAAAAGACATTCCCAGGACACTGCTATACCCCAAGTCCTCACCCCAGTCCCCAAGGCCACGTATATGTACACACTTGCATGTTCACACACTGAAAGGCATGTGCAGATGGTGGGTGAAAACGCTGACTCTCACCATGAGCTTCAGAGTTGACAGAGATACAGACACACGGAAGTGAGCATTATTTTTGTATTGTAACCTTAGAAAAGGCATGGAGAACAGAGGGTCAGGGAGTGCTTTCATTTGGAACACACAGCCTTTCCAGCCTAGAGAGGTGCTGAGTCACTTTCCCTTTGATTCCTGCTCAGTCATGGCTTCCCTCCCACCCCAAAACTGTGTGAGGAGGAGCAGGTTTTAGCATCAGCCACACATCTCATACTCGAAGTCTAAAGACAATCCTGCCTCAGACGCCTGTTTCAACTGTGAATTTCACAGGCACTCTTGGGCTGTGTTAGACTGGTGACTGATTCTGGGTGCTCAGAAAACATCTCCCAGGTCCTGGTGCTGCACACATGCACATCTACTTGTCTCTGTGCACATGGTCAGTGGCATGTGGAGGGCTTTCTCAGGATTGTCTGCCAGCCTGGGCTCTGGCGGTGACACCCACTATCAACAAGGTTCACACTAAGAGGACAGGGGAGCCTGGAGAGTCATGGGGAACTTCATGGCCACTGCACCCCTCCAGTGTTGGGAGTCAAGAGAGTGGGGATACTCAGGACTCGACCCCAAGAAAACTACAGGGAAACTGGAAATTCAGTTGTCTTGTGTGGCAAAGAGAAGGACACAACAGAGCCAGCTCTCTCCTGACATGGAGCACCCCCACCCCAAGGCCTGCTCCATAGTGTCCTGTCAGGTGGAACACAGGGACTTGCCTTGATCCTCAACCTGACATTACAGAAAAATGCAGGTTTCATGAAAAACAATGTTTTTCTATATTCCACATATGGTGAATAATCTGTATTTGTCTTTCTCTTTCTGACTTATTTCACTTAGCATTATCCCACTCAGCTCCATCCATATTGTCTTGAATGGCAAATTTCATCTTTTTCCTGACCGAGCAGTATTCCAGTGTGTGTGTGTGTAAAACACCTCTTCTTTATCCAGCCATCTATCTATCATTGGACACTAAACAACCTACCCAAATTCTTTCTAACCATATTTCATAGTAAAGCCACCAAAATACTATATTCTAAATATGCATCACTTCATCACCAACATCAGCTCTAGTTCATAACAACATATATAGCCTCCATGGTAGCTGGCAGAACAGACCACAATCCCCTGCACTCTGTAGTGTGATCTGGCAACCATTCCCACAAGGGGGTGCATCTACTTTCCTCCCTTGAAGCTGGACTGGCCCTCAGGTGGTGTGGGTGACAGAACGCTCTTCTGACCTGTTCCATCTTAGGTTTCCAGAGTTTGCAGCTTCTCCCTTCACTGTTGATGCTGCCAAGTGAACAAACCTGTAGTGAAGTAGATAATTAGCTATTTTACTAGTGATCCTCTATGGAAGTTACTTGGAATTGGTAATCCTCTATAAAGTCAGTGTTTTAGGGCTGGAGGAAAGGCCCAGGGGAGCACCTATTTGGGAGGGTCTTTCTGTCCAAGCTGGAAGACATAGCCATCTCAAGGAAGCCCTTTCTCCTTGGAACAGTCTTTCTTGTTCTCTCACATGTTTCCCTCTGTGCCTGTTCTGGGCCTAATTGTGGACCCTGAAAGCCACACCCAGTGCCCTCAAATGTGACTGTATTTGGAGACAGTCTCAGAGAGATGTTTAAATTAAAATGAGGCCAGTAGGTCCAAAATAAGATCCTAATTCACTTGACTGGTGTCTTTATGGAAAGAGGAATCAGGACACAGACACACAAAGGGATGAGCCCCTGAGGACATGGAGAGGAAATGTATGCACACCCCAAGGGGAGAGGCCTGAGTGGAGAAAACATCTTTGCCAACACCTGACCTCAAACTCCAGAACCCTAAGAAAATAAATGGTACCTTCTGTGGTATAACGCAGGCCTCTGTCTCAGCCTTTTTCCCACTGTGTCCATTCAGATTCTCTAATCATCTACTATCAACAGTTGGGGGCTTGACAGGGAAAAATCTGCCTAATCTGAATGAAATCATTAGAAGCACATGCAAAGTGGGACATGAGAAATTTGCACAGAAAATGGGAAACTCACCAATGATGATTTCTTTCTGGAAAATCTTAGAGGTTGAATGAACATTGCTCCCTTGAGGGAAATAACAGAGCAGAGACCTAGACAGCAATCTGGGGGAGCTCAGTGCTAGGCTGGGACTGATGGGGATTGTGGGTGCCTTGGTGGGGGTGCAGTGTGGGGAAGGATGCCTGAGGAGGTGTGAACCTGTGCCCCTGAACAGGGCCACAATTAAAACAGTGTCTTAAACAGATAACGTCAATAAACAGGGCTTAGGAAAGAAGCAATTTCATTCGTCATGGATTTAGTTACATAGCGGCAATCTCACTTCCAGGAAGCACCTCATCTGGTCACCCCAACAACTCACAATGATCCTGGAGAAGGTGCAGGTGGCTCCTGCACAGTGCCTGAGACACACAGTGTGGCCAGGCAGGCCCAAGCCTCGCAGCTCTTGTGCCTGCTGTGTTGCCAGGCTTGGGCATCATCACCACGTCTGCCTGGATCAAGCCCAGGAGGGACGGTGACAGCGCCCGATGCCACCATCACCCCTCAGCAGCTTGCGGGAGGGGTGCCCCACGGCCTGGAAGCCAGAAGAGGGTGAAGCCTCAGCAGGCTAGCTGGGGTGGAAGGTGTGGTTTCTACTCTTAAGGCCCCTGAATCTGTTCTGGAAAAGCAAAAATAAGCATACTGAAAATGTTACATATCTGAGTAAAAGTTCTCCAAGATTTGATGATGACAGAAGCCCGTGAAACTGGGTAAAGGTGTGATTTCTTGAGCTGCAGCATCCTTAGAGAGAGAGTCAAGGACATTTAGCCAGCAGTGCACGACCCGGCCACACTGGCTGGGCTTGTGCCTGTGTTACCCGAGAAAGCCGCTGAGTCAGCCTGCAGTCTACACTCTCGCTTTTAAACTTCCCTGCCCACGCTGCCTGTTACTCTGCCTCTGTCACTTGAAGTAAATACACCCCGAGTTTCTGTACACATTCACTCACGCCCACCGCTCCAGTGCCCCCCGGGAGCCACCTGTCACTCCTGTGGCTCCTGTTTTCATGTCACCTGGTTCAGTGCTGCCAGCAATAAGGAGAGCCAGGGAGTGGGAAACAGGCTCTGCCTGTTTCAGGAAAGTGGACTCTGTCCTGAAGCATGAGGATTATCCTTGACTGTGTCCTCCTGTGTGGATCAGGAGCCCAAGCAAACACTGGGAATGGACATAAATTGAGGTTTCTTACATGGTCTACAGATTGAACGTGGCACTTACTGGAGGAAGGAGTCATAAAGCGCTCTGACCAGATGGTCTTCCTGGCACACTGATTATCCCCTCAACTGCTCCCTGTCTTTTTAATGAAATCCATCAGAGCCAGCCACTAACTCCTTCTCCGGTGCTTTGTTGGCCACAGAGGGATGCAGCCGGGGGCTTTGAGGTTCTTTATTGTGTCTGTGGCTCCCCAAGACCCAGAAGGGTCAAAGACTGCAGGGCCACCGGCAGCTTTACCAAGGACATTCCATATGGAGACAGGAAGGTAAAGACTGTGGCAACATTAATCTCAACATAAACAATGAAAGTAATTTTTAATGGAAGCAATATGGCGGCTGGCCATAGGACTTCAAGGATTCACATTCTCAAACACTGTGACTGCTTGGCTAGACTTAAAAATTATTGAGGATTCAAAATATGTCTGCTTTTGGAATTTACGTCCCATCTGGAAACACTGAACTTATTAACCAACTGACCACAAAGATTGCTTCTACTGGAAATAGCAAAGAAAACAAGAACAGTCTTCACAGAATATTAGCAGTCAGGAAACACAAATTCTGTAGAGAAAAAATCATCTTATTTTGGTCATGATTTTTCTCAATTAGTTACAGTAAAATTAGGTTGAAAATAGATGTAAAACTCTCAGGAAATTTCCCTAATTGTAGGAAAAGAAGCCTCGCTGGGCTCCCAAATGCACGTCTCCTCATATCCAGATCGTTTCTAAGCTTTGGCTCTACGCCAGTGTACTTACAAATTCTCAGTTTCTGCCAACCCGTCTCAAATATTATCTGAAAGATATTTTGGCCTTCCCAAGTTAATGATTTAAGGCAGAGTGGAATGACCAGGACAGTAGAGGAATGACCAGGACAGGGAGGGGGGCTGCTGCTGATGGCTTTTCCTTTTTGGATGACATTAAAATTTCCAAAGAGGATGGAAAACTACATGAATTGTTTCTTACAAAAAAATTCAAAAGAAAAGTTCCTTTTGTACAAAGGCAACTCTGATCTGGAGGACATGAATGAAGACCTCTCCAGAACTGGAGGACAGTTTATTTTATTAAGTAGGTTAAATATACCTTCCAAAGTATTATTTCCATTACTGAGCAATTTAATTAGCTTTTTTTCATTCTTAGCAGTATAAGGATCACTATTATCCTTTCTTACAACTCTTCATGATGATTAATTAGTGAGATTTATTACATATATTTACTTCTGTTCTCAAAAAAATAAAAAACCAAACCGGGGTCTCCCTGGTGGTACAGGGGTTGAGCACACACTGTGAAGCATCTACAGCCTCTGCTGTGCAAGTTTGATCCTCAGCCAGGGAAAGGGACCAACATTACACAGCAGACCTCTTCTGCCTCGCCTGCTGCTCCCCTCAGCAGTGTACCTCAGTCAACTGCCTGTTCTGTTCCCCACTCTGTCTCTGGTGAGCTCTCTCACCCCCAACACCCCTGGCCTGTACTCTAGTTCTTATATGCATAAATAAGTAAATCTTTAAAAAAATAAAGTTAAATAAAAACCATGATTTGTGAAAAACAAGATATCTGGGAGGTGACTCATAGTGGAGATGGGGTGGCTATGTACATCTGAGAAGGTTTGAAGCTGTACCTCTAAGTCATACACAGTGTTGTAAACCAGTGTTACCTCAATTATAAAAAAAAAAAAAATGAAATAAGACATTGAAAAAAATAGAAGACATTTGGAAGCCAGAGGTCCTTTAGAAAACTGAGCAGATACCACGTACAAGTTTTTCTCATTTTTAAAGGGTAAGGATCCACAGGTATAAAATTCTAAATCAGAGTGCTCCTTTGTGATCACAGCAGAAAAAAAGAAGGAAATACGGTGCAAACTGGATAAAGTGGGGTGAATTACTTCTACAGCGACATCTCTAGCCGTCCAAACAAAGAGGCAGTGCGAGAGAAGCATCTATGAGTTGGCATCACATACTGCACCTTCCCGCCTGTCTCACCTGCACAGTGAGATCAGCCTGGCAAGTGAGGTGAGTACACCTGAGTAAAATTCCTGCAGCTTCAATCCATTCTAAGAAGAGAGTCCTCCCCCATAATGTAGAAATAAAATTTCTATTTTAAGCTTCCATGAAGTTTAACCAGGACATTACTATCTGTCTGAACTGAAAAAAACTTGTTAAAAATGTAAGTTACCAAATTACCTGGAATACCCCAGCTTTATCCAAACATCTTTTTTTTTTTTTGAGGTAACATTACAATATTGATCACCACGCCCACCAGAAGGTCCCAAAGTCCCCCACTATACTCCATTGTGCTTTATCTAGCCTTTACCCCCTCATTCCTCCCCTTCCTTTCTATGAACCACAATTCTAGTCAGATTTCTAGGGTTTGATTCACATTAGTTTTGTCTGTTGCTTTGATTCTCTGTATTCCACATACAGTGAACCGTATGTATTTGCCTTTCTCCTTATGGCTTGCTTCATAGCATCACCCTCTCCAGTCCTATCCCTGTGTCACAAATGGCATGATTTCACCTTTTTTATAGCTGAGTAATATTCCATCTCCTTAATCCACTCCTCTGTTGTTGGGCATTTAGGTGGTTTCCACAGCTTGGCTAATGTAAATAGTGGTGCAACATAGGAGTGCAGGTTTCTTCTCAAATCAGTGGTTTTGCATTCTTTGGATAAATATATGGTAAATCTATTTTTAATATTTTGAGGAACCTCCATGTTATTTTCTACAAGAGTTGGGCCAGTCTACATTCCCAAGGTGAACAAGGGCTCCTTTTCCCTACACTCTTGTCAACTTTTGCTGCTCCTGGCTTGTTTGTATTTTTTTAACTTGGGCTGCTCTCACAGGAGTCAGGTAGTATCTCTTTGTGGTTTTGATTTGTGTTTCCCTGGTGATAAGTGGTGATAAGCATTTTTCATTCTCCTGTTGGCATCGGTGTGTCTTCTTTGGAGAAGTGTCTATTTCTAACTTCTTCTTTGTATGTTAAGTAAAACTATGTAACATGTCTTGATTCAAGATGGAGTATTTTTTTCAACTTTTATTACACTATATGTATTAACAATAATAGAAATAAAATTTTTTCCTCTATTTATATATATTTGGCATCAATTTTGGTCCCCATTTCCCACCACCATTTCACCAGTGCACCATCACCTCAGTCCCTTGTGCTCTTTCTGCCCTTATTCCATTCCCTACCCCACACACACAGTGTTTCTGATTTGTTCTTGTCTTTTTGTTTTTGTTGTGTTGTGTTTTTGTTTTTTTCATCATTTTTATTCTTTTCCTTGGCCCCTTATTCAGTTCCCTTATATTCATTCCTCCTAGAAAGGAAACCATCCGGTATTTTTCTTTTGCCCCTGACTTATTTTGCTGAGCATAATCCTTTCTAGCTCCATCCATGTTTCTACAAATGACTCTAGTTTATCTTTTTTGATTGCTGAATAGTAACCCATTGTGTATATGTATCACATCTTCTTGATCAAGTCATCTATTTTTAGGCATTTAGATTGTTTCCGGGTCTTACCTATTATAAATAGTGCTGCAGGTATATTTATATTATAAATATAAGGGTGTAGGTATTCTTTTGAATCAGTGTTTTTGTGTTCTTAGGGTATATTCCTAGGAGTGGGATTGCTGGATCATATGGGAGTTCCATTTTTAGTAGTTTCATGTTCCTTTTAAAGATTTTATCTATTTATGCATACAAGAGCCAGAGAATTCACCAGAAACAATTTGGGAAGAAGAACAGGTGGATCTACTGAAATACACTGCTGAAGAGAGCAGCGGGCAAGACAGGAAAGGTCTGCTGCTCCATGGGGGTCAGGTTCCTGGCTGGGGATGGAACACAGACCATGGTGGTCATAGGGCTGAGACTTAGCACTTAGGCCATCAGGGAGGCCCAGAAACGACATGATTTAAACTCATGTCATATTCAGTGACCTGAAGTAAACAAATTTGTTGTCACCCTCTAGAAAAACAAGTTCTGAAGTCAATGAAATAGTTTCTTATTATTAATGCTTATTGAGGAAGAAGTCTTCGAATGTATTTCAAATGCTGTTTATTGAAAGAACTTCTGGGCTTGTGGATATGGAGAGGAGGTCACAGAAGACCAGCCTTCTAGACAGGATCTACTAAAAGACCTGATAAAATCAAAATGCATTTTTATAAAAATGCTTTCCTTTATTGAGATCTAAAGAAGAAAGCAATCTGTGCAGGATGATCATATCTGACAAAAAAAAGAGCAGCACCAGGCTGAGCCATGCGGCTTCCTTGCAGAGAGATCCCGGGGCTGGAATCCCCTGGTAGCCGGGGGCTTGCTTCAGTGGTGCCATCTGGACTCGTGGCTGCCGCCTGGAGTCAGCTCAGCGCACCTGGGCTTCAGCCTGACATTTAGTTCCCTGAATGTCAACTTTCCCTACCATCTAAAATGGGAAAAATAAAATCTGCTGCTCTTTTATTCTCTAACACATCATTTATAGAAAGACTCTGTACTCTCAAGAAAAGATCACATCCTATAGGCTGGAAAACTAACCAAATATCTCATCAACACTGTGGCTGCCTGTGGAAGCACTTTCTGAACCCAGGACACCTTCCAGGAGCGTACATGTCTCCATCTCAACCAATACAAGTGGCCTTGGCAGTTCTAATGGACAATGAATAGGAGTTTCACCTTTGCCACTACCCACCTTGGAGCATGTGCTAAGCAGAAGTCACATCCAATGCACAGATTCCCAATGAGACCATTTTAGAGTTATCAAATTATAAGTCCGTAAAATTACTGTGGAAAATATCGAGTATAGAACAAAAGGTTTGCTGATGACGAGGAGATACCTTTATTTTATCTCTCAGGAAAAAAATTTCTACTTTAAATTCATTTTTCAAAAATTACTGAAATAAGAGAATAAAATTGCACATTTCTTTCCTAAATATATCTGTGACTAAATGAGCTAAATATAGGGATCTTTTGGAAAGAAAAGGATTTTACAAATGTTAAAATTAGCCTTTATGTTTTAAGAGTACTTGGTTCATTGTTTGACCAAAATTATCACAGCATTTTTTCATTCCAAGTGCCCCAGAAGAACAGGAGAAGCATTTTGCACATGGTGGTAAAATTCCCATGACACAGGACACAGATCCCATGGGAAGTCCAGGCCAATCACCCTCACTCTCCCCCAGTAGCTCCCTCAAGTTTTAGCACATTTGCTGGGTTTCCAAGCCCTGTTCTGTCACCAACCCCCATCCCTCAGTGCATGCAGTGTTTGTTTACCCAGGTCAGACTAGCCCAGATAGGATCCCACTCTTTTGATATTTAGGAAGCAAAGCAAACAAGAGAAAACTCTTACATCCCTATGTTCCTATCTTTCAGAGTAATGTTTAATAACTGAGCGAATTCCAATAATACCCAAACTGCTTTATATTAACTGGTTAAGGGAGCAATGTCTCAACAGTAGTCAGGGCTTCTCATCCCAAATACCTTAGGTCCAGGCCTTTGTTCTCTTGATTCTTTCTCTCCAGCCACATTCAGACACGCCCAGCCACTGCCAGGCTCCTGGACTCGTGTTTGCCTCCATCCTCCTGCCTCAGTGCAGCGTTCAGTGAAGACGTTAATATTCAGTTGCTGCCCATTTTTCTCCCTAAATCCAGGCACCCTGGGAGACCTTGATGCCATCATGGGATGTGCATTCTGGGGCTTCTCCCTTCTTGGCACCAGTCTTTTCTTCCACTTACCACAGGGCTGGGCTCCAGGTCCCCTCTGCTCCTGCTTCACTTGGACAATCTTCCCCTCTGAAGATGGGAGCTACAAGACGTCACCCTCTGCCTTTGGTTCACCCTTGCAGACAGCTGGCCCTTGAACTCCTCTTGCCTTCAAGTTCTTTCTTATCTAACCTACTTTCTTATCTAATTACGATCTTATCTAATCTAACTTCACACTGTCAGCACCCTCAGCTCATCCTTTCTGGTCTTTTCACCAAATGTGACCTATAAATGCGACCACTAGACCTATCCTCCTTGACTCAAGGACCTGGCCCATGACACAGGACATGGGTGCCACAGGGCAACCCCCACCCTGGGCCCACCCTGGATGCATCTCCCCAGCTCCTTGCTGGCTCACAACCCACCCTTATACTTCCTCCAGGTTAATTGATTCCTAGATCCATTTGTCCTCCCTATGCCCAGTCACCTTCAGAGTGACTTCAGCACCACCAGAACATGTCCCTATGTCTTGGGCAGAGTCTCTGGAAGCTAAGGAGCCCACCTGCTCTGCTTTCTCTTCTCTACTCTCCTCTCCCATTTCCTCAGCCATGGATTAAAAAGTGTTTATTAAAAGTCTAAAATGTGCTAGATAGTATATTAAGCAATGGGGTTTTAAAAAAAAAAGTGATCCTGGCAGGAAGTGCTTCCTTCCAACCAAGCTCTGTCTCAGCAAGGGCAGGTCACCCCCAGCTGCAAGCAATGGGGGGGGGGAGGGGTAACCAGTCACCTCCATGCTCAGGATAGTAGTGGACCCTTACCTTACACTTCTTATTTATCTCACATTTATCCTCAAGTTTTTTAAAAAAGATTTATTTATTTATGCATATAAGAACTGGGGTATAGGCCAAAGGTGTGGGGGTGCCAGGATTCACCAAAGACAGAGTGAGGAACAGAACAGGCAGATCTACTGAAGTACTCACTGCTGAGGGGAGCAGTGGGCATGGCAGGAGAGGTCTGCCATGCCATGTGGGTCCCCTCCCTAGCCAGCAGCAGCAGGGATCGAACTCATGCTGCAGTAGCTGTGGTTTGCTTCATAGTGTGTTGCTTAACTCACTGAGCCACCAGGGAGACCAAATTCTCAAGTTTATTAATGGAATGCATATTGCTCTTAAAGTGAAAATAGTTTGTGTATCATCAGATTTCTTTCTAACCCATAACTAGACACATCTTTGTATTTTCTTTAAGGAATTAACTCATGTTAATTGTGCTTTGGGTTTCCAGGACCAAGTTTGCAGGTTGGGAACCCAGTCTGGTCTAGTCATCACACAGATTCCTTCTAAAAGAAACAATTGGTCAAGGGGAAGTGAATGCTGTGAGGACCTCGATAAAAATCAGTGATGTTGGTGGGCTATTTTGTCAAGGTCTTGCTGTGAATGAAAGCTGAGAAAGTGCAGACAAGAAGAGATAGTTCTTGGGAAACCACTCTACAGAGTCACAGCTGCCAGACAGAGACTGGTGTCATGAGAAGGATTTTCAAAGAGAGAACATAAAATGATCTTATATGTTAATACAAATGACCCTGTTGAAGTAAAAGTTTGACTATATAAGAGCTAGGAGAGGAATTTCAGGTGCAAAGTTACAGAAGAGAAGGTGGGTGGGGAATCCAGGACAAAGGGGAGAGTTGGGTCATGCAGAGCAGGGAGAATTCATTCTCCATTGCTGGGGCGATGGCAGTTTATGGCTCCAGAGCTAAGCCACTGGCAGATATGACAGACAGGACGATGGAGATTCCTCTTACTGTTTCTTTGTGACCCACCTGCTGTCCCATCTTTTTATCAACACCTGAATAACACAACACAGATGCAGCTGCCTTTCCTGAGAGTCTTTCTGATTCAGGGGAAGGTCTCAGACACCACAAAGCCCTGCAGAAACTCATAGAAGACAAGGTGTCAGTGAAGACCATATTCCAGAGACTTCCTCTGGCTAAAAGCAGTTCTGACCTTGGAGGGATGAGATGGGGCTTGCGACATCACAGACTACTCCTATGAGGAGGACAGCGCTAGTCTGGCTGCCTCTCAGACTAAGCCCACCTTGCTCTTATTTTGCCTTCTTGACCTACTCATGATCAGTTCTCTTTCCAGAGACCTCTGTCTTCTCAGACAAAAAACCACAGACCTGTCACCACTGTTTTATCAAACACCCAAGAACCAGCTGGTTTTTGGTCAAGAGGGAAGTTATGAAAAAGCTCTAAAATGAACACCTTTGATTATTAATTTTCTCCTTAACACTCTCATTTAGAGGAAGAGATTTACATCATAGTTGCTGGTAGAAAGTCTTTCATTCTCCAGTGCATAGGAATTGTTAGTGAAACCCAACTTTACCTTAAAGCAATGTGATAATTACACAAAGGAGAAGCAGGGTACAGGTGACACCCCAGCTCAGAAGAGCTATGAATTCCAAAGGACAGAGTCTTTCAACACTCTAGAAAGGAACAGAAGTTTTGAAATTAGTCATGAAAATGCTGCAAACAATGTCATTTCACAGTCAAACCAGTTAGGCCTAACATGGATAAAAATGGAAGCCAATCTCAGATCCCACAGGCAAGGTGTAGCTATACAGCTAAAAGGAAAGAACCCTTCAAAGAGAATAATAACACTAGGACCCTGTCATCCAACCACATTGTTCATACAAGGGAGGAAAAGCCCAGGCAAAAAATAAATGGGGCAGGCTTTTCTTTCTTAGAGGGAAAGAATTATATCACATTAATTTTACTGAAACACCACATCCATTCATAGACTTAGGTCAACCTGCAAGATTCTAACTTTATCTGATCTTGCCATCACTTTATATTTGATCACACACCAAAGAGATGATGTGTCAGGTTGGAGTAAAATTCAGAAGCTAAAACACTAGAACTTCACCACTATTCTCATCAAAATTTTTCTATTTTTACTTCAGATGGTGTGAAAATTTTATTGGCTGTTTTATTATGTGGTATACTTGATTCATTTGGAGTTGTCCAAACCTGCCCAGAAAATTCTAACCCATCCAATGTGTTGTCTTTTCCTGAGAATAAGCACAGATACATAAATCTTCATTCAGAGTTAAAATCTATCTCATGGTTCCTTGGCAAACAACAATTCAGAATGACATGGTGCATATACAGGGAAAACAGCAGAGGGACAAGAAGGCACCAAAGTGACCCAGAGATAGATAAAGACACTTACTCTGACCTAGCAGTGGAAGCAACCCCAGAGGTCTAGGGGTGCTAGAGGAGCTCCCATGTGAAGAAATGCTCATTGAGCCTTGAAATATGAATTGACCTTGAGATTATGGGAAGGAGGAATTCCTATTAGGTAGGGCAAAGCCAGACGCTTAGGAAAACAAAAAACAACTTCAACCATTGTGGAAAGCAATCTGGATTCACCTTAAAAAACTAAAAATGGAAATACCATAGGACTCAGCAACACCATTCTTGGGCATCTCTCTACAGAATATGAAATCATCAACAACAGCCACATGTTTACAGCAGCACTATTAACAGTGGACACATAGGACATGGGATAGCCTGAGTGTTCATGAGTAGATGACTGGATCGAGACAATGTGGTCCCTCCATGGAGAATTATACAGCCTAAAAAAGGATGAAATGTAGCTGTTTTCAACAAAAATGGAGAACGTTTGAGAGAATTATTTGTGTAAAAATCAGAATGACAAAAACAAATACTAGATATTTACATAGCAGACAATTCAATAACATGAAACTAGTAGCCATTAATGCACATCCTGGGGTTCTGAGATAAAGAGGCAAAGGGAGGAAAGGTACAAGGGAAAACAAGGGGGATTACCTTGTATATATTCATATGTATATTAATTATTTTAATGGTGTATTCTTTAATTTTATAAGAGGGCTTAGAATAAGTGAAAATATGATATATACTATCAGTCACTTGAAAATAAGTATAATGTATTAAGTGCTTTTATTATGTTGTGAAATCTAAGCACCTACATCTGCTCAATAAATACTTATTGGAATGATGGAAGAATGGCTGGCTGGCTGACTGGCTAGGTAGATGGACAGGTTGATAGAAGGAAGGAAGGAAGGAAGGATGGATGGAAGAATAGATGGGTGGATGGAAGGAAGGAAGGATATCAGGGTAGTATTAGTTCCTGTGATGTACTTTACTAAAACCAGAATTTGACTCTCAGTGATTGCTAACATCCAAAACTGTCCAACCTTAATGAAAGAAAAATGAAAAAAGCTTGAGATCGTGCACACATGGAATCCTTTCTCCATCTAAACATATGGAATTGGGGTTGACTATATGACCATTGAAGAGTTACCATCCAATCCTCCAGGCTCATTTCTCATCAACTTAGAGCAAGTCTCAGGCCATCAGTGTCTGCTGTCAGTCACACTAATTATGGCTTCTTTTGCCAGAGGCAAAAGATTCTTTGTCATTCACTTCCTTGCCTAAGGCCTCTGATACAGATAATTAGAAGTAAGGAGGCTTCTCATTCAACATGGCAGCAGGACCCATGCTGAGAGCTATGGTCCTTCCTGAGGCCCTGCCACAGGACAATAATAGGATCAAGAGCTCAAAGCCACAAAGGTAGAGCAAAAAGAAGGGGAGATAAGCAGTGAATGAAAGAGTTAGACAAAATTTTAGGAGCTGGAGAACAGATGGGTGACTGGAAAATTAAGCAGAATAGAGAAAATGTAAATTAAGTGACTACCATGGGGAGCACAAGAAGAAAGTGGTGTCATGTCACAGAATGACAAGGCCCAGAATCACAGTCCCTACCCCATGGGGGAACATCCCTGTCACCCTGTAAGTGAAGCAGCATCTCAAAATCCTCTTCAATCCAATGCTGTTTTTTTTTTTCTGGAGACACTGGCTACCGAGATTCTAGGTTCCAGGCACCAGACCCAGTTTAGGGCAGACTGTCTTCCTGAAGGTGGAGTGAAAGTCTAGAAAAGCATTCTAGAACTGTCTGGGGTGAAGGGACTGGACTATTTCTGAGCTGCCCAAATATTCAAGAGCCACTCTGGCCTTGAAGACTTGACTGTGGCCAATGCAACAGAGGAAATGGATTTTTTTGTTCATTTTCATTGATTTAAATAGCTGCGTGTTGTCCAATGCAGATCACAGGTCAGAAAATGCATGGGGTGTTCCTGTGCCCTTACCCTCACCTGGCACCTCAAGCACAACTGCAGTTTAGCATCAGGCAGGACAACTGACCTGTCCCAAAAAAGACCTCAAGACAGACATTTGTGGGTTCTCTCATCAAATGGTGAGGTCCCATTCTCCAGCAAGATGGACACAGCCTGCTCAGGAAGGCCTTCTAATCAGGTCTTTAGCAACTCCCTCTTAAATAAAAGTGGGCAACCAAACATCATCAGTCATTTGAGAAAGTCTCCATATGTATGGACAAGACCAAGATAAGAAAAATTTTAAAAAGAAAACAGAAAGGCAACAACGAACAATAACAGGAACTAAAAATGAGCTGATACATTAACATGAATTTTAAAAATGCCACACACTAATAATCTCAAAGAGAAAAGACAAGATAGTGTGCACTTGCAAAAGGACACAATACTAGGAGAGAGCATGAGTAACAGGCAGCAGCCTCCACCAAAGCTCTGAAAGATTGAAATGCAGGGAAGAGAACAACAGACAAGCAAAAACATCTGTAGAGGACATCTCCCCATGAGGGGCTTAGACTAAGTTAACAGACTCTGCGGAAGAAGCCAATTCTAGGAGGCCTAGAGACCCTTAATGTGGGGGATACACAGTGCTCAAGGATTCAGAGCAAATTGTGTCACTCTGTGGGGCTGAGCAACTATAGCTCATTTACTGTAAGTGTGAAGCAATGTTTTAAATTATTTTATTTATCTGTTGTTATTAAAGTTTTGTTTTACATCCTCCCCAGTATTTTGACTTTCCAGGATGTTTCCCTGAGGTGTGGAGGCCAGGACTAAAGGTGCTTCCTTGTGGGAGTGCTAGGGTAGCCACCCTGTGAAGCAGTTTTGCCTGGAGACCAAATACCCTATAGCCCCTGGGTGCACCCCCATAGGGGGTGGGGGGCAAGAGGAGGTGTGGGGAGAGGGATAGGTAATGGAGAGGGACGAAGTCCCTGGCCTACAGCCTTCACATTTCATGGTGCTCTGAATGACTTGGATTTGATAAAGTGTATGAAGTAGACATACAACGACGAAACTTGCCAATTTAGAGCCTCTTTGAACAAACATTTATTTAGAACAAGGAGATAACGAGCAATTATTTTCTAGAACATCACAGATGTTGTTCATTAGGGTATGTCAATCAGAAACAATACTTCATGTCTCTGAGCTGCCTCGTGAGATTTCTCAGGGTTTTGTGTGAACAAAGCTCTAAAACTTGAGGAGGTTGTGAAGGAGAGGCTGAGAGGCTGAGTGTGGCCCCTCCTGGAGGTTGCTCTGCTGACCTTGACTTAATAAACAGCCTTTTCATGTGTCAGGATCAATAGATTGTGTTTCTAATTGATTTTTGCCCTGGGTTTGCTTTCTGTAAAATGTGTCTCAATTCAAGTAGAACGAGTTCCACATTTTAAAAATTGAAAGAAATGACAACCTGCCATTCGGATTTCAGGCTCATGGCCATGTACCAGCAAAATCAGCTCAACTGGCGCTCAGAGAGGTGCAGAGACAGGCATCTAAGCTCGTTGTGGATGCTGCTGACTCAGTGACCTTGGACCCACCTACCCTGTCTGAGCTTTGGCTTCCTCCTCTGATATATGCGATGCTGGCTCTTAAACAGAAAACTCATAAAAACGAGCATGCCAGTTACTGAGAAGAAGCCAAGGTCCAGAAAAATCTGAGGCCACAGTTGGCTCTATGTATATTAATCAAGATTTAGTTATACAGACAAAACCAGTCAGAGATGTTATTATATTTAACACAATGTAGTTACTGCCCTCCCCTGGTATTTTCATTTCATTTAACCAAAATGGCTGTTGGTATTTTATATAAAGGTAGCCAGTAAGAGACCTCTTTCCATAGTTATTTAAATAAATAACCACAACACCCCCTACACACACACACATAGGCTCAACCATATCCATAGTAAATCTCATTACAAGATGTGTGTGATATTGATTTTGCCTGCTGGTAGCAAGTTCAGAAATGTGTTTAACTGGGGACAGTATTATTTATGTTGCCTTGATGGTATTCCTTGAATACCTTGATAATGCATGCAAAATTTTGGAAATGGCCACTGTAATTTGTCATTTAATTCAACATCCTCTGCAATACCCTTGGCAAGTGTCATGAAAGGTAAGAGGAAAGGCTGACCAGGCTTGGAGAAGGCAGAGCCCTGACTTCAGAATTGGGGGCGATCTATTGGCACTCCTGAATTCAGACTTCTCAGGGATGGTTGTTGGAGGCCACTTTCAGAAAGAAAGTGCTGAAGCCTTACAGAGGGCTTCCAGGGGGCAAAAACCAAGCCTACACTTCTTTGGACTTCCAAAACCTCCAACACCGCACCCAAAAACATGTCTCAAGCATTCCAATGACAACGATCACCTAGGACCATGCATCTTAATCTTTGACATAGAGTCAAATTCCTGGGAAAAAGAGGGATTTTGTTATTTTTTCAGGTTTTTTTTCCTGTAGGTCTGGAATGGGGCCCATGAGTCTCCATTTCCAATAAGCAACCAGGTGATATTCAGGTGATCTGTACTCACAGAAGGCAAAGCTTGAGGATTGTGGCATCATCAACTATCTCCAGCACTTCTTATTTTCAAGTAAAAGCAAGAAAGATTGGTTTTGGGCTTAACGCATAGTGTAACTACTTATTTAGATACTTATGTAATGATGATGGCTGGCTGGCTGGCTGGATGGATGGATGAAGGATGGGTGGAGCATGGAAGGACATATGATGGATGGATGCATGCATGCATTAATCGATAAATGATATGTAAGTGATGTGTGTGTAAGACTAGATGGGTGATGGATGTAGAGTGGATGGATGAAGGGTGGTTGGATGATGGATGAATCAAATGAGTGAATAGAGTAATAAAGGAAATAACATGATAATCTTTCCTCTGTAGGAAAGGGTGATACCTGACTCACAGGTGCAAGAGAAATTGGAAGAGAAGGAAAGTATGAGCTGTGGCCAATCAGCATCTGTCTGTGTCTCTACATCCCCTCCCCCTCAGGGCTCCCAGACAGCCCCCAATAGGGTATGACCCTGCAAAAGTAGATAACTAAGACGATACTGTAAGATTAATGAAGGCAACTTTCCTCACTAAATATTAATACTAAATATAAAACAGCAATAAACAGAGCAGAACTAAGACAATATTAAAATGGGAATATTTATATATGATTGATCTTTGGGTCATTTCAATTTACTCATATTTTTCTGATATTTCTATGGTGACTGAAGTTCTTTCACAATTAGAAACAATACATTTTTTAAAGTGATAAATTTTATTACCTAATGTCCTTCATTTTTGTTTTAGAGTTTTATGTGCATAGAATAATTTAAATCTCACAGCACATAAATTTTATATTTCTCTACTGGTTTTGCTCCCTCAGTATGTGAACATTTTCCTATCTTGAAAATACCCCCTTAGCCTCCAGATTTACCTCCCATCTCCCTGTCCTCAATACATTTCCTTTGAAAAGTTTGTTGGCATTGTATCCAAGTACATTCACCCCACTGCCTTCTCTACCCCTTCCCACAGGAATTCCCCACCCATCTCTTGGTTGCTGGGCATTTACAATGCATTTGGGAGTCACTAATCACCCCCAAAACCAATAGCACCTCTGTCCTTGTTTTACTGGGTTAATCAGCAATATCTGTCACACTTAACCAGTTCATCTTTCCAGATGCATTTTCCTTTTGACTTCTGGATGCTAAATAACCTTTTTTTCTTTTTAATAATTCATTGTTTTATTAACTCATTTTATTATAATTATCTCTTTCCCTATATGTCTCCTCATATCACTCTGTGAACTCAAGAGCAGACTGTGAATTAGTCATTCATCTGCTTCACTGTTAAACATAAAACTTTTGTGATAAATTTCTGATATCTATGTGGCTTTGTGGTAGTGTTAGAAGCTATAGAAAGGTTACGTGATATGATCCTGGTTACCACATCCACATGAAGGTGGGGCATGACATAACTTTAGTGATATGTCTAGCAAATACCACACCAAGGACAGACACATTGTGTTGGTCTGTGTGATCTAAAGTCAACCAATAAGACAGAAAGACAGAAGGGATCTGGTACAGGAATTGGCTAACATGGCTGGCCCAAGGAAGCTAGCAATGGGATTCTCCTGAGTCTGTGGGCCTGCTGACCAGGGGAGCCCATGCTCACTACAAGTCCAAAGACCTAAGGCTAGGACACCCAGGGGTGTCCAAAAGCTCCCAAAGCAGGAACACTGAGGGCAGGGAAGATGGACGCTCCAGTTCAGGTCAACAGAGAGGATTTATCTCCCCTAATCCTTTGTTCTCTTGAGGCCCCTCAAGGGACTGGACAGTGCTGCCCACACAGGCGAGGGTGGATCCTCAGTCTAGGGATTCAAATGCTAATATCTCCCAGAAATACCCTCACAGACACGCACAGAAATATTGTACCCATTATGTAGGTATCTGTTAGGACAGCCAATTGACATAAAATTAACTGTCACAGGTGGCAAAGCATATATATTATATTATATTTATAAGGAATCTATTTTTCATTATTATAGCATCAGAAAAGGCCAGTGCATGTTGCATAATTGTATCTCCTGTAACAATTGTGAATGCAGCATGTAGAATCACAACATGTTTTATGGAGAGCATTTGTGTGAACTTTGGTCTGATAAGACATTTTTTAGGCATATGGTAATATCCTCACTTGGATATTCGTGCTCTTTCTGGACATTCTGAAAGCCACTGACAGTAATTTCTATGCCAATAACTTCTGCAGAAATTGCAATTAAATACATGTCTCTTATATTAGTTGTGATTAGTGCTCTGCGTAAGGCTGGAAGTTAAGCCTAAATCTTGGAAGAGCTAGAAAGAGCTCTCTACTTTGACCAAGTGCTGAAAGACAAATTCTGTGAGAGAGCTTATGACTGTTTATACAAACAAATCAACATATAGGGTTATTTCCTTCTATCTACTCATTTCCAGTGAGACATTAGCAAAGATCACGGGGCGATGGTTGGGCAGGACCATGGGCTGCTCTACTAGACATCAAACAAAAAGCAAACATTTATTTGGAAATAAGAATCCAGGCAATGTGTAAACGGCCAATCCAAAACCTAGACATACCAGTTATTTGAGATGAGTAGACATAAATTTTACTAGCTCTCAGTAACTATCTGGGCAGATGAACAGGAAATTTTAAAAACTGTCAATTTACATTCATCCCTCTCTGAACTACTTTGTGATCTGAAGAGATTGGGCCATCATATGTGAGTTTCAAGCCCTTTGTAGTAATGTGCATGCACAATACCCAGGGAAGGCAACTGGGAAGATTCACTTGGCAGATCAGCTTACAGGACTATTGCTCGGTGCTGCCAGAAAACTCATTAATAGAGAAAGGACTGCAGATTCCAGAAAAACTGCACATGAAAAGATCAGGCCTGACCAGTTCATGTCACATCACCTATTAGGTAAGTTCAGCTACTCTGAAGATTAAGTGATAGTCACAGCAGTTAACTGAAAGCATAGGGCTAGCAAAAAATGTTCATGTACCAGAACCCAGGCAATGCAGAAAAGTAGCCCCACCATTTTAGTTATATCAGTTCGTGTCTATTTGCTCTCGTGGAAATCTTGTGAGCTGGGAAGAGCTAGAAGCTAAGCAGCACCTCCCAAGGATAACTTTGCCCACCAGGTGACAGAGCAGGCTGGCTCATCGGTGACAATGGCTATAGGCTGTGGGGACAGCCCAGGGGCTCCCTAGCAGGCAGGCCCCCTACTCAGGGCAGGAAACCAGACTGTTGAGCACACTAGTTCATTGTCAAGTGTATTGAGCATGAATCAATGAGCAAATCTCCATAAATCACCTCGTAAGCTGCGTGCAGAGCCCAGAACCTCATGGAACCATGGCCAATGAGGATGGCAGAGTCCACTCTGCTCAGAGCTCTGGACACATTTAACCAGAAGATATTTCCATTTGTGGTCAGAAAATGCTTTATCATTTTTTTTAAGTATAGGAGGCTGCAGGGCTCCCCCACGCCCCAAAGATGCTGAATATGCATCTCTATACACAGAACCTTTCCCTCCAGAAACTGGCATGTCCCAAATATAGGGCAAATGAGAAAACACCCATCTGGAAATGAGGGAGGAAGCTGCGACATGCTGTCCTGACCAGCCTCCCTCACAGCAGAGTCCAGGCAGCCAGGAAAGACTCCCTGGAGCCCAGTTGTGAACCCCACATGTAGCACCAGACTTTTAAGACTCCCATCTGAGAGGTGAGCCCCCAAAACACCTAACTCTGAAAGTCATGAGGCTTGCAACCCTGAGACTCCCCCAAGACACGGTTTTCATAGTATGTGAAACTGGCAAGCTGACTGTGGGCTTCAGGCATCTGGGAGAGGAAGGGCTTAAAACAGGGAGGAGAGGGCACAAGGGTTGGAGGTGATGGTCCTGGGGGCTATGGCTGTGGGAGAACTGCAGGAACCACACCTGAGGGGAGAGATCAAATACTATCCAAAAGTGAACAAGAAAGCAGAAACAAAGCACTTCACCATAACATGAAGAGTGAGGTATGAGACACCCTGGTGCTTGGAACCTCACTTGTTACCAGCCCTCCCCTATCTCAGGCTACTCACATTCCTCAATTAGGAAACCAAATATCCTTTTACCAGGTTAAAAAAAATAAAAATAGAGGCCTTCAGAACTGAGAGAGAGATCAAGAGTTTCAGAAAAAGCTGAAGTTCATCGCCAGTAGCCTGGCTTACAAGAAACGTTATAGGATTTGTTGAACCTGAAGTAAAAGGAAACAAAAGGACCCTAACAGGAAGGCATGAAAGTGTAAGTGTAAAACTCACTAATGAAAGTAGATAGTGATGTTCAGAATATTATAGTATTTTATGCTGGTCAGTAAAGCCCTTATAACTAAAGACTAGAGAGAAACATACTAGGAATTATATAACTACACTATGGACAATAGTGTGAAAAGGCACAAACTTAAAATGGGGAGGACAGGATGCAAAAATTTAGAGTTTGTGTGCATTTGAAGTGCAGTTGTCATCAGTCTAGAAGACTAGTATAAATATACCACTCTTGATGTAAAATTTATAGCACCCACAAGGCAAAAACGATATAGTTCATACACAAAAGATAATGAGAAAGGAATAAAAGCAGATGACCAGTAGGAAAAATCACCAAGTCAAAAGGAGGAGAGCAACAAAGAAATTATTCAAACAGTCAGAAAACAATTAATAAATGGCAATTATATGCAGTTATCAATAATTAGTTTAAATGTGAAATACTAAATTTTCCAGAAGGAAAACTGGCTGAATGGACAAAACAGAAACCAGGATATAACCCTACACTGCCCACGAAAGACACAGGGATAAACCCATACAATGTGTTCAATTATTTTCAACAAGAATATACAACAGGGAAGGCTAATCTCTTCTATAGTGATATAGGAGAACTGAATCACCACATGCCAAAGAGTAAACCTAGACTCCTATCATCAGCCATATACAAAAATTAACTCAGGGTCTCCCTGGTGGTGCAGTGTTAAGCAACGCACTATGAAGCGAACCACAGCCACTACAGCACGAGTTCGATCCCTGCTGCCGGCCAGGGAGGGGACCCACACGGTATAGCAGACCTCTCCTGCCTCGCCCGCTGCTCCCCTCAGCAGTGTGTTTCAGTCAGTCTTCCTGCTCTGCTCCCCACTCTCTCTATGGTGAATCTTCTCACCGCCCACCCCTCTGGCCTATACCCCAGCTCTTGTGTGCATAAATAAATATTTTTAAAAAATTAACTCAAATTGGATTAGACATAAACATAGACCAGGAGTCATAAAACTCCCAGAAGCAAACAGAGACAAGTCCTTGACTTTGGTCTTGGCAATTACCTTCTGAATTTTTTTGATTTGACATCAAAGACAAAGACAACAAAAGCAAAAATAAACAAATAGGACTGTATCGAGCTAAAGTGTTTCTGCTAAGCAAAGGAACCCTTCAACAAACTGAACAGACTCCTATGGCATGGAAGAAAATATTTGCAGACCACACATAATCCACAGTAAGGGCTATCCTCAATATACAAGGAACTCATAAAACTCAGTAACAACAACAAAAAAAACACACACACACACACAATTTTTAAACAAAGAATCAGAATAGACATTTTTCTGAAGAAGACATAAAGGCAACTAACAGGTTCCTAAAAATGTGTTCAAAAAGCATGAATCCTCATTTGCATTTATTTGAAATGCAAATCAAAGCCACAGTGAGATGTGACCTCACACTTGTTAGGACAGCAAATCCTGAAAAGGCGAGAGAGCAAGTGGCATAAGGATATGGGAGAAAGGAAACACTTGCGTACTGTTGGTGGAAATATGGGTACAGCCACTATGGGAAACAGCATGGAGGGCACTTGAGAAATTACAATTATAACTATCATCCAAAGGGAACATCCTTTGGGAACAAAGCCATCATCTCAAAGAGCTACCTATACTCACACATTCATCATAGCTTTTTCATAATGATACAGGTATGGGATCAACCTAATTGTCCATCTACAGATGAATGGATCAAGAAAATGTGACACCAGAATATCATTCAGTCTGAAAAAGAGGGAAACCTGACCATTGGCAAAAACATGAACCTTTTCTGAAGGGCATGATGCTAAGTTAAATAAACCAGAGAAATACATAGACTGCATGGTATTGCTAAGATATGGAACCTAAAATCAAGTCAATCTCAGACATTGACAACAGAGATGCATCAAGACACACTAAAGAAACACAGGTGGCTGACTCTAGGAGGGAAAACTGAAAGATGGGTCTGCAGGAGAGAAACCCACTCCTCTGTTTTGCCTTTTCTAGTTGTAAGCCTTGTACTGTGAACTATGCATTTGTATCACCTTGAAAAATTCTGTATAAGATTGAATGAAACAGATTACACTTTTATATTTCCAACTCCAATAGTTCTCCTTTAATTGCTAATTAAAGAGTCTCTTCCTACTCATAGCCACACTGGCCAGTATTTAGTCATCATCTAGCCGTGCCAGCCTATGAAATTCACATAACGAAGATATGCTCTTCTCATATTAGTAGTAAAGACCTACAGAAATGAAAAAGGAAGCTTGATTGGTGATTCCAAGTGTAAGAAGATTGTTTTCTTGTTTATTTATCACCTCCCTTTTAACTAAAGACACCAGTATGGGTACAAACTTAATCCAGCTAATTAAACTCTGTCTTGCTGCATTCAATTATAAAAGAAAAATCAACCTGTGCATCTTAACCTACTGAGTAAAACTATACATAGAGAGAAAGTCAGACTAAAGGGGGACAGTGGGTGTGTTAATCCAATTTAACAGCAGAGATTAACTCGCTTTTCAGCTCTATCAATAACTTGGCTTGGTACTGAAAATTCTCTATTGCTGTATGAACAATAATTTTTTAATTCAAAATTATAAACCATTGCTTGAGTTCATTTATGAGGAAAATATTAAATACTTGAAAACTGTATAGTCAATTTATCCTATAGACAATAGTAAAACGACCATAAGAATATCATATTACTTAAGTACTTTCAACAGCAAATTAATTCCAGATAGTTTGAACTTGGCTTATCTACATTGTAAAACTTCTGGCCCTCAGAAAGCTTCACACTGTACTAGTTAAAAAGGACAAAGATAAGAGGGTCCAGGTTGACCATTATGTCAAATTATCTTCTTCACATTGAGAAGATGACGGATGTTTTAAGACTGTTAATTTAGCGACAAGAGATGTTATAGTTTTCATTAGAATTCTAATTTCCAGGGCTACAGTACCACATTTTCAACATGAAGGAAAGAATGTGAAATACAGAAAATTGAAGCTGTTTTAAGTCAAAAGATCCAGATAGATAATCATTTTCCCTTTAATGTGCATTTGGGTGTTGGACTTAACAGAGAAGTGAACTCACACACATGCCCGAGTATGGCACACGCTTTGTTAGGATTTTGTCCATGTTTCTAAAGACAAATAAAAGTAATACCACAGATATCTCTAACTTCAAAACATTTTTGTCTACCACCTACCATTCTGGACCAGTGAAAATTGAAGGTACCATTGAATAATGTAGCTGGTCTTAGAAAAGAACCGAAAAATAGTTGTTGGCTTAGGAAAATGGAAGATTGTTTTCTGAATTTCACCACATTAATGATGCTCCATTTTCATGTATATGTTTACCCTATGGCATACAAGTAAACAGAGCCTCATAGTCATAGAAGAGAAATGTTCTCCTTTTAAATTAGGAGAGACTTCTTCAGCCTAGAAAGAGTTTTCTACTAGAGTGAATCATTCATTTCTCCATTTCTTTCCACCAATCTTTTGAATGAACTGAACAAAAGCCATCCTAAACTAAAAGATAAAATTTCACCAAAAGAATATGGGGATAGTGACCCACACAACAAGTCCTAAGAATTCACTTTGTTTTTCATTTGCTTTTTCCTCTGAGCACTCATAATTTTCTATTGAAGTGACGTGGTTTATGACACTATGCTTCATACGCATCGTCTGTACATGTTACATACCCCCCCACCGAAGGTCTAGTTTCCATCTATCTCCAGCCAAATGACACCCCCAACCATCACCTCCATTCTCTTGTAACACCATTTTGCTGTGTAAAGAAGAGGTGGTAATGCACACGATGAATACCACTCAGCTACAAAAAAAAAGATGTAATCTTGCCATTCGCACCAAGAGATGGACCTTAAAGGTATTCTGCCAGACAAAATAAGTCAGGTGGGAGAAGATAAACAGTGTATTTTCTCCTTGTTTGTAGAAGGTATCAATAAATAAAGCAAAAGAAAAAAATGTGCTTTCTTTTTATTGTAGTAAGAATGCTTAATGGGAAATTTGCCCTCCTAACAAACTGTTGAGTGCACAACTCAGTATTAGTGCACAGCTCATCTCCTGTAACTGAAACTTGAAACCTTTGAACTATACTCCCCTTTAGCTTCCTCCCCAGCTGCTGCAAACCCCCATCCTGTCTCTGCTTTTATCTGGTTGCCTACACTAAATGCCTCACATGCGTGGGATCACATGGTACTTGTCTTTCTGTGACTAACTTACTTCACTTGGCACAATGTCCTCTCAGTGACATGTGCTGAGCCTGCGGTGGGGCTGCCTTCTTTTTATGGATGAATGATATCCCATGGGATGTACATACCACTTTTGTCCACTCACTCATCTGCTGGCAGACATCTAGACTCTATGCGCCACTCAGACGTTGTGAATAACGCTACAGTGAGCAGGAGCAACTTGCTTCAGGTCATCTTGAATTCAATTCTTTTGGGTATTTACCCAGATGTGGCACCGCTGAGTCATATAGCAGTAAGCGCTATTTTAATTTTTTGAGGACCCTCCACTGTTTTCCAACTGGCAGTTGCACCATTTTCCCTTTCACCAGTGTACAAAGGTTCAGATTTCCCTGCATCCTCCTAATTCAAGCAGAATACTGTAAATCTCCGGATCTCTGCATTTACTGTCGTTCTACTCACTAGTATTTAGAGGACACCTAATTATATTTTTTTTTCAAGTATACTGCCTTAATTTCTTTTTTTATTAATATAAAATTTTTTTTTAAATTTACATATACTTGCCATCAATTGTAATCCCCATGTATTCCCCATCACCATCTCACCAGTGCACCATCACCTCAGTCCCTCATGCTCTGTCTGCCCTCAACCCTCCCCCCTCCTATTTTAAAGCCCTAAATGGAAAGCATTTCATTTGAATCTGTGTTTGCTTCTTTGAAGCTTAAAAGGCCCGCCGCCCCCTAGAGGCTGTCCTGACGCAGCAGGAACAGCTCCTGTCTGGCTCAGATGAGAGGAGCTGTGCAGGTTCTAGCTCGCTCAGTGCACACGTCCTCACTTCTCCCTGAGTGGATCTCAGTGCTGAAGCACACGAAGTAGAATCCAAACATCCTTGCTGTCTCAGGATCCTGATAATCAGAACACAATCTGCTATTAAGGTCCATGAACCCAGAACAGGACAGCACCAGCAAGAACGTGCCTGGGTCCCAGGGGGGAGTCCATCGCAGAGCAGCTGATTCAGGCTACTCAGCCAGTCCCTGTCTCCTGCTCCTCAGAGCGGGCAGGTCAGAGGAGGTGGAGCTGCGTTGGGGCACCTGAAGCAAGAACTCATTTTCGCTTTCGAAGATCTCCACCAGGTCAGCCACCTCCAGCTCCCATGGCCCTCCTCCTTAACACAAGGGCTCAGCTTTGCTGAGGCTTCAGTAATGGAGACTCATTTCATGAGACCTTTGTTGACCTTCATTTCAATCACAGCAGGTGTCAAAAAATTGCTTTCCCTGGTAGTCAATTATTTTTGTGTCTAAATCCTGCAATTTTGCTACAAGGAACTTACAAGGTTATGAACTTCATTCTAATCCCCTGTGTGCAAAAAAAAAAAAAAAAAAGCTGAGACTGAAACAGGGGGCACAGACAGGGGAGGAGGAGGACGCTCTGACTGAGACAGGGGTCAGAGGCCCCAAAAAGCCCCCAAAGGCCAAAAGGCCACAAACCA
>JAGFMF010011799.1:14048622-14107382 GCA_019455555.1 Galemys pyrenaicus | reverse complement strand
TCCAGGCAGCACACTGCTACATAAAAGGTCTCTGAGGTAGGACTGCCACACTAACTTGCAGGGGAGCCAGAGACCACTCCTCCTGCTGGCTGCAACCCGATAACAAGAACACTCTGCTTTTCTCCTAAAATGCTGAGCTACTTGTTCTAGACCCCAGGAGTTTATAATTATTTCTCCTGGTATTTTAAAGTACTTGGAGTTTCCACTCTGATTTCCTTCAAATTCAAATGTTTCTCTATCTTAAAATCATAAAACTCCTTAGACTTTCCTAGAGATGTTTCACCTGAATATATTCTGGAACAATGAACTAACACCTTGGGAAGGTTTTCCTAGCCGTCATCAACAACCAGCACCCATGAAGCACGTACTCCAGTTCCCAGGACAGTGGCCATGCTATGGGGGTACATGTGGAGGAACTCCACACCACCACGGAGACCCAGCATCCAGTCTCCTATTTGAGAAAAAAGTCTAGAGCTAAAAAGAGCATGGCCCAGGTCCAGGAGCATCCACACAAAGCAAGGACATCTTCTGGGGAAAGGCATGTTATGATCTAGGCTGCTCTCTGCCTTTGAAAAATGTAAACAGCTGAGTTTAAACTTCTCAACTTCAAACAAGTGCATTTCTTTTAAGATACCCTCTTGTTTAAACTACATGGTACTGGAACAAAAACAGACACACAGACCATTAGAGCCAAATGGAAAACCCAGAAATAAACCCACAGATTTATAGACAACTAATCTTTGACAAAGGAGCAAAAAATATTCAATGGAAAAAAGACAGTTTGTTCAATAAATGATACTGGGAAAACTGACTGCTGTATGCAAAAGAATGAAGCTAGACCTCACACCATGCACAAAAATCACCTCAAAATGGATTAAAGAATTAGACATAAGACCTGAAACTATAAAATATATAGAAGAAAATATATGCGAAACGCTACATGACATACATTTCAGTAACATCTTTAAAGACACATCGCCTAAAGCAAAGAAAGTAAAGGAAAAGATAAACAGCTGGGACTACATCAAATTAAAAAGCTTCTATACAGCAAAAGAGACATTACCCAAAAAAAGAGACACCCTACTGATTGGGAAAAAATTTTGCACTCCATACAACTGATAAGGGACTGATAACAAAGATCTATAAAGAACTCACAGGACTCAAGAAAAACAAAGTAAGCAATCTAGTCAAAAATTGACAGAAGATGTAGTCCCATCTGTTTATCCTCTCTCTCATTTGTACAGCAAAGAAAACATTAAACAGAGAGAAACCCCACTGAATGAGAAAAAATCTTCACGCTCCACACAACAGACAAGAGTCTGATCACAAAGATATACAAAGAACTCATAAGACTCAAGAAAAACAAAGTAAAAAAACCCAATCAAAAAATGGGCAGAAGAACTTAAAGATATTTCTCCAAAGAAGACACACACATGGCCAACAGGCACATGAGAAAATGCTCAACATCCCTCATAATCAGGGAAATGCAAATAAAAAACACAATGAGGTACCACCTTACACTGGTAAGAATGGCACATATAAAAAAAAAAAAAACCAACAACAACAAATGCTGGCAAGCATGTGGAGAAAAAGTTACCCTAGTACACTGCTGGTGGGAATGCAAGTTAATCCAACCACTATGGAAGGCTGTATGGAGGTTCCTCAGTCTACTAGAAATGGAACTACCTTATGATCCAGCAATCCCACTCCTAGGCATCTACCCAAAGGACACAAAAACACTGATCCAAAAGAGCACCTGTACCCCTATGTTTATTGCAGCACTATTTATAATTGGTAAGACCTGGAAACAACCCAAATGCCCAAAAGTAGATGACTGGATCAAGAAGATGTGGTACATATACACAATGGAATACTATGCAGCAATCAAAAATGATAAACTAGGGCCATTTATAGAAACATGGATGGAGCTAGAGGGAGTTATACTCAGTGAAACAAGTCAGAAAGCAAGAGAAAAATATTATATGGCTTCACTTTTGGGAGGAATGTGAAAAAGCAACAGCTACATAAAAAAAAGAAGAGGTAAGCTCAAGGAAATGGGCAATTACAAAATAATTGCAACAAATAAACAACAACAACAACAACAAAAAAAACTCAACAAGACCAAAAGGTCAAAGATAAACTAAAGGGACTATGGAGGGGGTGGGCAAAGATGGAGATGAGGGCAGAAGGAGCACAAGGGACTGAGGTGATGGTGCACGGGTGAAATGGTGGTAGGAACTCCCTGGGGAATACAAATGATGTCAAATATAATTAAATAAATCTAATTTAAAAAATGACAGATGGGTGGGTAGGTGGATGGATGGATGGATGGATGGATGGATGGATGGATGGATGGATGGATGGACAGACAGACAGACATGATTCTTAGTGATTCTTCAGACTGAGATTATACATTATGTTTTCAAATTAAAGGGAAAAAATCAATAAATATCTTAAAATGATAGATAGTAATCTTTCAAGTGCATATTCAAAGCTTATTAGCAAAATCCATAATCAGTAAATCCTTCATATATTATATATACATAATGCATCAATATTTCTAAAACTAGTTCTTCAAACTACTTCAAAAATAAATTTTACAAACCTATTCTGACTATATAAATGAAAGAGTATACAGGTGGGCTTTTTTAAAACTTCTCTACCAATTACTATGTATTAGAGCTGTGCAAATTCAAAATAAATAAATGATTTTATTTAAAAAATGGACAGAAGAACTTAAAAGGCACTTCTCCAAAGAGGAAATGAAAATGGTCAATAGGCACATGAAAAAATGTTCAACATCCCTCATAATCAGAGAAATGAAAATGTTAAAACCACCATGAGATACCATCTGACACCAGTAAGAATGGCACATATTAAAAAAACTAGCAACTACAAGTGTTGGTGAGGATGTGGTGAAAAAGGAACACTCCAACACTACTAATAATGCAAACTGATCCAACCACTATGGAAGGCTATATGGAGTTTCCTTGGTCTTCTAAATGTGGAATTACCATATGACCCAGCAATCTCACTCCTAGGGATTTATCCAAAGGACACAAAAACATTAATTCAAAAGAACACATGCACCCCTATGTTTATTACACCACTATTTTTAATAGGCAAGACTTAGAATTAATCCAAATGCCCAAAAATAGACAACTGGATCAAGAAGCTATGGTATATATACACAATGGAATACTATTCAGCAATTAAAAATGATAAGCTAATGCCAATCACAGCAACATGGATGGATTTGAAGGAATTATGATCAGTGAAATAAGTCAGAAGGAAAAAGAAAAATTCCAGATAGTTTCATTTATAATAACAATAAAACAAAACAAAAATAAACAGACAGGGCCTCCCTGGTGGCGCAAGGGGTTGAGCACCTCACTGTGGGACTTCTACAGCCACTGCAGCACACGAGTTCAATCCCTGGCCAGGGAGGGGATCCACATGGTCCAGCAGACCTCTCCTGCCTCGCCCTCTGCTCCCCTCAAGAGTGTATTTCAGTCAGTCTTCCTGTTCTGCTCCCTACTCTGTCTCTGGTGAAGCCTCTCTCCTGCCACCCTGCGCCTCTAGCCTGTACCCCAGCTCTTGTATGCATAAATAAATTATTTTTTAAAAAAAATTTAAACAGACAACTATAAATCAGAGACATTCTGCAGGGGAGGGGGAGGGAAAGGGATCAAAACAAGGGTGAGAAGAGCACTAGGGGCTATGGTTATGGTGCACAGGTGAATTGGTGGTGGGAATTCTATAGGGACTACACCTGAGAAAAGAAAGCAAACATCGCAAAAAAAATTTTTTTTAAAGATACACTTTCGTTACTGAAATAAGTACAAAATAGGACTTGAGTATGAATTCCTGAGATCAAAAATTCAGGGTAGGGAGGGGGGTTGGGGATGAAAATGAAACAGGGGGGCAGGGGAAGGAGGCCGCTCTGACTGAGACAGAGGTCAGAGGCCCCCAAAAGCCCCCAAAGGCCAAAAGGCCACAAACCAGAGTCAGGGCTGTAACAACAGGGGCCATAGCCTATCAGAGGACAGTGCCCAGTCAGGTCACTGTCTATGGGTTCTCACCGGTGCACACAATTGCAAGGGACCTCAGGCTACAGGAACAAAAGTCATGGGGTTTATTTACAAACAAGGGGAAACGAGAAGAGCGCTTACATATCCACAAGAGGCTGGCTGCTTCATCCAGACAGCATCAGCGTTGGCAGTCACCAGTCACCAGTTCTATGCCAGCAACAGACAGCTCTTTAAGACACCAGGCCCAGGGCCTTTGGTGCTCCTTCCAGTCAGTGTCACAGCCAGGACCGAGTCCCGGTCTCTCTCTCTCCTCGGAGGGCAGTGGCTGGAGGCTTCCCTCCTTTCTTCGAAGGCTGGAACCATCTTCTCCTCGTCCTCTGCGACCTCTTCTCTTCGTGCTGCTGCTGCTGCTGTCGGGCCTGTTGGTTCTCTCGGTTCTGTCAGTCAGTTGGTCCGTCTTCTGCAGGAGCTCTTCTTCCTCTGCTGCTGCTGCTTCTCCGTCTGCTCCTCCAGGTTGCTCCAAATCCCCGTCAGCTCTTTCTCCAAAATGTCTCCCAACAAACTCCTCAAATGTCTCCCAATGAATTCCTCCAAAATGTCTCCCAACGAATGAATCCCTCTCGTGCTTCGACCAGGCCTTATATTCACTTCTTCAGGTGCCCCCCTGAAGTCTGATTGGTCCCCCCCACAACAGTCTGATTGGTCCATTTTGCCGCACCTGATTGGTCCACTTTGTCTGCACCTGAGGTTTCTGAGGAAGGACTGCCACACTAACTTGCAGGGGAGCCAGAGACCACACCTCCTGCCGGCTGCCGCCCAGTAACAAAAAGAGTGGGAGAGGGAAAGAGAGAGAGGAAGAGAGAGAGAGAGAGAATCAGAGAAGGAAAGAACATTCATGTAAACAACCATCTTCAGAATCCCTTGCTCTTTCTTCCCTAACACCATCATCAGCAATGGTTGGTGTAGACAGAAGGTCCTCACTCGTCACTCCTCTGAGGGAAACCTATGCAGGATTCATGGGCCTTGTAAGTCTTGTTTCTGTCGGTAGGGTAAATGTTGACCAGGTCTTCCCACCCTCCCACCACTGTGATGATGGACACCTGTGGTGCTATGAGCATTCCAGGGTGGGCATGCGCAAGTGGGTACACCTGAGTTGGGACACGGGCTTAAATGGGCGGTGTCATGAGGACGCCAGAACTGCGAGGACCAACCGACAGAACCAAGAGTACCAACAGGCCTGACAGCAGCAGCAGAGAGAGAAGCAGCAGCTCAGAGGGTGAGATACGCTGGGGACCTCCCAGCTCCCCAGCTCCCATGCCTGCCATGTACCTGGCCACCTCTACTAACTAAAGTATGAAAAGCCACTGAGGGCTCCAAGACTCTCCTTCCCTGACCCGTCTGCCCAGAACCATACTGAACCTTGCTCCTGTGGCACCCCTTCCTGCCGCTACATGCCCTTGCAGATTTGGGGAAAATAGACCTCAAAATGTGAGTGAGAGCGCAGAAAGACAGGCACCTATAGCTGGGTAACCATCCCACACCTGGTGTTGTGATCTGCCTTCTTGACCCCTCAGTCTCCAGACATCCTGTCTACCACGTACAACCTAGAGACAAGGTCATTACCAATGTTTTCTGTGGCCTCCATGGTTGTCATACGTATATACTGCATTGGATTCATTAAAGCGAGTTTAATCTAAAATTAAGCCTCTCCAAAGCTCCTGCCACTCTGGAAGCTTGATCCTATCTGAAATCTTCCATGAAATGAATTAACTTTGCTCACTCAGAACTTGCAGCCAAATCAGCATCCTTCCTCAAGTCAGTGGTGGGCAGGCATGCCGGGAGAGCAATTTTGTAAATGAATTGGCACTAGATTTCCATTTCCCTGTAATGTATCCATCCAAGAACTAGATGAACCAATCTTGGAGGAGAACTCAGTACAATCACACAAACTATCAGCAACTTCTGGGGATGCAAACTCTTGATCTCTCTACAGGAGAATCCACTTCTCTGAGGATACTCAGCCAGCCAGAATGGACACCAAGCCCCGCAGGCCCTTGCTGCACACAATGCATTAGGCTGGCAACATCGCTCTCCACCTGCAACTCACCTTGAGACCCATCCACCAGGTGCCTGCATCAGAATGCCACAATGCACCCCGAAGTCCCAAGGCGCCACCCACCCCCTGAAGCCCCCAGGTGGCCTGCACTCTGAAGACTGCCGTTCAGTGGTACAGGCTGGCTGATGGTCATGCAGCTTTGCCACAGGCCTAGAAACAAAGAGGAGTGACTTTTGACAAGGGCCACCCTCTGAACTGCACCAAGAGTCCTAGGTCATCAGCCATGAGGAAAAGCAGCCACCAAGATGGCAAAGCTGCTCATGTTCAGTGCAAACTACCCTGGCACCTACTGCCAGGGCCTGGTCTGGGTAGCAGCCTGCTACTGGCCAACTGGACAGACTGAGCAGAGTATTACACCTGGATTCACCCCTCTGCTGTGTGAAGGACAAGGAGGTCTCATTCAGCTCAGCTGGGTCAGCTGACTAGGCAGGTATAGATGCTGAAGCTGCCTGGATGGCAAAACAGCTTCCTCGGTGGACAGTAATAGCAGATCAGGGCCAAGCAAGCTCTCAGCTGGGGGTTATCCTGGAAGGAAGCATGGCTGGATGAAGGCCAGCTGTGGTTAAGTTCTGATTCAGACCAGTGAAGACAGCAGGGATGTACTCCCCAACCCGGAGCTCAGACCCTCAGCTCAAAGCCTTTGCTGTGAGTGACGGGGCTCTGGGAGCAGACCACCGTCTCTGGAAGGGAAGCTGGCAGTAGAGAGGGGAACTCCACAGGGAAGGTTACATGACTTGCTGGAACTGGTGAAGCTCACATCCAACGCCGATAATGAAGGCCCAGCCCTGAACTCCTGAATTAGGTTGTCAATCTAGATGCACATGTCTTTGTGGCAGAGGCAGCTGATCGAACCAAAATGCGTGGTTCCCCATTCCCATAATCCACACTTGTCACTGAGGGTATCCAGCAAGGGGCTGTGTCCCTTTTCATCTAAAAGAAGCTATGTGAGTCACTGTCATCACTGGAAAGTGAGAGTACCTAGACCCCAGGTAGGAGGCAACAGCACCTCTTCGGCACTCCCTTCCCTGGCCAGCAGCTGGAAGTGGTCAACTCCCCATGGACAGTCCCAGAAATACAGCGTACCATGGAGGAGAAGCCAACCGTGGCCTAGAAGCAGTGCATTGAACTACTAGGAGCAAAGAAGAGGCACAGCTGAGCCATTCAAATACAAAGGTATACTGGTTCTACAACTAGTTTTGCCCTAACGCAGACAGCCCTAGTAAGGCCAAAACAGGTATGACTTTCCAAACCACAATCCACAGCCTCCTCACGCAGACCCACATGTCCACCTTCACACACATAGATCCCTGAAGATGCCCAGCCTCAGTGCAGCACACTGTCAGCTCCTCCACACCTGGGCAGGTGACTGAAGCCAGGGCCAAGGGCCCACTGGACCTCTGAGAACAGCCTCCATGTTATTCCATCCTCAGCACACATCCACGTCTGAAATTGTTTTCTGATTTCTGGTCTGAACCTTGTTCTGTAACCCACGTCTGGGTCAAGTTTGTGTGCCCTGCAGTCTGCACACCACTGGGAGCCTGTGGGCTCCAGGCCTGAACAGAAGCTGTGCAGCATCCTGGCTGGAGCCCAGCGTTCAGCCAGGGAGTGCTGAGTTTGAATCCCAGCCATTCATTCTCCACAGGACCTTAGCCAAGTTTCTGAAGTAACTGAACCTTGGCTGCTACAGCTGGAAGATGAGATGCATTCTCCCTTGCAGGTGAGCTGTGGAGGTTGTGCTGGCAGCAATAGATGCTTGGTCAAAGGAGAATGTGGGTGCGTCCCAAGGACTTCCTGCACCCCAACTTTCGGCACATCTTGCTGCTATCGCACAACCAAGGCTCTCAGGTGATCTTCATCTTGTCTTTGCAGGTTTGAACTAAACAGACAGCACATTCAAGGCCATCCATGTTCCCGCACCTGTACCCAGATTCTCCTCGTGGTCACCGGTGCTCCTTCCACTAAGCTCTGACCAGCCATGAAAGTGACTCCTAATTTGACCATTTCTTGTGTTTGGTCTGACAGCTCACGTTTCCCCCCTCAGCTTTCAAGAAAGCTAAGGCTTATTGAAAATTCTTTGAATTGGAGCCAAGAAGTCGTCTTCCACTACCTGACCTTGTGAACTGAAACAAGGTTTCTCTGTGACTTAAGTTTCTTCCCTCAAGAAATAAGGTAAGCAGGCAAGACAGGTCACGAAAAATATGCCTTGATAGGAAGTCTGGAGCTCTCTCCCCCTGCTCAGATCAGCAGTCACCCCAGATTTCTCTTCCCAGTGACCTAACCCCAGCCAGACAGGACCTAGAGTTGATGTTATCGATTTTATCCTGAAGTCTTCCCCCATGCCCTGATCAAAAGTGAAGTTCACCAGACCTGATTCAGTTCATGCTGAGGGGTGGGACATGTGGACCCTGAGCCTGCACCCCTATCGGGCAGCCTGTGCTGGTTACCTACTCTGCACAACACACACCGAGAAACTCAGGGAGCTCAGCTGGGCTGGCCGATGGTTGGCATCATTCATGCGATCACAGTAAGATGTTGACCAGACTGAAGTTAAAGGAGGGCTCCCCTGTGCCGGGGTCAGATGGACATTCAGGGGACTAGAAGCCAGGAACCTCGCACCCCCTGCCATGAGGCTCTCCGCAGACCTGTGTGGGTTTCCCTGAGCATGGTGACTGCATGCCAAGGAGTCCTCTGAGCAAACATTCCAAAACTGGTGTGGAACCACCCCATCTCTTCTGTACTGGCTGCACAAGTTCCAACACATCAATTCATGGCTCATCAAGCATGACAAGCTGGCTCAGACTCAGGCAGAAGAAATCTCTCTGACTCCAGAGGGGAAACAGAGGGTCATCTCCACCTGCCACACCATCCTTACAGGGAAAGTGCAAGTATGACCACCTCTGGACATAGGACAGCCATTTTGCATAAGAAACAACAGACTCAAGATCTTTCGAAAACTGAAAAACATCGATTTAGTCCATAAATGATTTCCTGACAAGTCAAGAAAGTGTGTTACTGTGAAGGAGGTGGGACTTCCAGAACACCTTGGAGAATAAGTAGAATTTGGATAAATTAAGGTAGAGCAGGGCCTGAGAAGCTAGCAGCATTTTTGGAGACTGAAGCAATGGAATAATGGAATGGCCATGCTTCTTTGTGGAAGGGAGAGGAAACACCCCATTACACAGTTATTGCAGTTGTATTTGTGAAATTCTACTGCAAATTATAAAGCATCTGAATGTAACATATTATTAAGAGCATTTTTATATAATATCAGAGGCAACAAGATACAGTGAAAATTGAAACTAACCTGAGAAGAGTTCTCATCTGTCCTCCTACTTGGGGTATATTTGTATGCGCAAAGTACTTAGTTGCCTACAGCCTCCCTTGGCCATGCAAGGTACCTGAGGGAACAATGAATTCCCACAGAGCCTAGATATGCTCTTTGAGAGCACCTACACTTTGCTTCCCAATATCATGTGTCTTGCCTTCACTCTTTTAGGCAAAGTCTTCAAGTTTTCAAGGCAGAGTTGAAAGGAAGGAATCATTTGAAATCCTTAGACTCTGTTCTCAATTATTTAACTGATTTTCTTATTCCTCCCTCTGGATCAACGTGTTGTTGCAGTGACTTGTCTACAACTAGGACTAAGTGAACTGGCAAGTTTTCGGTGTGATAGCTTATCTGTGGCCCATAACCAGAATCCAAAAATACTGAACTTTTGGGGTGACCAGTGCCACTGGGGTTCTTGTCATAAGTCCAGCTTCCTGGGTCTACCCTGGAGGTTCTAATTCAGAGACTGAGATGAATCCTTCCAGATTACCTTGTGCCAATCAGTATATGTTGTGGAACTAAATTCCATCACTGTTATCAAAACCACTTAAAAGTTGGAAGAAAAGATAGAAATGCACTCTCTAGGAAAAAGCGCTCCTATATCACTTCCAAAAGTAGAATAAATGAAAGAACAGAGTAAATGAAAAAACAGGATTTGTTCTAGAAAAGATAAGGCAGCCTGATGTCAGCTCCAGCTCTGCAGATGTTGGATAATTTGGAATCTCATTTATTCATAGGGAAAATGAGATGTGGCATTCCACTGAAGACGGGGGTTGTTTAAGGCCATCAGCTGATGCAAATGAGGTAAACAGATGCACAGATATGGACGTCTATGCCAGAAATAAAAACTGAAAACTCTTCCCCCATCTGTTTGTGCCTCAGAGGAAAAGTGGGTGATTCCTGCCCCCCCCCCCCACAAACTCTCCAAAGCTGTAGCCCAGCAGGGCAGCCCAGATACATAGCCAAGAGATCCCTTATACAGAAGCAGGGACTCTACTCTTCCTGGCTGTTGTCCTTACTCCAGTGTGACAGCCAGGATCAAAGACGTGCACTACAATGTTAAGTGTTGAGAGGAGAACACGATGCCCTCTATGCTTGGTGAACTTAATGTGCGATTCACAGGTGTTGATTTATAATGACGTGAACTTGGGCCTTCCTGGTGGCGCAGTGGGTTAAGCAACGCACTATGAAGCAAACCACAGCCACTGCAGCACAAGTTCGATCCCTGCCGCTGGCTAGGGAGGGGACCCACATGGTGTAGCAGACCTCTCCTGCCTTGCCCGCTGCTCCCCTCAGCAGTGTGTTTCCGTCAGTCTTCCTGTTCTGCTCCCCATTCTGTCTGGTGAATCCTCTCACTTCCCTGGACTCTGGCCTATACCCCAGCTCTTGTATGTATAAATGAATAAATCTTAAAAAAAATGATGATGTGAACCTGAAATTTTATGATTACTACAACATTACTTCAATGAACAATCATTTTTAAAAGGCTTTTCAATACAGACCAGAGAATTTTAAACAAAAGCATTCCCTTTTTAAAAGCTCTGAAAGAAAATGGTCATTGACTTTACTAGTAATAATAAAGCTTGAATGCTTTGCATAAATAAATGGCTTCAGATGTTTCAAGGATGCGGGCTCAATAGAGAGTTTAATTTTGTGTCTGTGGTAACACTGGTTTACACAACTGCATGTAATTCAGAGGTACAGGGTCACACCCTACACCGACCACTAAGCACTGCCCTGGCCCTCTCCCCACTTGGCATTCTGTCTTCCTCTTCACCTCTATCACCTCAATTCTACAGTCAGATTTCTAGGGTTTGTTTTGGTTCAGTTTTGTCTGTTCCTTTCTTTTCTTTCACTGTTTTCCACATACAAGAGAAACTATGCTGTATTTGTCTGATTTATCTTGCCTAGCACCATCCCCTCTAGTTTATCCATTTTGTTGCAAATGGCAGATGCACTTTGTATAACTGAGTAATGTCCATTGTGCACATGTGGCATGTCTTCTTAATCCACTTAGGTTCTTGGGCGCTTGGTTGTTGTCAAGTGAGCTCAGGGGCACAGGTGCCCCTCCTAATTTGTCCCTCTTTTGCTTCAAATGCAAATGAAATTTTTAAGGGAGACCTTTATGAAGTATGCCAAGGACCAGTCAAGTTTATGGAGAAACTGGGAGCTGGAGAGAAGTAAGCAGAAAATGAAGTAGAAAGGCCAAACTAGGCATCAAGAAAAGATTAAGGGTACATGGTAAGAACAGAAATGGGTGAGCTGAAAATCTGCCATTTGCCACAGCAGCAAAAAAAATGAAATATGTATGGCAGAAGATGTGAGATTTCTATGCTGAGAAAAGCAACTTTTGAAAAACCCTGGATAGATGTAAAGTCACACCAACTCGTTGAAGGGACGGGGGAGCATGTGGTCAGTTCTCCCCCAGCTGCTCCATAGCTGCAATACAGTGTCCATCAAAATCCCATGAGAGTTTCAAATTGTAATAGGTTAGTTGTCAAATTTTATGAAAAGCAGAGGAACTGGAATAGTCAAAGCATCTTGTGAATAAGAACCAAGTTGAAGGTATTTAGCGGCCGGAACTAGGGATTTGTTATGAGTCGCGGTGATCAAGACAGCCCTGGCGAAGGCAGATGACACAGAGTGAAATGAACAGGTTGGGGCCCACAGGGGGACCTGAGCATCCTTGGTCCAGTGATTTCCCACAGAGCTGCAAAGTGGCTTAAGGAGGGAAAAAAGCTGTCTTCTCACCACAGAGTGTTGGAACAATTGGCTGTTCTTGTGCAAACAATGTCCAACAAGACCTTGAGTCATTAACAAATACTGACTCACAATTTAAACCTAAAACTGTAACATTTCTATTAGGAAGCTTAGAAGAAAATCTGTGTGACCTTGATTGAGGCAACATTTCTTAAGAACCAAAAACACGAACAATACAGGAGAAAAACTTGGCTTCCTCAACTGATCTTTCATTGGAGGACTCGATAACATTTAAAAAGCAAGTTGTTGACTGGGAGAAAACACTTTCAAAGAACATATTGGATAAAGAATGTGTATGTGGATATAATGTATAATATAAATAAAACAAACAATTACATTAAAAACAGGAGAAAGATTTGCAGACGCTTTACCAAGAAGATAAATGGATGGGGAAAAGCACATGAGAAGATTGTTCAACATCATTAGTCAATAGAGAAATACAAATTAAAACTGAAATGCTATACCACTACACATTTATTAGAAGCACTAAAATTTCCACAACCACGATTTTTCTTAATTGTAACGCCAGGAGCTAGCAGCAAGTGAAACAGCTCTTGGTGGAGATGCATAAAGTTGCAGCCACTTTGGAAAAGTTTGGCAAATTTAAACATGCACTTACGCAATCCGTGTCTAGTTATTGACCCAATTAAGTGAAAACTGATGTTTCCTACAAAACCTGTTGTTTTCTTTGTAATGAATTAATTTATAATCCCTAAAACATAAAGTGACCCCAAAGACCTTCCAGGGCTGGCCAGATAAACAGAGTGGGGTACATCCATAACAGGGTTACCTCAGTGATTTTTTAAAGGTCCCCATCATCCATGAAACCACATAGGGGATCGCAAATGCATTCTGCTGAAAGAAGGGTTCCCACAACAATAGAGGCCCGAACTCAATTTATAGGACATGAGAAACAACTACAGGGGAAGAAACAGAGCTGGGATTAGGGGGTCAGGGGGTGGGCACAGAGTGGGGTGAGAACTTCAAAGCTGGGTGCTCTGTGTCTTCCTTGGGACTGAAAGCTAACAGCTCTCCACCAAAGGGGGTGAATTTCACTCTACACAAATTATGACTTAATAAATGCTTTGATTTGACTGTCTTTGGAATTTTCTTTTAATTCCTATACCCAAAAGAATATGCTTTCTCACATTTGAGTTCATGAGCAAAGAAACTCCTTGAAAAGTATAACTAATTCACTTAGCCAGGGACAGAGTTTAAGGTAGGAAATTTCAAGTTCAAAGCCCCATTTCCATCGAAAGGCTGAAAGGAGGCTTTAGCGTCTCCTGTGTTTTTGAAACCATGGTTTGGGGACCTGGAGTGATGGCTAGGGATTAAAGTTGTTCAGAGGATCGAGGGAAGGAAGTGGTTTTAATAAATTCCAGAATATTTGCATTGGTTCCTTTTAACAAGAAGCTCAAATCAATTGAATTCAACAAATATTGTCAGACCCTGGGCTGGGGCCTAGAAGCCAACCCAATGGAGAATATTATTCTCACCACACCAATCCCCTGGGTGTCACCCAGTTAGATTAAAGTCCTGAAGACATTGACATCCTTTGGAGTTTAGGCCCCTCTCCACCCTAGGCCCCACAGAGAAACTACAACCCTAAGATGAACAAGGTAGAGGCCCATAGGGACCCAGCTCCTCCTATAGACGCACTCTTTATTATATTTTTTAATTATTTTGACATCATTTGTATTCCCCAGAGAGTTCCCACCACCATTCCACCTGTGCACCATCAGACTCACTCTTTAAATTGGCTTGAGCTACATGCTCTTTGTAGAAGCTACAGTTCATGCAGCAACTACTACCCACGACGGGGCAAGATGCCTCAAAATAGTGTTGGATTCTTGAGAATCTCTACAGATCTAAAAGGAAGCCAAGCAGGAGCTATTTGCCAGAACAGGCAGAGACCTCTTTCTCCCACCACCCATCTCATCCTCTTTGGTGATTAGAATAATTTCCCAAAGTTCATTCAGTACATTTCTAACATACCACTGACTCACTAGAGGCCCAAGCACTGAGCCATGGGAATAGAACAATCTGTAAGGTCTAGCAAAATGATCGTGGGTAAAAAGGATTTAAAGAGCTAATGTTTTATATTGAACTTTTTAATAAGGCTGATATCTCCAAGCCTGTGCATAGAAACCAGCAACTCTGCATACAATAGATGGCTTTTGTCTCCAAAAGTCTATTAACACCAATGAAAAAAGTTAAAGCACTGCTTTGTAAAATAAGTCTGAAAAAAAGCCTCTTACTGAAATAATCACAAAACAGTGTGGTCATCTGGAAGTGGAGAATGTTACGGTCTGCATTACAAATGGAAACAGAAAGGCACTTTTATGCTCACCCAATGCTGAGTTCCAGCAGGGAGATGTCTCATGGTGAAATGTCTATGTCACTGTGAGGACAGCGCCTGACTCAACTCTTTTAGGCCCGACCGACGGATGTCGTGTAGACAAATATCAATGCTAGAGCAGACACACTGGCTCGCTTCTTAAATCACTCACAAAGCGTCACCTGTTGGGTGGTGGGGCCCCCGTGTGGATGCCAGACTAGATAGAACTGAAGGTCATAGTGGGTCAACCAGGACAGAAAACACAGGCCAAGGGCAGGCTTAAGTCAAGGTCAACCAGCTCCTTGTGATTTTTTTCAGAGAAACTGCCTACCATTCCTGACTAGCCATGTGCCAAAAGGCAAAGCAGCAGTTTGAGTCACTGTCACCAAAAATAAAAACAACTCAATATCTTGCAGCTGGTGAGTGATGAACACACTGTGGCCCTCTATGCAGGAGTGGCTCCTCGCCGTAGAAGTGGCCACACAGCTCCGTGCATCTCCCTGGGAACGTGGCTCAATTCTCATAACTCAATGCATGTCTCTCCACCTCTTCCAAAGTGCAGAATAGCTTTTGGTGAAGGACAACTCAGGAGCCTGAGGCAGGCATCCCGGTACTAACCACACACATACTCACCACATGCTCACCATGCTCAGTGGCTTGGCATCCACTCCCTTCATCCTCACTGTTCCTCTGAAGCAGGTCCTGAAGTTATCTCCATTATCAGGTGAGAAGACCCAAGCCCAGAGAGGTCACTGCCGTGCTCCAGATCACACAGTCAATAGGAAGCATAAGAAGGACCCCACCATAGCCTAGGTCCCATGGGCATCACCAGATGCCCCAGGTGGGAAACCACCTTGAGTGTCCAGAGCACAGCCTCTAAGGAGTCTGAGAAGTGCTCCTTGTGGCCCCAGAACTCCTCTGAGGAACACCTGTGCTGAGATGCCAGCTCACCTGGATGACAGGCATGGTGTCCTCCAGCTGGAGACAAGTGGGCTTGTATAGCAGGAGCAGTCTCTGGATTTGCCTGAAATGCAGATGGGATATTGTTGTGAGTGTGTGTGTGTGTGTGTGTGTTTTAAAGGTGTTCATTTCAGAAAGTCTAGCTTCCCTTGAAAGCCTCACATATTTCTAAGTGAACATTTCTGCAAACCACCTAATAAATAGGCCCTTTGACTGGGACAGAGGTGAGGGATAGCCTATATGTTTGTGTCAGTGAGACTGAGGGCAAGAAAAGGTGCTGTTTGTTGTTAGGGCTGCATTGTTGGTCCCCCAAGAGCTTGCAGGAGGCCACAGGGGCTGTGCCCACATGCCCACTTTCAGCTCCGAAGTCAAGAGCAGCGAGGGTGAAGAAGCACCTTCTCCAGGCAGGCTCCCTAGGAGCTACTGCCATTCTGAGCACCTGTCCCAGGCGGGGAAGGGGGTGTCAGTGAGCCTATGGGCATCAGAGATGGCAGTATAGTCTGAAGGGGTACAGGTCTTTGTTCTTCCTGAAACACACTGTTTTTACATTAAATGATCACAGTACAGAGCCCTGGGGACTCTGGAAATGTTTGCAAGCCAGAAAATAGAGAGGATTTCAGCATATCTGCAAGGTCACCTTCCTAAGCTATGAAGGGAAGAGCCAGGAGAGGCTTTGTGGGCACCCAGCCTCTTCCCTGGCAGGGGAAGGGCGAAATGGGCAGTGGGCTCGTCCACTTGTGAAAGTCACTTAGAAAGCACTTATTGGATGGGTAATTGCCATTGACTACAATTCACTCCCAAACAACACCATTCCAGGTACCCCTGTAAATAAACACATAGTAGGTGACTGCCACGGGCCCTGGAGTATGAAGAAGAGTCCACTCAACTAGAACCAAGAACAGAGCTAGGATCTTCGACCCATTCAGAACAAAGACTGACACCACTGGTTGCTCCAGCTGCGGGCACAGGGTAAGGGAAGGTAAAAGAGAAGGGGGTACAATTTAAATGGAGACCAGCAAAAGTGGGTGAGTTTATTGAAGACTCAAAACCCAAGTTGAAGCCATCCTCAGTCAGCTTCACTTCTAAGGGGTTGCTTGGCACCATGGCTGGCCCCATCTGGGAGACAAGAACACCACTCTGGGTCTGGGCAGTCTGTCTCCCCGAGAGCACCCATCCCATCCTCACCCAACACCCGCCCTACGCCAAGCTCACCCTTCCCATCACCCACTGAGTCAATAACCTAATTCTCCAGTGAGTAAGGAGTCTGGGTTCACACATCAGGTTGTGACTTAGGGATTCTAGAAGTGCAGTGACATGGATCACCCTGAGTACATGCTGGTACATGATGGGTCCCAGAAGTCATAGCTTCAAGACTCGGTGGAACATTACTCAGTTATGAAAAAAGAAATAGTGCCTTTGGGACAGAGCAGATGGGCCCTGAGGTGGTGATGCTGAGTGAAATGAGTCAGAAAGAGACAGACAGTTCCAGATGGTCTCCCTCATTTGTGGACTATAAAGAACCAAAGGAAAGAAACAGCAAAGCACAATAAAAATAATTCTTAGACTGAAAAATATGGTGGTGACAGGGGTAGGGAAAGAAAGGGGAGGGGAGGAAAAAGGAGAGGAAGGAGCATTGACTCTGGAGTTTGGGGGGGGAGGATGGAGTTGACTTCACAAATTAAGGTAAATCATTTGAAATTTGATAAGGGGGAAAGAAAGGAGGGAGGAAGGAAAGGAGGGAGGGAGAAAGGGAGGAGGGAGGGAGGAAGGGAGGGAGGGAGGGAGGGAGGGAAGAAGGGAGGGAGGAAGATGTTAACATTCCAAAAACATTTTCAGAGTTGCTGCTGTAAAAGCAATGTTAACCAACATACTAAATGGAGTCTGGGGAACCCTAACCCTGGTTTTCTGATCCCAGCCCATGGCCCTGCTCAATGCATCTCAGATTTGACTTACTCCAGAAGAAGCCTATGGCCGCTGCACATCTCTCTCCTGCCCCAATTCTCAGCGGAAAGTGGAAGGTTCATGCATGCTAGTCCTGCCTCCACAAATAGTGTACTTTCTTACTTTTCTATATGCACATTTCTATAAAGCCATGTACTGCAAACATATTTCTGGTTCTGGACAACTTAGATTGACACATTTTTTTCCAGGCCTCCTAAATCACTCCCTCCTGCTTGTCATTTAAAGAGGAGGAAACAAGACAAAGAACAGAAAGACAAAGCCTGATAAAATGTTAAACTCATCAAAAAAGATGCCACTGATCCCAAACCTGGGAGGATAGGGGGGTTGGGTGTGGCCCCCCCCTTATCAACAAGAGAATCTCAACTGGCTCTGGTGACATGGCTTCTAGAACACACATTTTGTGGGGCCTGGCACCCACCTTCCAGCTCGGCTCCAGCCTGCAGAGCCCAAACTACCTACGTCACAACAGGTACCCCTGGTTTCCTAGTTCATGGTTTGGAATCATTCTTATTATTTTATTATATGCAGTGATAAAAAAAAATGCTAAAATGTGAGCTAAAGTAAACCAACAATGACTCCTGTAATTAAAAAGAAAAAAACCCACTGAATTTTTTAACCCCATGTGTACTCTTTGAGGAAAATTTCTGTTTGGTGTCTCTGTTCTGCTGCCCAGGCACCTGCCCACCTGAGTGTCTTCCTCTTCACCTGAGGCAGGTGATAAACGGGACAGGTGGGGGCTAAGAATCAGCCAGAGAAGGAGCCAAAAGCCCCACAATGTGGTCTTCATCCCCCAGGGTGGTATGGATGTGTCTGGGAGTAACTGACACCATCCTGGGCATCGGTGGAGTCACCCACCTGTGCCAGCCATGCCCACTGCTGCCCAGGTCTACCAGACTTGTCCACATGCCATGGCCCACCTGGTTCCTCATGATCCTTTTTGTCTCACCACCTATGGTCTCAAAATCCCCAGCCCAGAATACACTTATTTCCACCTTATCCAACGTCAGCACACATGGCGATGGTGGAGAGGACACAAAATCCACAATGAACTCCAAGCAGCCAGGTGTAATAACCTCACACATTTCAGAGGTCAGAGATATACAGTTTATCTCATTTCCTGTCATCTCAAACCCAGAGCCAAAAGGGGCAGCCTCTGCAGTCTCCACTGGTGGAACAAGCGGCCCAGCCAGTGTCATCAGCTTCACAAACAGAGCTTAGAAAATCAGATCCCTGGGGGTAAAATGCCCCAGATTTTCTTTACAAAATGTATTTTAATTAGATTTCTATGGTCGGGTTCAACAACTACAAAAAAGCAAATATAAATAAAAGCTCTTAATGGCAGTGAATGACTGGGGAGGAGAGATAGCTGGGAGAGGCAGTCTAGGCCTATTACTCTCAACCTTGTAAGTCCTCAAAGTGAAGACAATTATGTCAGAACACCTTCTTCCTGTTGCTAAATAAATTCAAATAAGCTTACGTTACTTTTAAATGGCCACTTTTCACTGATTCAGTATTCATTTTGAATTCCACAGGCCTGAAGGAAGATGGCTTTGGATGGGCATGTTTATGGAGGAATGAGGGGCAGATGGTCTAGTCTGGTCCGCCGGCAGCTCCAGGTTATAATTTAACTGCTCTGGAAGAACAGCGAACAACCACCTTAAAAGCAAAGTCCCTCCTCTCTCAGCCTCTTCCCATAACCTCCAGAAGCACCCAGGTGGAATCACCCCGAAGTCCCTGGAAGGCTGGGAGACCTGGGGGCACCAAGGAGGCTCCCTGCCCCTATCGGCTCTGGGCCCCTCTTGCCATGGGAGCTCTCGCTTCTGTTTATTTTGGATGGGGAGAGCAGGCTGTGAGATTTTAAAAAAAAAGGTTGTTTTAGGGTTAACAATACAGTGAAAGCTGCCTTGGTTTTTGGAAAAATCAGCCAAGGAAGCCCAGGAAATTTCCAGGAGGAACCCAATTGCTGACAAATGCCATTTCTCTGGTGCCCAGACCCCCACCCAGATGGCAGGATCTGCAGCACCCACCCTGGTGTTGCCCTTCACCTCAAAGCCAGCCAGGACATGGACCCCAGCTCTGCTTCTGGGGGGTCTCTGGCCACCGAACCTGCTCAGAGGAGACCAACTGGCCTGCAGTGACTTCCCTGCCCCAGCCCGGGCACAGACGAGAGGGTTCCAGAATTGGAGAGCCTGCAGCCTTAGCCACTGGGGACTCGTCCATGAACTGCATGCTTCAAAATTATTCCAGCACATAGCTAAATGCATGTATGTCCATTGTAATTGAATATGTTTTCAGGACAACACATCATAGCTCATAAAAAGAATAAAATTATATATACAGTGAAGTTTCATATTTGTGTCATTATTTATAATACATACACTATATTGAAAACCACAATAAAAACATTTTAAATAGGCTTCAGCAGTAGGATGTCTAGTGAGCAAAGGAGGACGTTTCAAGGATTGCAAATTTAAGACTTGAAGGAACAAGCTGCTGGCCTCCTGAGTAAGGTCCACGCCTCCTTCTCAGAAGAAGCTATTGCCTGCCCCCATCAGAGGAGACTAGAGCAGACACCAGAGAAACAGTAATAAAAAAAAAAAATAGTTTCTATCCAGGTTTTGCTCCCCTGAGGATCTTAAGAGTTGTCAGCATTCCTTTAGATAACAAATCTTGTTTCCCCTTAATTAGCTCTCCTGCAGAAAACTGCCCACAAACAGATGGCCATAAAGCTAGTCATGTCATATTTTCAGTGGGAAAAACAAACAAAAGGAAGAAAATTAACAGCAAGACTTGAGTCTATTAAATTGCATTGAATTTTATTTATAGGCCAATTGATAATATCTTCTCTTACTTGAAAAGCGTCACATGACGCTCCTCCCTAAAAGACCTCTCCCACCATGTGCTCTTGGGCAGCTAACACCAGTGGTCATGAAACCTCGGGCCCATCACAGTGTGTCCACACTGAACCATGATGCCCTGGCCTTTATTTACCTGCCTCCCCCAGACTTCTGACCTGCACAGAGATCTCTGTTCCAAGGCAGCCCTTCATGTCAGGGCTCCAGTCCAAAGGCAAGCTTGCATTTCTGCTTGGTGCATACCAGTTTGAAAGGAGTCAGGGATTCTAAACCAGTAGACCCTGCACACAGTTGTCCCTAAGCAGGTACATGGGCACCCAGACTGGTTCAAACATGGTGTCAGCTGACATGCAGAGAAGCCAGCTGGACCAGCCCCTGTGAGCTGGCACCCTGGCTCTTGGCCCACCCAGGGACTCAGGGACTGCCACTCCGGAGCCTGCCACCCCACTGAAGCCACAACATGGAGGCAATTCACCACTCACTCAAGACCACAGGGGACACTGGACACCAGCAATGAGAATGGAGTACTGTCCACCACACCCTGTGCTCCTGGGTGCACCCACATACCAGCAGCTTCTAGAGCCTCCCATGAGTTCCTTCCTATCCTTCCAATTCACTAGGGCCTCCTCCCAGTACTCATTTCTGTTATAGTGCATTATATGACATAATATGTATAATTTATTGCACATTATATTGCTGTTTTGTTATATATAATTACTTATGTAATATGCATTCACATTTATTTTCAGCTATGACAACACAGAGCAAGTGTCTGTGTACTTCCTATTTCAGATGTGTCTGCTGAGACCATTTAATTTGTCATAAGCAGTCGGGTTGTTGACCTCATAATTCTTTCAAGGTGTGAATGTGACTGCACTTAGCTTTATGCTAGATCATTTTCCACATGTGAGCAGAAAGCACCTAACTGCTCTGGGTGCATCTAATGTGAAAACAGTTTTAGCCTCACCCTTGGGCACCTTAGTGAGATGCCAGTCTTGCCTGAGGGCACTCACTGCTCCTACTACCAAGTGTGTCTCAGGGGTCCACCCTCCCTGGGTTGTGCCCATTTAATTTACATAACAAGAAAAATGCCTGTACTTATACTTCTAAACCCCAGCCCCCACTACCTTTAATTAACAGCACCACCCTCTCCCCTTGAGCCATAGCCTGTGTCTCTCCAGAAAGAGCCCTGGCATCTCTCAAATGCTTGTGTAGAAAGACGAAGGGGGCAGTAGGATAGGGCCACAGCCTTTGCTCTGAGCTAAGAGGTTGGTAAGCAGCAGAGCCAGACACATTAGCTCATCTCCCCAGAGAAAAGGTATAGACTCTCAGCTTTTATTAATTAAAAACAAGCTGGGCTCCCCTGTACCAGGCTCCTCTCCTCCCACCCATATCTGCTTCCCCGACGAGACAAGCGACAAGAGATTGGCAGGTGTGAGCTCCCAGGGCATTGCTGCAAAGGGCCCCATGGGACACACAGGCCCAGTCTCATCCTGGGAAAATTCCCATATGTGCTGTCCCTGAAGGCAGCCATGTTGCTCCCAGCAGAAGTCAGGAGCCTCATGATGGACAGGCAGGTCACAGACCATCCTTCCTGCGTGGTCGGGGCACTGCCTGACCTCAGTGCAGGGTACACGCCATGGGCCAGGCTTCCTGTCAGGGATTCTGCTTCACAGTCGGGGCTGAGACCTCAAGGAGGAAAGGGGCCTTCTCCAAGCCCTGCAGTGGCTTGGAGTCTCTCTAGGCCCCTAGAGAGACTTGGGCCCTGCATCATCCTGAATAGGTGCCTATTTGCACGGATCCGCACTCACTCTGACACCAAAAAAAATCCATGGACAGGTCTCCTGTCTTAGTGGTGGGCCCCCCATCTTAGCCATGGGTGCCTATTTGGAGCCAAATTCAATGTTCAAGTGGACATTCACCAGCCCTGCAGCGGCAGCATCACACCTTCCCCTCCTGTGCATGGTCCTGCGTCATTGGGTTATTGAACACCTCTGCTTCATCTATCTATTCTCACAAATGATTTTGAGAATCATCTAGAAAAGAAGACAAATATTTCAGTAAATATTAGGGCACTTAATCTTTCAAGGCTTAGAAGTAAATTGTCGTTTTGGCCCCAGGGGCAGGGCCTGGACAAGCCCATGAATTAAACCACCACATACCAGGGCTATGAGAGGAACAGGGGTGCATCCCTGGGTCCTGGGAAAGGACAGCCCCGGGCAGGTGTGTTGTGGGGTGTGGGGACCTCTCGGGGTCCTCTCATTGGATCTGGCTCTTTAAATCTTGTTCCTTACTGGTTCACTCATTAGCTTAACAGCTGATGCAAAATAGATTGTATAGCTGAAAAGGTCAGTGCACTAATGGAAAGGAACAGAGTCCTGGGAAAGCAGAGAGAACTGGCTCAGAAATTGATTTTGCTTCTAGCCTAAAAGCTGGTAAGGAACAAGGAAGGAGGAGGTATATGCAAAATGGGAAGGGAGAGAGCAGGGAGTCTGCTGGTAGTAATAGGGCTGGGACCTGGGGCCTCGAGCAAGACTCATGCTACCCCTGGACCAGCTCAGAGGGGCCTTGAACTTGTTTTAATGCCCTGTTGGCATCATCTTGAAATTCTTTATTGTTGTTAATTCTGCATCAGGATTTCCAGAAATTATGTAGCTGGTCCTGGGAAAGACAAGTCAAGAGAGAGACTCTGTAGGGCTCTGGGGCATGGGGATCAATCCTCCCTTAGACTAGTGGGGATCTCAGAAACCCAGTCACTAATGGGTTCCATCCATGGTGGTTCCATACTACATCAGTCAATGTGAAGTAACCCAACCGTTTCCAGTGAATTTCATAACCACCTGGCTTTATGTAGGTGATGAAGGTAAGGAAGAATAAATTTTAATCTATTCATGGGAAAAAAAGAGGAGGAGGCTGGGATACTCCTCCTGCTTTGATATTACACTGCTGAAAACTTAAATACGGCGGTGGAGGAGAAGGAAGAAAGCCAGGAAAGAAGGTGGAGGGGAAGGTAAACTTCTGCTGTGAAAATGTAAATCAAGAAACTTAAAATGTTTGTAGCTTTGGATCCAGTAATTTTATTGCTAGGCCCCTCTCCCAAGGAAATAATCACAAATACTAACTAACAAAGCTTTGGAATCATCTGATATCAACTATTAAGAGAATAACAAATATTTGTTAACAAATGTTTGTTGTGTGGTTGCCTATTGCAAATAATTTATAATGACATGGAAAAAATTTATGAAATTCAAAGGGACAGATAACTGTGAGCATATTGCATTGTTAGTTGTGAAAGTGATATGGGCAACAAGATGCTTTGAAGGAATGATATGAATGGTGATAAAACTATGGGTGTTTTTGTTTTCCTCTGTATAGTCCATGTATTTTTATGAACTTTCTTCAATGAAAAAATACTACTTTAAGAATCCATATATATATGTATATATTGATCCATATATATACATATATATATATGGAGAGAGAGAGAATTCTAAAAGGTTCTTTCCAGATTTCCCACGATGAGAACTGATGCCCATGACTATGGTACTACCTGGCAAAAAAGGACTTTGCTGGCTGAGTTAATCAAAGGGAAGTTGTCTAAGCAGATCTAATCTGCTACCTGCACCCTGAAAGGCAGGGCATTCTCTCTGGCTAGAGGCAGAAGGGAAGTTAGAGAGAATCAAAGCATCAAAAAGTCCCACAAACCTGGCTCTTGATATTCCCAATGGAGGAGCTGTGTGAACAATGTCATTCATTTTTGCTTTAACATCAGGACTTCCCTGACCCTGGAGGAATTGCCTAGCCCAGGGTTACCCAACTCCAAAAGATAAGAACAACTCACCTGAATAACACCTTTTAAATACAATTGGTCTAGAGCCCACACCCACCCACCTCTTTAATGGGACTCTCATGCTCTAAGTCACCTGCCCCACCCCCACAGTGCTTCATGCACACCATGACCCTGAAATCATTCACACCAGTGATCCTAATCCTGCTTTCCCTGCCTTGCCCCTTCCTTCCTGCAGAATCCAGGAGGCGCCTGCCCACATCTGCCCTCTGCCCTAGCCACGCTGGTGCTTCCCCAAGGGTCCGCTGTGGTATGCACATTCTCCAGAGACCACGAGAACTACCTTGTAGTGGCAGCTGTCTCCTGACCTACTGACCTCACTGAACCTTGGATTTCTTGTTGGTTGCTATTAATAAATAACAATTTAAAACAGAAGTCATGACCAAGCCCAGAGGGCACCTGAGGGCCTGTAACCTCCAACCAGCATCCAGCAAGGAATGAGGACTTTGGCCCTACAACCAGCAGGAAGTAAATCGAGTCAATGGCTCAGGAAACCTGGAAGAGACATCTCTAAAAATACAGGTGAGAGTCCTGGTGGACCAATCCCCTGGTTTCTGTCCTCAGAAGCTGAGCAAAGGAACCCCTGCACCCCCCTGATTTCTGAGCCAGATAACTGTGACATAGTAATGGGGTGTTTCTGTCCCTGGAGATTTATTATGCATCATCGAAAGCTAGTACAAAACATAAAGAAAAAGAGGCATCTGTGCTCATTCATCTGTTATATATATAGGCTGCCTTCAGTGCATGTAAAAGTTAAACTGGGGTATTTTGTCAAATCCAGACAAATCATATCATCTTGTTGACATTTTCAGGACATGGAGCATTTTACTTTTGGTTTTTAATAGAACTCAAATCTCTGACTATCAGTCATGGGCATGCAGAGCTGAGGCGGTCTCCTCCAGGCCTGGACCTCTGCAGGGCAGCTGATGGCACAGAATTGATCCCCAGGGAGCAGGGTCTGGGACCTCAGACCAGACATGAACTGCTGTAATGCCAGGAAGGTACAGAGCGAGTTCTCAATGATTCCAACAGACGGGTAAAGGAGGAGTCCTGGAACCCTCGGTGGCTTTTTTGGGTTTTCATATCAGAGGCAACCAGGTACATGGCAGGCAGGGGTGCCAGGGTGGGGGGGTGGGGGGAGCAGGAGGCTGGCCTAGCCCCCGGCGTATCTTCACTCTCTGGGAAGTGGCTGTGGCAGCTACTGCCGCTGCTGCTTCTACCTTTCTCTCTCTTTGCCTTGCTTGTTTCCTCTCTCTTTTTCTACTGGCGTCCTTGCGATGCTGCCCTTATATGCCCCGTGTCTCAGCCCAGATGTGCCCACTTGCACATGCCGCCATCCTACTTGAAGTAGGCATGCGTGTAGGATCGCATGTGTCCATGATCAACACCAATGGTGGGAGGGCGGAAAAGTCTATCACTTTTCCAATGGAAAAGTGTTACCCTACAACTGTTCACCTTCTTAACACTGAGGCTCCCAGTGTAGCTGGAAATGTGCCAGGTACCTCTCCCCCACTTCCCTCTCTGAGCCTGTCCCACTGCAGGAACTGGACATAAAGTACTACCTCATCACATCCACACCCATCTGGAAGACGCTCCTGGGCCCTTGAGAAGGGAGTACCTTTCCTGCATCCAGAGTTCTCCGGTGTAACAGGCCTGTCCTATCAGTATGGTCGGCACTGCTGGAAACAGTCCACAAGGACACACAGCTGCTCTCCATCTAATCAGAAGGCTGTGACGTGACATAAATTGCTAAAGTTGATTCTAAATGCCATGCACATGTCACACACCTGTCGTGGTGGTGGTGTTGAGCCAGGTGCAGGGGTGGGTGGTAAGTCAGAGGGACAGTGACATTCTCAAACCAGCCCCAACTCTGAGAGGTGCTCTTCCACAATCTAGTCAAATCCCCAGTGTCAGGCAAGGTCCAGACAGGCCTGGTTCAGAATCCGGATCTGGACGGTCATCACAAAACCCACCCAGGCAGCTCCGGGCTCCCCATCCACTCCGAACCTTACAGCCACAGCACGTGGCCCTCATATGTTTGCCAACGAAATCTCAGCCTCTGGGCCTCCCTGGTGGTGCAGCAGGTTGAGCGCTGCACTGTGAAGAATCCATGGCACAGCAGCCCAAGTTCAATCCCTAGTCAGAAGGGACCCACATGGTGCAGCAGACCTCTCCTGCCTCGAACGCTGCCCCCCTCAGCAGTCTATTTCAGTCAGCCTGCCTGTTCTGCTCCCCACTCTGTCTCTGGTGAATCCTCTTACCTCTTGCGATTCTGGCCTTTACCCTAGTTCTTGTATGCAAAAATAAATCTTAAAAAAAAAAAAAAAAGACATCTCAGTCCCTACCCGGGGAGAGCCAAAGATCAGAGGGATTCTTTGAGACACTCAGAGAAATGCTTTCTTTCCTTTGGTGCGTTTTCATTTGCTTGCTAATCAACACCTTTGTGTGTGCCCATTTGCCTCCACACTACTTGGCATCATTCAGCCTTGATGGACCTGAGGTTGGCACTGCACCTCAACCTCTGTCCCCTGCCTGATGCCCCTGCCATCCTCTCCTGTGTGCCAACTTGGCCGTCCGCCCTACAGGACAGCTACATGGCCCAAGGCCCATGGGCCCAAGATGGAAGGCCTCTGAACAGCAGGAGTGTATAGGGTCAGTGAAAATTGTCATCATTGGTGTCGACACCTGCAGTCCTGCATGCATGCCTGATGGCGGGCACCTCAAAGAGGGTATGGGCGAGCGCAAGTGAGCGCACCTGGGCTGAAACACACAGGGTATAAGGATGGCATCCCGAAGACACCAGCAGAGTAGAGAGAGAGAAAGAGAGCATAAGCAGAGAGAAGAACAGTACAGAAGAGAGAAAAGCAGAAGCGGCAGCAGTAGTAACAGAGACACACGAGACATGAGAGGCTAGAGAGCCCAGAGAGTGAAGATGCACTGGGGCTAGGAGGCCTGCCAGCCTCCTGGACCCCCTGCCTGCCGTGTACCTGGTCACTTCTGATAAAAAGAGTAACAAAAGCCTGAAAAAGCCACCGAAGGCTCCAGGACTCCTCCTTGACCCATCTGCCGGAATTATTGAAAACCTGCTCTGTGCATTGCTGCCACTACAGGAGTCAGAAATGCTCCAGAGTGGGGCCCTGGGACCACCACTATAGGAGAGGAGGTGATGCCATGACGAGCACTGCAGAAACACAGCAAAGGGGCCTGGTCAGGAGCCAGGAGGGTGGCCAGCCTTCCACCTCAAGCACCCAGACTCCTGGAACCTCACGAGCCTATATGTGCACATGAGTCGGAGAAGACGACCTTCTAAAGATTTTCTCCAGTGAAAGTTAGGTCTAGGTCTCAGACACGCCCCCACTGTGGCCCACTTTGATTTAATCATCCAAACCTTCTGAGAACTGCATAATCCCAGCCCAGACACCCAGGCACCACTACTGCCAGTGCCTCCAGAAAAGCTGCCAGAAACTGCTCTTCCCCTTTCTCTGAGGTGCTCCATGTTCCATGGTGGGGGGAGAGGACCATTTATTTTTTAAATCTGACTTACACCAAAACCACCAGCCAACTCTACCCAAACCAGCAAATAAAAGCTCATGCCCTTCAGCAGACAGTATTGTTCAAGTCCAGTTCCAAATTCCAAGAATCAAAAAGTTGTTGAGCCCTTCACACACTTAAGGAAATGAAAACAGAATCTAGAATGCAAGTGTGACTTCTTGTCTAAATTGCCTTTGCAGTTTGGGAATTAGTTCTTGCTTCTTTCACACTCCAAGGAGCCAGGACAGTGAAGAGTGGAACACTGGACACATCCAGACACACAATCCCCCACAACCCAGGGGATGGGCAGATGTGACTGCCACCTCCAGGAGTTCCTAGCTGTCACTGTTTGTGGGGTCACTCAATTTGTGACCATTTTTTCAGAAAACAGCTAATATAGCAGCTAAACATCTGGGGCTGGGACCCAGAGACTAAACCATGACTGTTCTTCAGCTTCCCCCACATGGTAAATGTGACCACTCACAAAAAAAAAAAAAAATGAGTAATGTGCTGAAAACATAAACCTGACCCCAACAGCACAGGTGTGAGACCCCCGAAGAGTATCTTGAACCATTATTAAAAGCAAAGACATCTCTATTAAACAGCTTGAATATTGTGCCTAAATAATCAAACAAAGTAGCCAGATTTTCTATGAAGGGATTGCTTCTAACTCACATCTGTAGCATTTTATGATGAAAACATTTAACTAAAACTTCTCTATATTGCAAAACAGGCCAACTTCCTCCTCATGAAGATGCAAAACGCAGTCTTTTTTCAAAAAAAAATGGGAACTGGGTCTTAGGACTGATTCAAAGCAGGTGAAGGTGCATCCGAGCCTTACAGTGGAGACTATAAGCCCAGGCAAAGAGGGGGTGGCTGAGGGAACACCACCAGCACTGTGGGATGAAACAGCCACTTAGGGGTGCAGGGCTCACTTGGACTCTGCCCACCACCTGGCTGGCTACTCACTCTCCTCCCACAGAAACACCTGCCATGAGTATACAGGACTTGGAGAGTTAAGGGAAGATGGTAGGGTATCTGGGGCCATGCTGAGAACTTAATCGCTGTCAGTAAAAGCAGAGCTGCTGCTGACAGAGAAGTCCAAGGTGACAGGAAAGGTGACCTACCTGGAGGAGGTGGAACCCTGTAGGTAAATGGAAGGTGATCAGGCTTTTCTGCCCTCCTGTCATTGGTGTTGATGATGGACAACTGTGGTCCTGCATGCATGCCTAATGGCAGGCACCTAAAGTAGGGTGTGGGCATGCGCAAGTGAGCGCACCTGGGGTGTATAAGGGCTGCGTCATAGGGTTGCTTGGAGAGAGAGAAAGGTGGAGAGAGGGATAGAAGAAGAGTAAGGAGCAGAAACCAGAGTCCAGCCTCCTGGCCCCCCAACCTCCCCTGCAAGCCATGTATCTGGTCACCTCTGATGTAAAGAGTAATAAAAGCCTGAAAAAGCCACCGAGGGCTCCAGGACTCCTCCTTGATCCATCTGCTCAGATCACAGAAAACCTGCTTTGTGCCCTTGCTGGCACTACAAACCCTCTGCACAGAAGGCAGTCCTGGAGTAGGCTGGAGGGGGGTAGGCCCCGCCCCACCCTCCACAGAGCACCGCGTGCCAAACACCAGCTCATGAAAAAAGACACACCCAAGCTCACACACCCACACTCAGGCAGTCATGTGCACACTCACATTAAAATGGATCCACACACTTGCACACTCACCCAAATGCTCACAGTCACACACACTAGAACTCATACTCACCCATTCTAGTGCAAACATGCACAGGCAGGGACAAGGCAGGGAAAGTGGGGAGGGAACTAGCCAGGCTTGGGAAGGGTTGGGGACAGGTAGGCACAAGCCGCAGCCCCCAGGAATCTTGTGCCTGTTCTCTGGCCTCTCTGACACTCTTGCTCTCGAGTTGTCTCATAGTCTTGACCCAGCGTCATCCTTGAAGTCGTAGTCCCATCTCAGAGTGATGCCTCCCTGACAGTTCTGGTTTGTGGCACAGGTGTGAGCTCTCACACGTGTGATCCATGCTCCCAGGGCCAGATGTCCACCTCGAACATGTACCCCGCGCCCATGGCCCTCAGCCCAAGGCATCCATGCTAGCGGCAGCCTGATATTCCATTTACCCTACACCCATGCACATACCACACGCTCATGCACACTCATACACACGTGAGCACCTCAAATCTGAGCGAGGACAGTGCCACCAGGACCAAAGGAGTCAGAAATGGAGCCTGATGGCCAGGACTGCCTGAACCCTGGATGTGCCCCAGGCAGGCCAGCAAGCTGTGGGAACACAGGTGCAAGAATGCCCCAGGCTGCAAGAGGAGTATCCAGAAGTAGGTCAGCTCCATCAGGGAAGTACCAGGCCTGCCTCAAGCAACGAGCCACTCAGTAAAGTGGAGCAGGTCCCAGCAGCTGCAGCCAAGGTGAGGTCAGTAGGCTGGAAAGAGGGGTGACCACAGGGGGCTCGCTGCTGGGCCAGGGTCCTAGAGTTCAGAGTGAGCAGACATGCTTTCAGCCTCCACAGCAAGATCTGCCCACAGCACTGTGCTGGCTACACAGCTGCAATTTGGAGCTAATTTTCCCTTTTCCTGCACGGTATAAAACTTTAAAATACTTTCCCTTTTTCTGCACTGAAAGTGAAAACACTAACCCCCAAGCTAGGACCTGTAAAGCCACCAGAATTGGAGGAAGAATCCGGTGAGCACTTCACAGGTAAGGCAAAGCAGGATGGATGCGTCCATCCACATGCACATATGACACATGCCCAGACACATGCATGCACACTCATGCCTGCACACAGAGAACATGCTCACACACATGCTCAGGCACATCCATGCAGATGCACACACCTCATGCACTTACACACACCTTCGTACATGGCTCACATGCCTCACAAGACCTCACACCAGCACCCACATGCACACACATACTTACATGTGCGTACTCCCCTGTGCTTGAATGCTAGATCATAGTGCCCCCACACACAGTCAGACCTCGAAGAGGAGCTCAGAAGATCCCAGCGTCTCATCAGTCACACACACCAGGAGTAGTGCACCCCAAGGCGTAGCCTGCTGGCAGAACAGGGGGTCCAGAGTCCAGGAGATCATTCTCACAATCAGCACACACACAAGCACTCACACTCTCACTCACTCGCACTCGTGCCCTTTCTCTTACACATTCTTGTAACCAGACTCCAAGAAAGTTCCTTTGGGGGAAGAATGCTGAGAGCTGAAAGGGAAGTGCAGGCACCAGCACCACCCGTCAGGCCCTGGGCCCAACACCAGGCCTCACCTCCAACAGCTCGAGTCCCTTACCAGCAAGAACTTCACCAGCACTGCTATCCAGTTCCAATGACTCACCTGTAGCTGCGGGCCAGGGTCCTGTGTTACTGGCCCAGGTTGGACGGCAGGCTGGACAATGGGGTGCGAGGAGGTGGACACAGCCAGCCAGCACTGGCAGTGGGACAGGGAGGACGAGCCTGGACACCTAGCCACCAGTACTGGCATTTTCCATCCCAGCCTCACTTCTCCCAAAAGCCTGTTGGGATCCCCACATTTAGAAAAGGCATTCTGAGGGGTTCAGCTCTCTGCTCCTCTCTCTTGCCCCTTGTGACACTTCTGGGCAGCTTTGTGACTGTCACCTCTGAAAACACAGCTATGAAGACCAGAACACAGTCGTGCTGTCTCCTAGTAAGCAGGCAGTTGTTTCTGCTATTTGGACCCATGAAGGGACTAGGGGAATGGGCAGCACAGGCAGTGGGTGGGAAGAGACTCCATTCCTAGAACCTGGGCCCCGGGACAAAGAAGCACATGGTGACTTCAGCAGGGTGAGCATGCCCAGCCCTCAGCCAAGGGGCCAGGTGAGAAGGGAGACGCATGTGCCAGAGTGTCAGACAGAACACGAGGGCCCCAGAGAAGGAGAAGACCAACCAGAGAAGGGGGCATGAATGCATATGATGGCTTTGTGCATAGCAGATTGCCATAACCTTACCTGCTGGGAGACCTGGGCAGCGATCGTGTCACAGTTTATATGGACCAAGGGTCCAGGCTCAGTCTGCTGAGTCCCCCCCATCAGGACCCACCAATGATGTCAAGACGTCATCTCAAGCCCCATGGAGGCCAGATTTCTCTGCTCACGTGACTGTTGGCAGGATTCACTGCCTCGTGGGCTGTGGTCAGAAGGCTTCCCCTGGTCCCTACCACCTGACGTCCCAGAGAGCTCACACCACGAGCATCAGCTTAATCCACAAGTCGGAAGGAAGTCATGTCTGGAACCCTGTCTTTCTGCAGAGTTCCATAGAGGAGGAGAGAGAAAGTGGCCCTGAGCAGCTGCATGGCTGATGTTAGAGCCCACACACGCTGGAGGAAAACCAAGATGGAGTGTGAATCTATCATGGAGAAGGTCCTTGCAGAGACCCTGAGCTGGGTAAGCACTTCTGGTGCATCAAACTCTGACAGTGGGTGGAATTACAACTTTCTGAATAAGATGCAAAAGCAATTCCTCTTCCCAGGATTCATGACCATGTGCCCCAAATGTTGATAAGGAGATTCTGAGTTTAATGTGTTATGAATAAAAGCTAAGCTTAATTCTTATCAAACTGACAAAAAAAAAAAAAACAGGTCTGTCTTTATGAAATTCAAAACCAGAGAGAGAAAAAGCAGCAATTCATATGCAAATTAATTTCCTCCTTCAAAGGTAAAGAGCTTGGTGCTAAGTGTTCTTGAGAAGTATTCGTTCTCCAATGAATAATTCATTTGTTTTAGAAAGCTGAATTCCTAAGTACTTAGCATTGGGTGGTTTACATTAAGTACAATCTATTATACTTAAATAACATTATCATGTAAGCAAAAGGTTAGAATACTAAAGATCACAACATCAAGAGATAAAATCTATTTCAACCTAATTATTCAAGAACTGACCCAACATTTCCAGATTATCTTCTCTGTCAGGAAGCCTCCCTTTAACCTACTTCATTTATTTACCAAAATCATTATAGGCAGTATAGAGGAACTAGGAATGAAAAGTCAATAAAAGTCACTTTAACATAGAGGTCTCCTGTTTACATGTCCTCAGAATAAATAGTGGCAAGAATGGCTTAAATTGAGTTTATTAACTTGGGAATAGAAAATCTTTATCACACTTAATCCCTGGCTTACACAAATTCTGTTTTCCAAGGCTACTGGAGAAAAAAATTATTTTGTGCAACACAGTCAGACGTGTACTTTGTTCATACCCACGAAAAAATAAGAGAACTTAAATGCAAAGATGTAAAGGGGGCCTCCCTGGTGGTGCAGCGGGTTGTGCACCACACTGTGAAACATCCACTGCACAGCATCATGTGTTCGATCCCTGACCAGGGAGGGGACCCACATGGCGCAGCAGACCGCTCCTGTCTTGCCCGCTGCTCCCCTCAGCAGTGTATTTCAGTGGACCTGCCTGTCCTGCTCCCTGTTCAGTCTCTGGTGAGTCTTCTCACCTCCCACGATTTGGCCTGTACCCCAGCTCTTGTATGCATAAATAAATAAATTTTTTTTAAAAAAACATGTAAAGGGCAGGTCAATCAATTAGACCATAGAAGCATAAATAAATTCTACACAATAAAAAAATCCATTTATATAACAAATGAGAGCTAAAAAAAAAAGTGCAACTCACTGCACAGACAGAGCCTATCTTCTTAACACATAATGAGCTGTAATAAATCTTTAAGAAAGAGACCAACAAGGCAATGGGAAACAGGGGCACAGTGTATATTAACAGCATTTCCAGAACAATCACTGCAGATGGCTCTGAAACATGAAATGATTCTGAAATCTGTCCTTCCATTCTCTCCCCAAATGTGGGCTCATCCTCAACTCTTCTCTGACCCTTGCCCATGTGTACTATGCCAACCACCTGAAAAGGATGGTTGTTCTGAAAGGATCCAGAATCTTACCCATTTCCCATCACCACCCTTCTTACTTAGATTATTGTAATTCCTAACTGAGCTCCCTGATCCTCTATGTGGTCCCCTCTACTCTTCACAGGGCTTCCAGACCATCCTTTAAAATCTAACCCTAGGTTGGTTTCCCATCTCCGGGCCAAAGCTAACACCCAGAGGCTTCAAGGTCCACCAGTCTGTTCCCTGTGATTTTTCTCACTGTCATGTGCCCCTCCATCCAATTATCCTGCCTCCTGGTTCTCCCTAAAGCAGGATGTGGTGATCCTCTTTCCAATTTGTGGCAGCCACAGATTGTCAGTATGGTGGCACTTGGTAACACATCAGTGTTTAGATGTGCTATGAAAGTATTTTTTCAATGAGATTAACAGTTAATTCAGTGTCCTTGCATAAAGCAGAGGGCCTTCTCTAATTGGTACGTGTTGTCTAATTGGTTTCTCCACCTTAAGATAAAACAGGCCATTATCCCAGGAGGGAGAGGGAGTTCTGCTTCCCATGTGAGTGCCATAGCAACTCTCTCCTGGGTCTGCAGCCTTCAGCCTACCCACAGACTCCAGGCCTCTTGGGTTCACTGTTGCCCAAACAGGTTCCTAAAAACAAACCTCCTTTGCCATGGAGAAAGAGGAGCCCCTTACACTGCTAGTGAACCAATATAAGCATTTTGGAGTGTGGTCTGAATTTATATTAAAAAACTGAAAATGGAGGCCTTCCCTAGTGGCACAAGGGGTTAAATCACAGCAGTTAAATCCAGAGCCACTGCAGCATGGGTTCAATCCCTAGCCAGCCCAGGAGCTGACCCACATGGTGCACCAGACCTCAACTATCTCCCCACTGCTCCCCGCAGCAGCATATTTCAGTCAATCCACATATTCTGTTCCCCTACTCTGTCTCTGATGAATGCTCACACACACACACACACACACACCCCACACCTCTGGCCTGTACCCCAGTTCTTGTATGTATAAATAAATAAATCTTTAAAAAAGAACCAAAAACCTGAAAATGGAAATACCAAATGACCCCACTCTCAGGCATCTATCCAAAGAACATGAAACCATCAACTCAAAAAATGATATGCCCTACAATGCTTATTACAGCATTATTTACACTATCTTGACATGGAAACAACCTAAGTGCCTATCTAGACAAGATTGGATCAAGAAAATATGGTTTATCCACATTGCAAATCTATTCAGTGATAAGGAGAGAAAAAATGTTGCCTTTTACAGCAAAATGGAGGGAGTTCTAGGGAATTGTGTGCAGTAAAGCAAGTCAGAAGTACAAGGACAATATTGAATGGTTCCCAAGGCAGATGATTGGACAAACTAAAATAATCATAAAAACAGGTGGTCTTTAATAAGCAAAGAGGTTTCTGAGATTAAGGGGTACTGGGGGAGAAAGGACCAAAGGGATGGTGAACACTAACCCCACTCACGAGGGCTCTGTGTGACCTGTGACCCACACAAGCCCCACATGTCCAGCTCCTTGGTACCAACACTAATGAAGGTTAAGATTTCAACACAGGAATTTGAGGGAGACAAATGACCATCCATAGCAGAAGGTGATATCATTTAACAGCAATTATTAAATTATATATGCTCAGTTCTTAGAACAATGTCTGGCATGTTAAATTTGCTATGCAAATATTTGCTATTTTATTTTTTTGTTTTAGTAAACACTCATTTTGACTGATTGGAACCCCACACACATTCTTTCATATATAGTGAGAAATGAGGGAGGGGTGTAGAAAGACCAAAAAAAAATAGCAGGGTATAGATAATAATGATGTCTAGATGGATGGACAGACAAACAGACAGCTATCCTCTTTATGTTTCCATGGACTACCCACACTAAGGCCATGCCCAGTGGCATCTCTTTCTCATCCCCACCATGAGGAGCTGGTGTCCATGTCCTTCCCCGGTATGTGCCTACTTCAACAAACAGGTTTTGAATTCTGACATTAAGAAATAATCCCTGCAGCTGCTGGAACATTCGCTCTTGGGACGCTGCCCGCAGAAGCCACACCTGAGCTGCAGAAGCCTAAGAGTCCTGGACGGGCCATGTGTGGACCCTTGCTTGACCACCCCCACTGAGTCCAGCCATCATTTGTGCCAGCCCAGCTGCCAACAGTGAGCCAGGAGGCCTCATGGGCAGCCCAGACACTGCTCACTCCAGGCCTTCAAGTTTCCCTGGCTTCCCAGACTCCACAGAGCCAGAGGAACACCCACACTGAGGCTGCTGGAAATCCTGATCCAGGGAGTCAGAGCATGACTAGTGGCGGTGTGGGCCTGGGGACCGGGCAACTGAGTGGCAGCCTCGATGGGCAGCTAATCTCTGAGCAGAAATACTCCATCTCCTGCATCCTTCCTGAGCCTCACACACCCCCTGCCTCATCCCATCAGCTCTGTGCAGGTGCCAGCCATTCAGGTCTCCCTCCTCTCTGCCCACTCACAGCTGCAGGCCCCGTCCCCACTCCAACTCCTCCCCTGCTATGTTTGTCTTTGCAGGACTCAGCACCATGCAGGGTAGTACTTTACCTGTTGGTTTGAGATGCGGGGCTTGCAGGGTCACTCTGTTCATCACTACATCACCAGCACCTAGAACGATGCTTCATTCAGTGGATGCTCATAATGGTGAGCTGACCCATAAGTGAATGAATAGGGTTCCAAAGAGACCTTCAAATTAAAATTTCAGTCTCACCCAGGAGTCACAAAAACCCATCCATTCGGCGAGGCCCTGTGCTGGTGAGCTTGGGTGAGAGCGTCAACCAGGACAAGCTCCTCCAAGGAAGGTGGGTACTGAGACCCCAGCCAAGGGCACACCCAGCTGGACCCAGCAAGATTGTCTTGATGTCTCCTCCTGAAGTGCCTGGCCACATGAGGTGACACAGCCACAGGTGAGCACAGTAGCACTATGTGAACAGACAAGCCAAATGCTCTTCAGCAGGTAACTGCTAAGGCAGTGCTGCAGGTGCCATGGCAGGGGGAGGCAAGGCAAGGCAGCCCCTGCTCCGCTACTTCCCTCCTTCAATGAGGCTCCTGGCAACAAAGGTGCCAGTCACCTGCTTACTTTAACTTTACCTGCAACTCACCTGCTTACTTTAACTGACATCATATGAGCTTCAGGGCATGTGCCTAGAGAACAAGACAACATGCAAACAGGTGTGTGCACGTTCCACCAGCAGGCTCCAAGGCAGTGATGCTCCAAGAGGGCAGGAAAAGCGACATCAGGTGGGTTGTCTGTGCACTTTCAGGGCCGGGGAAGGGAAAGCTTCCTTTGTCAAGGGGAAGCTGGTACGCTGGAAAGATCTTCTCTTTGATCTCTTCTGCAAAGAGTGGCCACGTGAGCTCTGGCCTCCCTTCTGCTCAGGTGAGGTGACAGGCACTGAGTCAAGGTGGGGTCTGGTGACAAGAGAGGACAGAGACCTGGGCTATTGCTCCAGAAAGAGGCCATGGAACCATCATAGTGCTCAGAGCCACCTCACCATGCTTGGTAATCCTGAAATAAACAATAGGTGCTTCTGGAAAATTTCTAACAGCAGTTGTAGCTTGCAGGATGGAAGGAAACTTCCTCCATGTAGGAGTTGGTGGGGGCATGGCTGTTTGTGTTAGCACAGCTAACCCCGGGCATCACAGCGACAGGCGCTGCCTTCAGATAAATAGTAAGGGAGGAGGGGCGGGAGCCAGGATATGTTTTCCGCTTCTCTCCCCTTTGGAGGTTTTCTTCCTCAACATTGTTATGCAAGATAAAAAGGAAACATTCAAAATGCATTCCATTCAGACTCTTTATAACTGTATTTAAAAGCAAAGCTCTCCCCAGACACTGTTTTGCTCAGCTCTGGGTGCACACATTTGCAGTAGTCTCCGCCCCATTGAAACTGCAGACTGGAGCGGGGGCACCCTCACCGCCTCTCTCACCTCCTGGGCAAGGCCACCAGGACCCCTGACTGCAGGGCTGAGGGCTCCCACCCCTTATAGGGCTTCCTCTAGGGCCAGTCGCTTGCCCAGACAGGAAAAGTCGCTCACTTCCTCACAGTCATTTCTGGTGCTAAATAATTCTCACCAGCAGTGAGTCACCTCCCCCCCCCCCATGGGTGCCCGACTCCCCAGGCCCCTTCTCATGATAAACAAGAAGACTGGGCCTCGGGCCTAATGAGCAGAGAGAGAGACAGGCTCCATGCGCCATTCAAGAAATAAACGAGCACTTACAGGCAAGTGAATTCATCTAAGCCCCAATGACACACTGCACCTCACTCTGACCCGCGGTTAGGTCAGGGGCTTCTGTGATCTGTGCTCTGCAGCAGCTTGCAAACCTCCTCATGACCTGAGACGTAAATCAGAGAAGTGGAACATGCCCTTTGCAGAGTCAAGTAAAATGCAACAGAAACTCCTCTGCAAGCAGGTCTGGAAAACAGCCCCGGTGAAACATGGAGAATGAGCTGCCTGCAACCTGCCCACTGCCCTCCTGGACTCAGACATTGTCCAGAGGAAAAGCCAAGACATCAGTTTGGTTGGAGCAAAGTCATCTTCCCATGGGCTTCTCCTAAAAAGAGCAACAACCCCAAGAACACACTCACGTCTATGTCACTGCATTTATTTTCCTAGAGGTGATGGTGCTGCTGACACTGCCACACTGGATCTAAGGTTCACCTGGGCCCCCCTTCTCACTGCAGGTGACCTGGGAGCCAAGTAACAGGAGGATGTTTATGTGGTTTATGAATCAAGAACATAAAGTCAACTTCTCTGTCTGTCTCTCCCCTCCCCTGTCACTCTGCCAGATACTGTAAAATACACGATCCTCTGTCTTAGATACTGTTTCTTGCAGCTCCACCTCCATCTGCCATGTTCCCGTCCTTCCTGCTATTCCCATGGCCACACCAACCTTATCATCACTGAGTCCCAGTGCTTATGTGCAGCTCCTTCTTCCAAATCTGTTTTGGATTTCAAAACAGCCATGGCAGCTGGTAAATTGAGCATGGACCCTCTGATTGGGGAGCCCTATATGACCCGGGACCTATGGTCCCGGGCCAGCAGTCCTACCCCACATAGCCTTTGCTCCCACTCTCCACCCACTGCTCTCAGCCTCTCTGCAGCTACATTGCCTTCCCTCTGCCTCTCTCCTCAGCCTCCATGCCCTCAGGCTCCCTACCTCAGCCTCCAAACCCCAGTCTCCCTCTCCCAGCCTCCCTGTACCCAGACTCTCTGCCCTCAACCTCCCTGCCCTCTGACTCCCTGCCTTCTGCCTTCCTGTACTTCTGAGCCTCTCTCAACCTGCATTGGACCAAATCTTGGCAAGATAAGAAAGCAGGAATGTAGCTTCTCAGCGGGCACGAGTCCCTTCTCTCCCCCAAGCTGGCTCTGAGGGACAACAAAAGTGTGTGTTCATAGGGCTGCGTCAAAGATCACCCTGCTTTTAAATATGCTTCAGCCAGCATTCAGGGCTGATCCTGTGGTCTCAGGGGAAGCCTTGGCCATTTCCTTTGTATCCAAAACACGCAGGACCATCCTGCCTGCCGACTTTTCCAGTCTCCATCACAGACTCGTGTCCGAAATATGCCCTTCTTCCCCCTCTTCTCAGAGCCACTCTCCTGTGAAGACAAGGGCCTGTAAACCCAAGCAGATGCGGTGACTTGCCCATGTCCTGGACTGGGTATTTGCACAAGGACAACACAGGAGTGCTGTTCTCCTAGAATAAGCAGTGAATTAGCAAACGTATCTCTCTGTCATAAACATTTGCTGAAAGCAGTCCCTGGGTGATTGCATGAAGGATGCACAACAGCTATTTTTAACTAACAAATGAGAACAGCAGCATCTAAATCTGGATGGTGGCTCAGCCTGGATGCTGGGAGCTGACTCTGAGGGTGGAAGTGCATGCAGGGAAGACCCCCTCCCCTGGCCACCAGCAACTGTCACTGCCACTTGGAGAGCCAGGCTGGAGGCGAGGGGCTGGCTATTTGTCTCTCACCGCCAGCCCACAGCCAGAAGAATGGAAGGACTCCCCTGCCAGCCTCTGTCCCCAGGGGATCCAAAGAAAAGATCCATTCCTGTTAGGAGCACACTGTCCCAGGACATCACAGAAGGGCCCTGGAGCGGGTGTAGAAGAGCAAACTTCCTGAAAGTTAAGTGAAAGGTCTAATATGAGAAATTAGGCCTACAGTTGTTTTAAAAGAGTGAGCTGATATCTTAAAAAATATAAATCAACGATAGTAGGACTGGTGCTGAAAATAATGAATCTCATTTGCCCCCAGGGTAAACCCAACCTGGGAAATAGTCCCAAGATCACATTAATTTGCATTTTAGGGCATCATTGTTAATTTTGAGGAAAGAAGTTTCCACCATGGACAGATGAGTAGGTAAAGAAGTGTTCTAGATACACAGTGGAATACTACTCAGCCATGAAAAGTGATGGAACCCTGCCCATTTTTTTTGCACTATTGCTGTTTATTTATTTTTAATGGCTTTTTTATTAATATAAAATATTTTTTTTAAAATTTACATATACTTGCCATCAATTGTAACCCCCATGTATTCCCCATCACCATGTTGTTACAGGGCAACCTTAATATAAAATGGGATTGCCTGACTGGGTCCTCACCCGCACACTTGAACGGCACAAAGGAAGATGGAAAACAGCAAGGAGACCTGGAGGAGGCACGTAGAGCAAAGGGACATGTAAAAAAACTGTGCTTGCTTTTGGTCTTGGACTGGTTAAAACAGATGTGGGTGAGAGACCCTTGGGAAAGTTAACAATAGCAGCTTTCATCTTAATTTTAATTTTGCTCTTTTCCCCCCAAATTTGTCTAACTCTTTCTGACCCTTTTCTATGGGTCTCTACTGAAAGGTCCTTTAGATGTGTGGCAGGTTTTTGAACCTTGCTTTGGGCCAATCCTATTTGGCTGGACTTCTACCCTCAAGGAGATGGGTAACTTTAAATACTTAACTGGGCCTCCCCGGTGGCGCAGTGGGTTGAGCAACGCACTATGAAGCGAACCGCAGCCACTGCAGCACGAGTTCGATCCCTGCTGCCGGCCAGGCGGGGGGACCCACATGGCGTGGCAGACCTCTCCTGCTGTGCCCGCTGCTCCCCTCAGCAGTGTACTTCCGTTGATCTGCCTGTTCTGCTCCCACTCTCTGTGGTGAATCCTCTCACCCCCCCACACACCTCTGGCCTGTACCCCAGTGCTTGTACGCATAAATAAATAAATCTTTAAAAAAAAAAACTTTAAATACTTAACTTAGTAACTATATTCTTTGTTCTTTCTTTATTGTACCCTAGTTGTATTAAAGTTCCTTTCCATTAAAAGCCTTATATGTTGCCTTAATGCTGCGAATGGCAAAACCCATTCAGAGAGGGCAGGTTTGGGGGTTCTGGGGTGCTACTCTCCCTGCCCTGTAACAATATCACCAGTGCACCATCACCTCAGTCCCCCATGCTCCCGTCTGCCCTCAACCCTCCCCCTCCCCTCCCCACCAAGTGTCCCCAGTCTGTCCTTGTCTCCTCATTTTTGGTTTCTCTGTCTTTATTGCTGTTTTTGTTATTATTATTGTTGTTATTCCTTTCCTTGATCCTCCTTTGGTTCCCTTATGTTCCTCCTAAGGGAGGAACCATCTGGTATTTTTCTTTTGCCTTCTGACTTGCTTCGCTAAGCGTAATCCCCTCCAGATCCATCCATGTTCCCATGAATGAGTCTAGTTTTTCATTTCTGATTGCTGAGTAGTATTCCATCATGTATATGTACCACAGCTTCCCGATCCACTCATCCACGCATTTAGGTTGTTTCCAGGTCTTCCCTATTGTAAAGAGTGCTGCTATAAACATAGGGGTGCAGGTATTCTTTTGAATCAGTGTATGTGTGTCTTTTGGGTCTATTCCTAGGAGTGGGATTGCTGGATCCTATGGAAGTTCCATTCTTAGTAGATTGAGGAACCGCCATACTGCTTTCCATAATGGGAACCCTGCCCTTTGAAACATTGGATGGACCTAAAGGGAATGATGAAATATGTGTGAAAATGAAAGTGATGAAAGTGAAATATGCGAGGCAGAGAAAGATAAATACCATAAGATTTTAGTCATATGCGAAAGATAAAGAAACAAATTAACGAACACCACAAAAGTTAGCTAAACCAAGTAAAAACAAACTCTTAGGTTATAAAAACAATCTAGCTACAAGTTTACTCAAGAAACACAAAAAGAATAAAAGGCAAAAGAAAATAAATTCATGAGGAAGAGAAATTAAAAAATAAAACTTGGAGCTTCTGGGTGAAGATTCTGAGAACTTTTGTTACTTTCCATTTGGTAAACCATGGGCATCTCCCTCTACATAAAGCTAATAACATGATTCTCATGTCTTTTCCATAGATCACTAAAACTTGATTTCATTCTGATGGGTCATCTTTGTTATCGAAGATGAACATCTCTGCTGACTGGCTCAGGAACCAAATGTGCTGCAGTTATGGAGACTCAGTATCCAGAGAGGGACACAGGGCCCCGGGTAGAGCCTCCCCCTCTACTCACATTTCCCTGCAAAGTGCATGAGCTAAAGTGTGAGAACGATCATTTACAAGAAATCACAACACTTGCATTCCTATATAAAAGACACCAAGTAGCAACACAGGTTTTTATAGGTCTACCCTGGTGCACAGAACACAAATAGTGTGGGAAGGAAGAGAAAGGAATCTTCTGAGTTCCTGGGTGCTGGGCTGGAGTGGCTAGGGATGGGGAAAGAATGAAATTCAAAATCTTAGTACAATGGAGCTCAAAGACCTGTTCAGAAAAAAGCATCACTTCATCTGCGATCAAGAGCTCAAAGTCACAGCCAAAGCCAGGGAAGAACATTCTTCCAGGCGAATTTACTAAAATGCCTTTGGCCGAGCCTCTGTAGACACGAGCAGGTTGGGACTCCCCACCAGCCTCCAGCTCCATCCTCAGAACACACGTGCTGAAGATCATGCTCTGCCCCAGCTAGAAGATCCCCCAGGTCAGAGCTCGGCCCATGAGCTCACTACACACCAGGTTGAAAGGTCACATAGGCCCCTCACCCTAACTCCTCACCCTAACCCCTTACCCAAACCCTTCACCCAGGCCCACAGGGTGGCAGTTCCCAGAAGCTAGCAGTAACCAAGATACGATGACCACAGCAAGTTGCTCTCAATGTGGAACAGGATGACATGTGACTCACGTAGCTCAATTCCAGTGGAATGTGGCCCCGGAGACCTGAACGCAATCTGGGGGGCTTCAATATGGATCACCACCGACAGACAACTTCTTCCCGCCACAACCTTCCTGCCAGAAGAAACTTCAAATTTTTCCACTCCAAAGTACCCCACCTATAAAAACCCAGCAGCCTGTAACCTGGGCACGACTTCCCTGACCCCCACTCTGGGGATCAGAGAACCTCACCTGGGAGCACAATAAAAGTTCCTGCTGTTGGTCCTCCCTGGTGGTGCAGTGGGTTAAGCAACACCCTATGAAGCAAATCTCAGCCACTGCAGCACGAGTTCGATCCCTGCTGCCAGCCAGGGAGGGGACCCTCATGGCGCAGCAGACCTCTCCTGCTGTGCCCGCTGCTCCCCTCAGCAGTGTACTTCTGTTGATCTACCTGTTCTGCTCACCCCCACCCCGAATCCTCTCACTCCCCCACACCTCTGGCCTGTACCCCAGTGCTTGTATGCATAAATAAATTTTAAAAATCTTTAAAAAAAAAAAAAAGTTCCTGCTGGTCAGAAACTTTGGCTTGGCATTCTCTCTCTCCCTTTTTCCCTCTCTCTCATCCAGTCACTCCGAAACCTTTCACAGACCTGGTTTCAAAAACTAAAAGCAGCTAAGTGATGTCATAAGGGAAATTATTTTTCTAAAGTTGATGCTATGATTTAACATTTTAAAAGGCAATTATCTGACATGTAGGGAAATAACAACCAACCGAGAGCACAGGTTTACCCAGGAAGCATGAGGAAGGATGCTTGTGTTTGCTGCTCACCCGAACCCCTTGTTTCTGAGAGGCATGAACAGTTGGGGGCAAATTTTCAGAGGTCTTCCTAAGCAGCCATTTTGCAGAAGTGTTTGTGGTTGCTTTAAGCCAGCTGACAGTGAGATGGATAGGACACACCTGGAAGTTCAGTGCAGTGGCCCAGCCTGCTGAGCTAGGGGCCTGAGGGGCATGAGTTTCAGCTCCTGGAACAGAGGATTCAATATTTCCTTAAAGCTTTTATCAGCTCTAATTAATTAACGTGGTTGGCCAGCCATTTAGACCAGCCTGAGGGAGACAGGATTGTCCAGGGCTCCTCTAAATCCCCCTCCAAGCCAACCTGATCCTCCCCCAAGCAGAAGTGAGCTGAAATTGAGACTCACCCCGGAGAGAACATATTTTATCCTGCAGCACCAGCACAGGGTGGCCAGCTCTGTGGAGACTGAGCCAGCTCAATTAGTCACTGAGGTCTTCTGGAGGCCAAGGCAGGGGTTTTTTGAGAGCTTGGGGGTCCTCAGACAGGGTACCCTGTGGCCCTAAGATGTTAACAAGCCTTCTGAGCCACTCTCAAAACATGAATTCCTGAGTTGCCCACTTCACTGTGCCTGCTTGACCTAGAGGAGTGAGTCCAGGTGACTGACTATACGTGCACAGTCACACACTGTATGCACACATGCTCACATATTGCATGCACACACATACATGACAAACACACATGCATCCTCACACGGCATGCACACTTGCATGCTGCATACATGCATGTTCACATACTATGCACATACACACTCGTGCATGTCGAGCACACGTTCACACTGCATGCACACATGCACACTTGCATGCTGTATGTGATTGTGCATGCACAATCACACACTGCATGCACACACTCATACATGGCAAACATGCATGCACACTCACTGCATGCATGCACGTCCACATTGCATACACACATGTGCTCACACACTGCATGCACACATGCATGCTCACAGTTAGGTATGAGGGGTCCTGAATGCCCTGCCCTCTGCCTTAGCATTCTCCTCACCACTGGCAAGCATCTCCCACTGCAGGTCATGTCTTCCCCTGAGCTTTCCCAGCCCATCATGGTGTGGTTCCCATCCTGACTGCAACCCACTCTGCACACAGCAGTTGCCCATTAAGTATTTGTTTAGAAGAATGGATCAGCCCATTTCAGTCATTCCAGATCATAATCATTATTAAGTTCAGAGTAAACAAATATCCATAAAGTGTTTTGTTCATAAAGTGAGGGGGCAACAGAAACCCCTGGGAATCTCATCTGCTCTCCCATAACATTGGACATTTCATCTGATGCCCAGCATCCTTGTGGGTTCAGAAAGGTTATGATAAATAAAACATATGTGATATAGAACATGCCCTCTTAACTATATTTAAGTATATAGCTTGATAGTGTACATTTGTTCTCATTGTTGTGAAACCAATTTCCAGAACTTTCTCATCTTCCCCATCAGAATATAACACCAAGGAAACGCCAGCTGCATACCCCACCCCCCGGCCCTGCAACACTCCTCTCCTTTCTGTCCCTGTGAATTGATTCTCCAGCCTCAGGTAAGGCTTTGTGGAGTATGTGTCTCTGTGACGGCTGTCACCTGTGGTCTCAGCTCCATCCACGCTGTAGTAGGCACCAGAATCCCCTTCTTTCCTAAAGCTGACAACTTCCACAGGGCAAATGCCCTGAACCTGCATCTGTGGAGGGGGCCTTGGGCTTCTGCCATTTGGCTGCTGTGAAGATGCTGTACAGATTGGGGGTGGAGCTTTTGTCTCCATTTTATATTGAGGAACATAGGACTTAGGTCATGCGAGGTCCCAAAACTCACTTATCTTCAGGGACTGGGCTGATGTCCAGTGCAGTTCAAGATCCTAGACCACTGTCTTTGTCTTTCTAATTTTGTTTCACACAATCCCCTCAAGCTCCTTCCATTTTGCACAAATGGCAAGCTTTGTCTCTCCCTTGGGCTCAGGGGTACTTGTCATGTGGAAAGAGCACACTCATCCCCTCTGCCCTGGGCTCAGGTGGGCCCACGTCTTACCCACTGCAAAGGGGTCACGACCACTATGGTGGGGCACAGGTCTTTGGGTTGTGAGTTCCATGTCCTCCAGTTAGTTATCTGAAGTGCATTGAATGGTTTTTCCACTTTGTTTTTTAAGATCCATCCAGATCACTTTCCAAAAGACTGCTGCACTCATTCACATTCCCACCAATAAGGTCTACAGGCTCCTCTCTCTCCACATCCTGTTCAGTAAAATTCTTCAATAAGAGCGTGTTCGATGGCCTCCTTCCTAGAAAGGCGGCTGAACACTGGATGTGCCCTGGCATCTCTTGAGGTATCGCCCGGACCACGCTTTCTAACCCATCAAGCAAAGACGCCAGAAGCGCCTCACCTAATGGCGTCCTCATCATCTCCTAGGTCTGAGTGCAGGAGGTTGGATTTTGACCTTGTGCATTATGACAAGTGAAATGCCCACTATGGAGGTAACGCTCGAAAAAAGCTGCACCTCCGGGGATTCCGCACTTTGTAAATAAGATCTTGCAGCATCCCTTTGAAGAAACATTCCTTGTGTGGGACACTGTGGGACCAGTTACTAGAAGAGGCATTGCCCTGGGTGTCACCATAAGGGCATTTTGTGGATGAGGCTAGCCTTTACATCAGTGGGTTCCTGAGTAAGGCAGTTGGACATGAAGGGGAGTAAGAGCATGTCTTCCCCGCTCTCAGCTTACATGGTTCTCAGCTTGCATGGTTCTCAAATTGGAAGAGCCCGGCTGGGAGCACCTCTCCTTCCTCCCTCAAAGCAGGCACAGATGGGCCCCGGCTCCTGCGGGGACCCAGCACAATACCCCAGTTCAAGCTGCAGGCACCGTGTACCTGCATTAGGTAGCAGCATTAGGCAACACAGACCATCATCTTTTCCTTCACTTTTGCTGGGAAAAGGAAAAACTTGGCAGAAGAGGCCTCCCCTTTTAGTGCCCTGCCTAGTCCCTGCTGCTGTCTCTGTAGTGCCCTGAAGATGGGTCATGAGGCCCACATAGCCCCGGCAGCAGGAGTCTGCCAACACCAACTAAGAAAGAAAAGGCCCTTGTGTGCTCCATGGGCAGAGACCACCCAACCACACACAAACTAAGGTTGCTGGTACCTGGTGAATTAAGCAGCAAGAATCCCTTAAACCTCACTTGCAAGGACCCCGACCCATCGGGGGGGGTTCCTGGCACCAGCGCTCAGCACAGTTTTGAGGCTAGCCCAGCCCACGTGATCTGGGTCCTCCATCTAGGACCTAAAAGCAAGACAAAATTCCCTCTAATTTCCTGTGAAGGTTAGTGAAACCAATGACAAAGAGTTCTGAGAAAAGCATATTAACTGATGCACAATTGATGAACAGGCGTCATCTCAGGGGTGGGGGGGGGATCAGCACCGTGCTGCAAGGAGCCTTCTCCAGGGCAGCCCCTCCTTCCCAGCCAGAAGCTGGCCACTCACAAAGGCCGCCTGTTGCTTCCTCTGTTATTACAGCTGAAAACCTTTAGCAAACCTTCTGCACGGCTAAAAATAAAAACCACATCGGACCTAAAAGAGCCACTGTCAAATCACCAAACTCAGGGTTGTTTTTCTCACCATGTCTATGAAGCTGTCTATAAATAGAAAGGTCACTTCATCTTAATGAACACACCCACTAGGTGAGGTTTTGCAGACCCTACCTTCCATCGCAGTGTTAGCCCAGAGCCCACTATGTGAAGGACTGGCTGCCCCCCACCCCTGAGCCCTGGGGTGGGGTAGTTTCCCAGTCTGGGTCTGTGATTCCCAAGTTGTCTTTGGAGACTCCCAAGGTGTTGCACATTTTTCAGGCATGTGCATATTTCTAGAAATGAGGACGGAGTTACTGGCTTTAAGGAGCACGGGGTGCACAGCATGCCTCTCTGGCAGCCACAGGAGGACCATGCCAGCTCTAATTGCTGGGAAAGGCTGCTGTGAGGTGAGTTGCCAAACCTGACAGCAGGTGGGGGGTAGGGGGTTTCTCAGTCCCCCAAGAGGACCAGCTGACCACCCCCAGGTTCTGACACTGCCCACTTCCACGCACACCTACACTAGGTTGGTCCTACCCATGGACCATCTGCTAGGTGGTCCATCTGCTGCCCAGAGAAATGAGACCCCCCCCCATACAGCAGAGGAGACGGGAGCCCATGCCGCTCCTCCTGTAGACACTCGTGCGGTGCCCCACGAACTCAGTCCCTGGTGGGGAGGCATCTCCCACTTCCTATGGTCTCAATAGTGAGATAGCAGGTAATTCTCATCTCACCACAAAGCAGGGAAGATGCCGCTCTGCCAGGTACCAAAGCCTACATCTGGCTTGTCCACCCCACCCAGGGTCCTGCCTTAAAATGGTCAATGAGCAGACCTGCTCAAGTATAGTAATGAAACTCAGTGAAATAACCACAGTGCCTGGACTGGGTCCTGGGGATATGGCACCCCATCTGCAGGAGCAGTGGTGTGTGGTCAACTGTCTTTTGAGCTAGTTTTCAGGTTTTCAGAGAAGCAACAGGGCTGACTGCTCATCTCTGGTCACACAGAATGAGGAAGAGGCAGATGGGGAACCACCCAGACAGTATTGAGAAGCCAGCTTGTCCGCCCCCATGGAGAGCCCATCACTGAAAGAAGGCCTCTCTCCACAGGGCCTGGTTTGTAACTGAGATGAACTCCAGCCACCTTACCTTCTCTGTCCCCTGCAGCTTTACCCAGGGACCTCATGCCAACCATATCCCTGTGCCCCCAGTCTCTCCCCAGCAAATGCTTCCAAGTGTGACAGAAGCCCCTTCCCTGCCATAAAGGGAGGTGGGTCTTTATCCTGAGGCTCCAGCCTCCAGCAGATCCAGCTCCACTTAAAAGTCCTATTTCCAAACCCTGGTGCATATTTTTGGCATAAATGCACATCAGGCAAGTCAGCCTTTGATTCCTCAGTAACACCCGCACATGGTAAACCTATAAGTCCACTAGCTGTGTTCATTACTAAATGGATTAAAATAATTTTGTATATCATCATTATGAATCTGCCCTAATAAATTATACCTGGTCCAAGGAAAGAACAGAGCATCCATGAAATTATCACAGTGGTGGAGTGGAGCAACAATACACAAAGCCAGAAAAGTGTGCTGATGGTCACAGGTGCGTGGTGATGGGAGAACTACCAAGGGGAGAGAGTAAGCCCGGTCCAAAAACTAATGAAAACATAAGAAAATAAATTATTAAAATAAATACAATTTCGAAAACTTTATTATTGGCCCTTTACAGAAAAAGCTCAGTGAGCCCTGATTTAGTGCCTTCTTAACTTGATTAACTGACTTTTCCTTTATCCATCTTGGCCAACTGATGAAATGTACAGACTAGAGAGTGGAAGAGCAATGTTAGTGACTTGGTCTGGAAGTGAAGGTCTGACAAAGCATTGCTTCAAAGTACTAGCTTCACCAGAATCAGGCAAACACAAGATCCTCACTCATTTGATTTCTAAGGAAAACTGATTTTAGTGGAACAGAAATGTTAAATTATAAATTTTTTCAAGAAAAAAATCATGGAACAGGGAAGTATCCCCTACATCCCCATCTGATCTCCAAGTATTTCAGGTTTTTCATTCCTTCTATCTGATGTATATATTCAAGAAACTTCAGGAAGCAGTAAGATCAAAAGTAAATTTTCTTTAAAAACGCCTTAGATGTGTTTTTCTTAAGCTTAGTGGGCTGTTTTTCTTTTTCTTTTCAATTTCATTTGTATTTACCAGTTGTCAAAGCAAAAAAAACCTGATCTTGCTTTTCTTTTTTTGAAACATCCCCTGGAGGAACCACATAGACTCAAGACAAGCTCTTTATCTTTGTTGATTTACATTAAAATATACAAGGTGCTGGTGTTTTCAGGCTGCTTTCCATTGAGTGTTGTTTTTAGAGATTTTGGCAAAAAACAAGAAGGGAACCATCCTTGAGGCAATCTTCTGAGGCTGAGTGTGCATCTCGCTTTTCCTGCATAGAGGACGCAGGCTCTCCTGGATCACAATGAGCGCTTCTCCGACCAGCAGAGGTGGAAGGTTCTGCTGCAGATGCGGTCTCACCTCTCCATTAATACCTGGGAGGTGAGGGGGTGCAGTTTTATGATGGTAGTATGGGGGTATACCCTCTTGTGGAAAGGAGCAAAGCCCCCCATAGGACTGTCAAAGGCAATTGAGTTTCATTCTGTGGTGCAGCTTTGACCCAGTCAAGAACCAGTTGTACACAATTCTTCCACCTGACAGAGGGATGTGGTATCAAAACACAATTTGCTGCCCTCCTAAGCACCTTGGAAACTACACTCAGAAGCAACCCAGATTCCCCTTCGGTGTATTCCTAGCCCCCCACTTCCTTTTCCTGGGCCACCATGCTCCTTGTATTACAGGGCAGGATGAGGAGCACCCCAGAACCCTCAAACCAGCTCTCTCTGAATGGGCCCTGTCATTCGCCACATTAAGACAAACATATAAAACCTTTAATGGAAAGGAACTTTAATACAATTAGGGTACAATACAGAAAGGACAAAGAACATAGTTACTAAGTTAAGCATCCAAAGTTACCCATCTCCTTGAGGGTAAAATCCAGCCAAATAGGATTGGCCCAAAGCAAGGCCCAAAAGCCTGCCACACATCTAAAGGACCTTTCAGTAGAGACCCATAGAAATGGGTCAGAAAGAGTCAGACAAATCTGGGAGGAAAAGAGCAAAATCAAAATCAAGATGAAAACTGCCATTGTTAACCTCCCCACGGGTCTCTCACCCACATCTGTTCCAACCAGTCCAAGACCAAAAAGCAAGCACAGTTTCTTCACATGTCGCTCTGCTCCATGTGCCTCCTCCAGGTCTCCTTGCTGCTCTCCATCCTGCTTCCTTCTTCCTCCCTTCCTTCTATCCTCCTCTCTGCAGAATCTTCTTTCCCTGCTCAGCTCCACCCACTTAGGGCAAACCAGGATTCTGGAACTTCCCCCTTTCCTGGGGATGACCCTGTTACATTTGAGCACTGACCCCCCCACCTATCCGCCCACCCCATGGTACCTGCTTATTTAACTTGACTGAATTTTGGACATACAGTGAAACACCTCCTGTGTGTGTTGCTGGAAGGGGTACCTTCAGTTACAGTCACATACATCTATGGCTATTAGATCACCAAAGGAGCAAACACAACAGTGGTCCCCAAACTCCTACTGTCTAGTGACACGGAAGCACAACGCTGGGCAGGCTTTATAGGAATGCTGAGAGGTCAGGCTGACCAGCTTCCTTCCAAGGCACCCTGCTGCCCTGCTGAGCCAGTGGACAGAGAAGTGCTATTCGGAGACTCACACACACTTGACAATGACAAAATCACCTAACGATGAATTTCACAGAACACATCCCCATAGTTAAGGGACACGTGACTGTATAGGCAAGGTTCAACCAAGCAAGCCCTCTCATGGCACAAAGGAGGCTTTGCTGTGTGCCCAGATTGAATCCATGCCTGCTTAGGATTTTGTGTCATTCATCTGAGAAAGTTAATCTGAGCTGCAGTGTTAATGGAATGACTTCACTTGTCTCCTTCCTATTCCATGAACGTTACCCATTTAGTAAGTTTCAACTTCCTAGATGACTATCAGCTTGGGAGACACAAGGGGACAGAAACTTCACCTTGGTTTCAAGGCCAGTGATGGAGCAGTGACCTGAAAGAAGAGGGCAAGGGAAGCAGCTGAGTCCAGGGACAGCAACTCCCCTGAAGACAAAAAAGAACCATAACCACATTGCATATTGGGCTGAGGTCCAATTCCCCAAGACTGCAAGAATCCACAGGGTGTAGGCTACAGTATAGGGGGAAAGAATGTGGCAGGGAGGCAGCAGGCAGACAAGCTACCCAGGGCTGACCCAGGCTTGGGGGCTGCATCTAGCTATAAGGCAAGAATGGCCAAGTCCTGGGTAGGAAAAGCTGGCAAAAACTAAGTGGGTTAGGATCCATCTCAAGTCCTTCTCACTCCACAGAACTGAATTGGGAAGCAAAGAAAATAAGAGCATTCTAGTTCATCTAACTGGAACAATGCTATTTATGAAGGAACAAACTAGGAAGCTTAAAACTTCAAGTTTTCTCGAGCTTTCCATTCAAACTGAGAACATGAGATGCCAAGGATATGACATCCAGATATAGTTATTCCAGTTCATCGTTGGTAAGTAAGGCTGGAGCTACCAATATACTTCCTGCCTGATACATCATGTCCAAGGACTCAAAACCTGGTGAGGTCAAGGGCATGGATATCCATCTGGCACCACAGTTAAAATGTGATAAAGACAATTCACAGGAGAGAACTAAATCAGGTGGCAGGTTGGACAAGACAGAGTTCTCGCCCCATGATGTTGTCCCCCAGATTTCTAGAAATGACCAAGGAAAAATACATTTAAAACAGAACAAATCCATTAGGCCTAGAATATGAGAAAGAAATATAGCTTCAGTGATGAAGCCACTGAACTTTTTAGATTATTTGCTTTATCAGTTCACTTTAATAGTCCTAATAAAAAACATAACTTGAAGGCACCTGATGTTTTATAAAAAATGATAAAACAGGGCTCTCTCTGCCCCTCCCAGGTACCATCTACCTGGGACTCTTTATTCTCTCTTTTTCCTAAATAAAATTATCTTTTCAAGACAAAAAAAATGATAAAACCTAACATAAATAGCATAATGTTAGCAATTGTGAGGCAATAGGTAAGAAAACAAATAGTTAAGACTGGAAAAAAATGCATCCATGTTATTTGTGACAGGATATTTGGAAACACTCCTGACATTTCTCTCTTGGAAGACAGGCCATATGCCAACAGACCTTGTAGTACTGGAGGTCAGTGAGAATGTTAATAGGGAGTACTGACCAGAGCTTTACTCTGAAAGCAATTACAAAAATGAAATGAGTTCAGAAAAAGATGGATTGGTGTGCAAGCAGTAATCACAGGGATAGAGTCTGGAATTCTCAGACTTATGTGATTGGAATGGAACAATCTGTACTAAATTACTGCTTAGATGAAAGTGATCCAATTGTATCAAATCCTTCATCAGCGAAAAGTAAGACTTCCTGGTGCTAAAGCACTAATACAATGGGACTGTTTGTTACAGCAGCTAGCATTAATTGACCTTAGACAATTTCCTAAGTACTAATCACAATCAGAGAGCATAATAGGGGGTAGGGTGTTACTATCTCAGTCATAGCAACAAGAGAAAAAACAATCCTACAAATGCATCCAAGAAATGTGCAAGGACTGTTGTCGTGCAATGGACTTACTGCCCAATGTGCACAAAACAGTACCATGACACCTGATTTTGAGAAATGAAAGAGATTTTTTGCAAGGTTGACCAGCAAGGAGACAAGAGGAATACCTCAAGTATGTCCCCCCAACCTAAAGCAAGCAAGGACATTCATAAGAGTGGAGATCAAAAGAGAAAAAAATGTCTAAAAATGAGGCAGTTTTTGAGCATGGCAGACTTTGATTGCTCAGTTAAAAATCTATCCAGTATCACCATGAGCAGCTCTGTGCTCCCACCCAATGCCAGTATTTGGCCCTAAGGGTCTTGGATCCCTGCTTCTGGACAGAGGTTCTACCTCCCACTGTTCTCATCCTCACAGGGGCAGGTCAGGATACATAGGATCTGCAGAGGGAAAACCAAAACTCAGTGAAAACAAGTCTCAGAAGGAGTTAGATAAGTTTTGTGTGGTCTGGAGTCTGAAGGCAATTTGACCTATCTCACAACTTCATGAACACCTGTAAAAGTTACAGAATATCTGAAGAAAATGCCTGTAAGATATTTTTGCAGAATAGTTTAATAAGCATAACACTTGTTTGACTAGACACTGAAATGATGTCAATGCTCTGAAAATTGTTCTACAGATTCAGTGTAATCCTAGTCAAAATTGCAACAGCTTCTTTTGTGGAAACTGAGGTACTGGTTTTCATATGCATCTTGCAGAGTAAATGAGTATACCAGGATAACCCATAAAATTCTCACTTAAAGCATACAATTAAGGGAAGTAGTTAGGCCAGCTATCAAAACATTGTATCAAAACATGCTGCTATAGAAATTAAAATAATCTATATTTGGAGGAATAGAAAATACATCAATAGAAGTGAACAGAAAAACCTACAACTAGCACTAATGTAACATCAAATCAGTTTAGAAGGAATGTTCTCTTCAATGGATGTCATTAAACCAAATGGTCATTCATTTGGAAGAAAAATAAAACCTCATACTTAAACCAATACCAAAAATAAATTCTAAATGAATTTAAAAGAATAAATAGAAAATATCAGAATAGTGTTATAATCCTATCATGGGGAAGGGTTTTCTGAGCTAGTTACAAAACTCTGAAGTCATAAAGGAAACAGAGATTGACAACATGAAATTTTAAAATGTACATATGACCAAAAACCACAATAAACAACTAGAAAAAATTTTAAAAAAATGTTGAACAGTGTTGAGAAAATATGAGTAAACAGGCTAAAGATTTATATCCAGCATATATATTGAAAATCACCTATCACTCAAGAAGATAAGTGACCCCCAGAGGAGAATGAACAATATTATGAAAATATTCAATATTATGAAAAAGAATAAATACCAGTAGTATGTTTGATGTGGAAGGTTTTTGATGATATATAGTTAATAGAAAAAATAATCAAGGGCTGAAGAGTAATAGGTACAGTATAATCCCATTTACATGTAATAATTACAGGTATTAGAATGTGTACAGTAAGACAAGAAAGGATCTAGAAAGATACAAATAGGATTGTTGATCTAGCTCCTTTTGGGGAGAAACTCTCAAAGATGATTTAAAGGAAAAATGACAATTTTCTGCTTTATTTTAAAGTCTTTATATTTTTACCTAGATGAAGAATTGTTACATTTATACATATATATTTTAGTAGAATTTATTTTTTAGAATAGCTATAGGTTAAAAATGAATGGAAACTGAAGTGAGCACTTAATTCCCCTGTATCCACAGCCTCCCACCATCAATATCCCCATCAGGGAGTACACTTGTGCAGTCTGTAAGACTAGACTGACACACCCTAGTTGCCCAGAGTTCATAGTTCACAATAGAGTTCACTCTTGGTGTTGCACATTTTATGGGTTTAAACATGTGTCAACATAACAGTGCCACACAGAGAAGTTCCACTGCCCTAAAAATCCTCTGTGCTACTAATATTTATCCATCCCAGGCCCCAACTCCTGGCGACTCCTGGTCTTTTTTTTTAATCCTTTTTTCAATTATTATTATTTTTTTTATGCTTGCAAGTTTTATTTTTTATTTTTTTTATTAACTTTCTTTTATTTATATATATATTTGACATCAATTGTAATCCCTATGTATTCCCCATCACCATATCACCAGTGCACCATCACCTCAGTCCCCCATGCTCCCGTCTGCCCTCAACCCTCCCCCTCTTCCCTCCCCACCAAGTGTCCCCAATTTGTCCTTGTCTTTTCATTTTTTATTTTTGTGTCTTTATTGTTATTATTATTATTGTTGTTCTTATTCTTTTCCTTGATCCTTAGTTGGTTCCCTTATATTCCTCCTAGGGAAGGAGAATGGAACTTCCATATGATCCAGCAATCTCACTCCCAGGAATATACCCAAAAGACACAAATACACTGATTCAAAAGAATACCTACACCCCCATGTTTATAGCAGCACTCTTTACAATAGGTAAGACCTGGAAACAACCTAAATGCCCAAAAATAGATGAGTGGATTGGGAAGCTATGGTACATATACACGATGGAATACTATTCAGCAATCAAAAAAGAAAAACTAGATGCATTCATAGGAACATGGATGGAACTGGAAGGGATTATGCTCAGCAAAGTAAGTCAGAAGGCAAAAGAAAACTCCTGGTCTTTTTACTGTCTCTATAGTTTTTCCTTTTCCAAAATGTCATATAGTTGGAATCAGAATATGTATCATATACATATATTTTTAAATTTTATTGTATATATATCTTACATCATTCTTCCTCTTTATACAATGCATGCTTTCTCCTCTCAGGTGTAGTCCTCCCAAAATTCCTACAACCAATTCACCCGTGTACCTTCCCCAAAGTCGCTTGTGTCAGCACACATTCCCTCCCCTATTTTGATCCTACCCTCTCCCTTTCCCTTGCAAAGTGTCTCAGATTATATATAAATATATCTTAAAGTCTTCAAAAACACAGAACTGTACTGAAATTGCACACAAACTCAGAACATACAATTTGAACAATGGTTGGAAACTATTGAGCCTGGAAAATTCAAATAAATACATAGCATGAAAAACAAGCTGACAAGACCACAGAGCAAGAAGGAAAGAATCTATCCATGCTGGGAAGCAGTTAGAAGTGAAGGAGCACCATAGAGAACCCTTACCTCATCACAAAGACAATTTTTCAAACACTCAAAAAATGTGAAATAAAGAATTAATATTGGGTGTGGGAGAACAGAATCAATACTACCAAATATAAGCTTCATAAAATCACCAGGAATGCAAAGGAAATATCCTATAAGATGAAAAAAGAGTCTATTAAAAAGATAGATGCAGAAAATAGAGAGAGGATAATCAATGAATGAAAACTTTGACGTGCCGTAAAAGAAACTAGAACAAAAGCAAATCAAATGAGTTTAACCAACATCAATATGTATCCGGGTTAATTTCTTAAACTTTCATGATAAAACTCTTTGTTTTTTCAAGTTCTGGAAATGGAAGCTTCTAAATCAACTATATACTGCACCACAGTGAACCTTCCCACTGTAAACTAAGTGTGAAATGTATTCATTTTAAAAGAATATAATTAATCACTTAGGGCTGTCAAGGGGACATTTTGATAATGGGAAACAAAGCAACATTGTCAAATCATTTATAGCAAGATAAAGAAAGTGTTTTCTCTAAAATTCAAGCCTTGCTGCTCACCCTCCAGGGACAGGAATGCTATGGGGACCAGGCTTCTCTGAGTAAGGAAGGTTTATGTGGGCTGGAGTACTTCTGGAGATGAAGGATGTTAGCAGGAGGACAAAGGAGAGAGTGAAAGCAGCAATGGGATGGGGTTTGTGTGCATGAAGGTCCAGCCGGGAGGACCACTGGGCCACTTGAGACCACCAGCATGGGGAATTTAACATGGACGTTGGTGGTGCTGATGAGGCAAACAGGAGTGATGACTCAACTCACCAAAAAGCAGCAGCAGAAAAGGACAGCCACAACAGCTAGAGAGACCCGTGCAAGGGGCATAGGTGCCCCTCTGGGGGAATCAAAACCCCAGCAAGTCTCTCTGATGGGGGCAAGTCAAGGTGCCCAGGCAGATCCTGCTGGAGATGCTGCCTGAGTAGAGGCTGAAAATCACACTGGCTTCTCGCTTCTAGCTCCCCATTAGTCTATCCTGCCCCAAGAAACCAGCTAGCTGGCCCCTGTGACCACAGAGCAGAGGGAAGAGCATCCAGCCACACTTCACCAGGGTCTTGTGGACCCTTGAGGACCTAGCAAAGATCCAGAGAGGTCTGTTCTGACAGGGATTTCCTGAGGAGGCAGCTGAAGGTCCATGCTAGCCTGGTAGGTGTGGGAGGTGAGTTAGGGAAAGAGGACTCTAGTTTGCAGCTGCACATCCAGTAGCAGCTCACAAGAGAGACAGAGGGAAAAACAGAAAAGAAGTCAAGAATTTGCAGAGAACTCTAGAAATGATCCCCCAGGGGGATGAACCTGGTGAGCAAGTTACATAGACCCTCAGGTCCAAGAACAGTGATGTCACAAGCTGAGTGACCTTCATTACCTATGAAAGTATAAAGAGAGTGGTCTAAAAGGGGGAACTCCTGATCCTTGGGTTAAGGCTGTCATCGCACAATTACACATGAAAAAGTGACAGGATTTCAATTCCTTCCTTTTGTCTTGAAAACACTAACAACTTATTGTTTCTTGACTCCAGCCAAGGTTGTGAATCTGTAATCAGGGCGTATCATCCCACCTCAGTTCTCTTCCAACTTTTCTATTCCCAAGATCTTTGAGACATTAGCATATTTTCTAAACCCTATTTTCAAATGTCAAAGTACATTTCTCATTGCCAAGCTGCTGGCTGGATCTTCGTATGCCCTGTGCCGCTAGCTGAGAAGTTATTCAGAGATGAGAACAGTTGCTTTCATGTCTAGAGGTCAAGTTCGCACATATTCATTGCTTCTTTCTGGTGAAACTCAGAAAGCTTGCCTGTGACACCTTCACAGTTGTGCTAACAAGTATGAGTTTCCCAGGTAGAGGTCAAGGGCAAAGTAGAGGCAAAGCTATAACCCTGACCCATTTTTCATCTCCATATTTCTTACATATTTGAAACTGTTTGCATATTTCCAACACATCCTGCTTCAGGTTCTCCTTGGATTGAGCTCTTTCCTATGTAAGAAACACTCTGAATTCTACCAGATGTCCTAAAAAGATGAAAACAGGTCTAAGTATCATTCTTATGCTGGTCAAAAGACCAGGTAAGAAATGTAAATGAGCATCTTGCTGGTGGCACAAGAGATTAAGGCACAGCATGATGAAGCTATCGCAACCATTGCAGCACGAGTTCAATCCTCAGCTAGGGAGGGGACCCACATGGCTCAGCAGACCTCTCCTCCCTGGCCCACTGCTTCCCTCAGCAGTGTATTTTGGTCAATCTACCTGTTCTGTTCCCCACTCTGTCTCTGGTGAATCCTCTCATGCTCCCCCACACCTCTGGCCTGTACCCCAGCTTTTGTATGCATAAATAAAAATACTTAAAAAAAAAGAAATGTAAATATGTAACTGCTTCCTCCAGTTAGTTTTCAGGTTCTTAAAAACTTGATAAAGGACTACTATTGTAACAGGGTCGTCCCAGGAAAAGGGGAAGTTCCAAAATCCTGGTTCCACCCTAAGTGGGTGGAGCTGAAGAGGAAAAGGAGATTCTACAGAGAAGAGAGAGAGAAGAAAGGAAGATGGAGAACAGCAAGGAGACCTGGAGGAGGCACGTGGAGCAGAGCGACATGTGAAGAAACTGTGCTTGCTTTTTGGTCTTGGACTGGTTGGAACAGATGTGGGTGAGAGACCCGTGGGGAGGTTA
>JAGFMF010011799.1:13986008-14048611 GCA_019455555.1 Galemys pyrenaicus | reverse complement strand
TTTCATCTTGATTTTGATTTTGCTCTTTTCCTCCCAGATTTGTCTGACTCTTTCTGACCCATTTCTATGGGTCTCTACTGAAAGGTCCTTTAGATGTGTGGCAGGCTTTTGGGCCTTGCTTTGGGCCAATCCTATTTGGCTGGATTTTACCCTCAAGGAGATGGGTAACTTTGGATGCTTAACTTAGTAACTATGTTCTTTGTCCTTTCTGTATTGTACCCTAATTGTATTAAAGTTCCTTTCCATTAAAGGTTTTATATGTTTGTCTTAATGCTGCGGATGGCAGAACCCATTCAGAGAGGGCAGGCTTGGGGGTTCTGGGTGCTCCTCTCCCTGCCCTGTAACACTATTACTCCAGAAACATTTTCAATGTTCTTCACTGCTTGGAAAAAGCAAAACTTGTTTTGCAATACAAATATATAGATCATACACTTGTATTCTATTTAACCTCAAGATCTTTGAAGGAAAACTTGAAAAACAAAAAATGTATATCATCAACTATTCAGCAATCATTAACTAGAAAGTATCTGGCACCTACTGTGGTTCATGATGAGCAAGAAAATTTCCCAAAGTTGTGTTAATAAAATGTGCCTCTGGGAAGTCACCCAAGAAATCATTCCTATTATGACTACAGATAGGCTACAGGAAACTTAATTTCAAGTTAAATCAGATTTGTATTACGCTCATACACTTTGCTTTATTAAGTCTACTTCAAAAGTGTTGGCATAAGAAAATTATTATAAATTCATGAAATGAAGTAGGAAGGTTACCATTTAAAGAAATTCTAATGTGAATTATTAATAATTCATCCAGTCTCTCTGATTTGTGTTTTGTTTAATATGTACTTTTGGAATCATGTTGGGTTTTGTCTAATTTAGGGGACAACTTGAATTGGAGTTTCTAACTTTAATTTTCAAAACGGTTACATAGAGAGATTATTTCCAGAGTATAGAAACGACACAGCGTAGGTTTCTTGTGTTCTCGCTACTCAAACAGCCAGCCAGTCTGTGCAGTAGCTCTCCCCTATGAAAACACTACCAGGCTGTGCTTGAATGGTGGTGACCTCTAGAGGCCAATAGGGGGAACTTTCTGATTCCCAGTCCCCTTAACAGCTGTGGGCTCAAGACTCCTGTATCATGTAGACAATCATGAATGGACAAGGGCTTCCGTTTCTCTCCTGTTGCTGGTCACACCTAAGGTGTTGCCACCTAAGGGATCATCTTCTCACACTTTTATAGAAAATGTCTCCCTTTCCTCTTTTACTATTAGTGTTAAAGGAGAATAAATTTTACTTTCATTTCTGAGTGGAAATACAAAAATTATTTTAACTGTGTATCAAAAAGCTATTTGAGTGGGGCCTCCCTGGTGGCACAAGCACTATGAAGCTGTCCACAACCACTTCATCATGAGTTCAATCCCCAGGCAGGGAGGTGACCCACATGGTGCAGTAGACGGCTCGTGTCTAGCCCACTGCTCCCCTCAGCAGTGTATTTCAGTGGATCTGCCTATTTTATTCCCCTCTCTGTCTCTGGTGAATCCTCTCACCAACCCCCACATCTCTGGCCTGTACCCCAATTCTTGTATGTATAAATAAATCCTTTAAAAAAAAAAGAATCTATTTGAGGGCCTCCCTGGTAGTGAAGTAGTTAAATCTCATCACTATCATGCCATCCCAGCCACTTTGGCCTGAGTCTGGTACCTGGCCAGGGAGATGACCCACGTGGCACAGCAGACCTCTCCCGTCTCATCTGCTGCTCCCCTCAGTAGTGTATTTCAGTAGAATTGCCTGTTTTGCTCCCCACTCTGTCTCTGATGAATTCACCCCACCCCATCCCCGCACCTCTGGTCTACACCACAGTTCTTGCATGCATAAATAAAGTAGGGCCTCCCTTGTGGAGCAGTGGGTTAAGCAACACATTATGAAGCAAATTGCAGCCACTGCAGCATGAGTTCGACCCCTGCCACCAGCCAGGGAGGGGACCCACATGGTGTAGCAGACCTCTCCTGCCTCGCCCACTGCTCCCCTCAGCAGTGTGTTTCAGTCAGTCTGCCTATTCTGTTCCCAGCTCTGTCTCTGGTGAATCCTCTCACCTCCCTAGACTCTGGCCTGTACCCCAGCTCTTGTATGCATAAATAAATAAAATCTTTTTAAAAAATAAATATTTAGAAAAAATGTATTTCACAGGAAATCAAATCACTAACTCTTAGTTATTGAGTCTCTCTAAAAGGTTCTTTCCCAGAAACTTTACAGTTTCATTTCCTAAGGACCAAGAGTTCAAATTTTTTATTAATTTTTTTGTTTATGCCTGGTTCCTTTACAAGGTATTGCAGATGTAGAGTTTGCCAGCATTTGGATGATCGAGGTGTTAGTAGAGTAGGGCAGGTTATGCCTTAATAACAAACTAACCCAGAGTTTCAGTGAGTTTGATGGGCAGGCACTTTGTTTCCCTCACAAAGTCTCCTGTGAGAAGACTTCAGTCACATTCTGGAGACTTATAAGCAGTGACCTAGAGACCCAAGCAAATATCTTATACAGTCACCCCATCTAGATCTCTTGGCTCTCAGCTCATTGCATCACTGGAAGAAGAAGCCGTAGTGGATTACACACCCTCTCTTAAGCGCTTTTAAAAGCCCAGAAGTGACACCCATGAGCTTGACCCAGTATCCTGAGCTTGTCACATGATCCCCTCTAACCCCAAGAGACTGGGAAATGTGGGTATCACAAGACTCTTCACTGAGTAGTAGATGTATCAGCCATGCAATGCATTTCAAGAATAGCTGCACTTTGATGCTTTTGAAAAAGGATGAATCTAACCCAAAATCTCAATTCCACTTAAACGGCTCTCCATGAGAAATACAACCTTAATCAATTGCAAACTGCTGCATTGCTTTAGTAAATGCAAAAGGGAAGGGGAGAGCAGCTTCTTTCAATATACAGTGCTAAAGAAATGTTGCTACCTAGTGCCAGGAATTTTGCTGACAAGCGCCAGTTCTGAGATAAAGAGGTCAGCTTAGACATTTGGAGCAACATGTGACTAAAAAGAAAAGTAACAGAATAAGACTCCACCAGGCAAGAGTCCCGCTATTCTGCCTGCACTCTGCAGCAACACTTTTATGAGCCAAGAGAACAATTAAACCCAGCTGAGCCTGGACTACCTCCCTCCGTGGAGAACGAGCGCCCCCCAGTGCTGCTTCTTCATGTAGCCTGCAGGTCCCTCAAAGGCACTGGAGCCCAGCCGTGGTCTTCAGGGAGGTTGGTGACCGCCACTCCATCTGGGGGCTTTTAATTGCGTTCAGGGTAGTGGTAAACCACAGTATTGTGTAACTGTCCACCCAAGATGATTCTTTAAGTAACCTTTGCAGCTAATCAGAACCACTAAAAAATGCTGTGAAACCACCTCACCATCCACATTCTTGCGATATTCTGCATAGGAGCCAGCAAAATGGGGCAGAAGAGGGAAGGTAGGTGACAAATGAATAAAGATGAAGTATTTGTGAAGATGGCTCAAAACAAATTTGCTGCATCCCAAACTGGCCAGAGCAAAACAGTGATTAAATATGAGTGAAGCGGTGAGGTATGAAGTTTTATCACCTGATTTTGTTTTTCTGAGGCATGAAATGAGTTTCCCTTCTTTCACCATCCCCCTCCCGTAACCCTCACAGTCAAGTGTGCATACAAGCACACATGCACACACACACCACAACTAACTCAGGGGGATGGGAGTATGTTTGTAAATAAAGAGCAAGTTCCCAGTTCTAGTCAGGCAGCTCCAGACTCCAGAAGCACAGAGCTGATGAACGTCCCGGCGTGCAAAGGAGGAGGACAGGTGGGCTGACAAGGCCAAACATGGGTGGCGACAGCAAATGCAAAGAGGTCAAGTTTGAGCTGGTGTGGAGCCTATCCCCATCTGGCACCGGGAGTTCATCAAAGGTCAGGAATGGCAGCGCGAGGTGGCATAAGGAGCTGAGCCTGCAGCACCAACAGTCACTTTCTGCATGAGAAGGCACTGAGCCCACTTAGACTTGTCCATGCCCAAGAGCTGCAAGGAATCAGCAAGATTCCTAAAACACAGGACTCGCCCATAGGCTGCTAGAGCCAAGAAAGCAGCAGGGGCAGAGCTGGCCCATGGACGGGGTCTTCCCAGAGCCCACAGTGCCCACCTGTGCTGCTGCCCACATGGTGCCTGGGCAGCCTGGGCAGCCTGGGCACCACCATCTCCCAGCTGTTCCATCAGCAACAGGACGAGTGCATGTGGACAAGGAAGGGGGCAATGCAGACTGATGGAGAACAACCCCCCCACCCCCAATAGAGGACGTGAGGAGCAACTGGATTAGCCCAAAGCGAACCCAGAGAGGGTGAAAGGAACACTAGTACCTCAATGACAGTTGATGCATGGCCTATTCGGGAGAGGAGCTCTGTGTCCTCAGTGGCAGGAAGACACCATTTTAGTTGCCTTTGTGCAGGACTAAAAACACTGGACACGACTTTGGATAAAGTAAACGGCCAGTTTTGGCCTCAGTAGCTCTTTGTTTTTCCCTGGTTTGTTAAATAAACCCCTTTGTTGTCCTCTTGTTAGGGGGAAATGTCGTCCTGAATAAATTACACTAATAGATTTATAGACCTCAACCCCCACTCCAGACCAACAATATCCAAGATCTACAAATCCTATAAGGTAATCACTGAAGAATGAATTGCTGGGATCTGAGGGTGGAGTTAAGCAGCCAGGCTTGGTATAAAACCAGATATGTGGGCCTTGGGGGGCTCTCTTGGTTCAAAGCCAGCTCTTAGCGTGCTGTTGGGTTCCAGCTCAGAGAAACTGGTAGAACATTTAGAGATTTGTCTCCCTCTTTTCTCCTTGTGTTATTCATTACTTTATTTCCCCCTCTTTTGTAAATAAAACACTTTATTACCCTTTATTGTGTGTCCCTGCAATTAGGGCATTATAAGTGCTTATCAAGAGTATGGGGTAAATACCCAGTCAGGCAAACCCATTTTATATCAGGGTTGCCCTATAATACTCTGAACCTGAGCAATCTTGCAGTTGTACACATAGGTGAGGAACTAAGACAATGACCAGGAAACTATTTGGGCAGTGTCCTTGGCCAGTTTCAGTACCCCTTGCTGCACTGTATGAGTTTCATAAGATGCCCATGTCCACTTCCCAGGGCCCAGTTAGGAATCTTGTGTCTGTCTACACACAAGTGGTGATAAGTCCAGACATCACACAGGGCTTTCCCATTTCCAGTAGCCTCTGGAGGTCATCACCACTCAAGCACAGCCTGGTTGTGTCTTCATTGGTGAGGGGCTACTTCACAGGCTGGCTGTTTGAGTAGAGAGAATCAAGAAGCTAGTTGTGCTGTTTTAATACCCTGGGGATAATTTTTTCTATGCAGCTGTTTCAAAATTTAAAGTCAGAGCCTAAGTTAAAGGGAGATGGGAAATGGTCTGAGACTTGGTCAATGACCAGTGGTGAGGGGCCATATTGGCACAAATGACAGAAGTGCTGAGGCTTCCGCAGGAGAGGGCCACACATGGCCTGTTGTCCTGGTTCACGAGTGAGAGTTGTGAAACAGCCTTGCAATTATGCAGTCTTCTCAAATAGCAAATAGGAAAGATTATTTGCAAGCAATATTTTTTTTTGAGCTTTTCCCAAACCCTATGAAAAAAAAAAAAAACTCACCTCTTAAAATTGCTGGAGAAGGTCTGTCTTAGGGGAACAACAGTAATGGCTAATTTAGTGCTACGTGACACCTGCCATCATCCCATCTCCCCTGCAGGCTCACCATCACTGGGGAGGAGGGTTGTTGGAGGCCGCTATTCACATTATCTCAGAGAAATAAGTAAGAGCAGTTTGGTGACTCTACAAGAACGATGACAGAATAGCAAATGAAGCTAGAAGGGAGACCCTTGTGTTCTATTCCGAATGCCTCTTTTAAAAGCTGTTAATAGAGAGAAGTAAATGTTGCCAGCTATGTTAATTGGAAGGGGATGGTCTTCAACTTCTTACTATGTAGGAACCAGATAATCAAGACACACCTAAATTTGCTGCCAACAGGATAGACCAGGAAGAGTACTGCTTAGCTGCTACTTTTCGACATAGTTTTGTTATTTAAAAATAGAGAAATATAACTTTGTTTGTGTGCACTCTCCACTTTGGAGAGGCAGACTAACAAGTAGGAGAGACTCACCTTTGCTGTCTAAATTCAGTTCCTGCCAAAGGTTGGGCATTGTGAACACAAGGGCAAACCTGGCGGGGGCAGAGGATACATCAATAAACACACCTGCACACGGGTAAGACCCCTGATGAGCGGACAAGACTACAACTTAGATTTCTAAGGTTTGTTTGGCTTAATTTTGACTCTTCCTTTGCTTTGCCCCTAAATCGTGTACGATGTTGGGGACAAACATACCTGAGTACGAAAACTACAAATTTAAAAAATAATAAAGCTCAGTCTGAAGAATGGGAAAGGCATCCCAAGGAAGTGACACTGAACTGCAGGGTGAGTGGGTGAACCCAGGAACAAGGGAAGAGGGTGCAGCCAGTTCAAAAGCCTTGAGACAGAGGCTGCAAAGTCCTGGAGGAATTATAATAAGGCTGGAAGTCCATAAAGAAGAGGGGTGGAGCAAGAAGGAGGCATGAGGGGAGCTCAGACTCCCCATACCTGGCCAGTGATCAGAGATGTAGAAACCATGGGAGGCGCTCAAGGGCTTCCTCCCAGGGGAGGTCAGGGCTTATCCCTGGGCTCAGCAGCAGGGATGTGGAGTTGAGCCCCACTCCCCTTAGCAGCAGTCACCATGAAAGAGTCCCCGTGCCTGTGTGTCTCAGTGTCCTCACCTGTTATCCAGTATCTTTCTTTCTAAGCTGTAGTGTCCATTCCATACCCTGTTGCCCATAAAGATCTTTAGAAGAGTATCCATCCCCAAACAAGGACTTGATCATTTCACCTCAGGTTGTTCCCAGCCTGACAGTTTGGACCTGTATTCTACAGGGCAGTGTTCTGTGACAGGGTTCCCTGATTAAGTGAGTTTGGGGAACACATCTGCTGGTCCACCAAAGTCCCAATATTTACAAAACACCATCTCCCCAAGCGTGTGCAGGATGAATAGATTGCTGCAAGCCACTCCCTTCTTGCTGGAGCTGATGCTGTCATCTGTGCTTGCACTGTGTCTCTGAGCCCCTCCCATGGGGCCTGACCCATGCATTTGTGACTGTTTCAATCCTGGTGCTTAGAAAATAAATTATTTCAGGTCACTACCATGATGACCTCAAGCAGGCCTCCCTCATTGCTCAGGAACCTCCCCCTGCCCTGTGTGTAGAGGAGCCAGTGCTCAGGGTGGAGATGGGGTAAAGGGATCCGGTCGCCATTCTTCCTCCTCTGGGTTTGGCATACAAATCTGTAACTGAGTCAGATGGGGTTATCCAAGCCCCAAACACGGGGGACAGCAGGACCCCGTGAAACACTTGGGAAGAAACACCTCACCGTTCAGTCCTCAGGGCCACCTGTGGAGTCATCTCCAGCCAACAAAAACACACACAAAAAAAAACAAAGTGTACACAAACCACTGGGACTTTATTAAAATAAAAATCTTCTGCAGAGTGAAAGAAACTGTAAACAGAACAAAAAGATCCTGCTGAGCGGAAAGGACATCTGCTTGCCACACCTCCCTCTGGGACCGACATGCAAGACTGATGTGGCGCTTACACGACTCAGTGAAAAGAAAACCAAAACACAATAAAAAATGGGCAGAAGAGCTAGAGAGGCACTTCCCCAAAGACACACGCAGGTACCAACAGGAGCGAGAGCATTTTCAGACACAGGGTCTTCTAGGCTTGGGACCACACCAGGAATCTTTGGGCTCTGGAACCAACCAACCATGCTCAGCCTGCAGACCTCACGGGTCTCATCATGACCCAGGCCCACTGGTGCTCTAGGGTCCCAAGGGTGTGTGAAGGGCACATGTCAAAAAGACTCCACATTCCTCCAGTTGGAGGGTGTGGAACAAGACATGGAGGAGGAGGAGCCTGTGATACGGAGGATAGGGCATTGTCTGGTGTGGCCGCTGGAAGCAGCTAGACTCTGCACCCACACTAGGTAAGAGGCCAGGGCCCAGCAACCCCCTGCCTAGGTGTCTACTGAGAACACAGAACCATCAGCTCAAGGACCATGTGCTGGACAGCACGTGCTGTGGCATTAACAGGCGGACAGGGACACAACCCATATGCCAGATACAGGATCTTCAGAGGGCCCTCCCCACATGGACACGATTCAGCCTAAGGGAAAAGATGAGATGAGGCCACCCACAGCAACAGGGAAGGAGTCAGGCAGGATGCACAGCAAAGCAAAAATGAGCTGGATGTTTGCAGGGGAAGGAACCAGCTGCACAGGACACTTACCAATGCCAGTGACTGCTAATAAGCATTGAGGGCTCTGAAGTTATGCGGGAGAGAGTGGGGGCCAGAAGGGTGTGAGAAGGAGAAATGGCAGGAAAAATCACTGTTAAAAAAAAGGATGTGTGACTGGCCCTGCACAGGGCCCCATTTAGAGCCTTCTGGAAGATCTGCTTATGCCCTTGAAGGGTTGCCCTGAGGTGGGGGGCAGTCACAGCAGGAGATGGCGGGGTGGAAACAGCATGCAACACCAAACTGCCTCTGAGGTCAAAAGTGGGGCCCCCCCTTGCTGGTCATGACACATCGGCTGAATAAATGAACCCAATGTTGGATTCTGGGTGCGGCAGCCAAAGGTCCTCCCATCTAAGGGCCGTCATCCTCTGGCAGTCTCGAGCCCACACTCCCAGGGTAGAGGGTATGTCTGGCACGAGGGCTAAGGTGGCAGAGAGCTGTCCTCAGGCCAAAGAATTGAGTTTATACTGAGAGGTAAATCAAGTTGTAGTGAGTGGTGTGATTAGAAACAAAATACCATCCTGCAATCCCAGAACATGGTTTATTCATTCATAGTTCAGACTTTCAAGCAAAGAAATAACAAAAACAATAGCAATAATAATACCCTTTAGGAAAACAAACCAGTACACAATTATAAAATATTTATAAGATGCAGGGCCTCTTTATATATGAAAATTTATTAAGCAGCTTTTTTTATCCGGTGAAGAGCTATTTTTGAATCCAATGAAATTGTTCTGGAAAAATACAAAATGGGTGAGGATTAAAAAAACACAAGCAAAGCCTAATTATTGTGATTTAATCTTTTTTGAGAAAATCTTATGCAAAATTATTTGTACTTTTAATCATTGGTCCACTCCATGACCCCCTATCCCCACTCACATAAAGGGTGAATTTAACAAATAAGGACCAAATCGGCTGTGGGAGCGGAGAAATCAGCTAAGCTAAAACCTGGTCCCTGCTTCTTCTAAGATGTGAGCCCCAGGAATTCTGGCTCATCAACATCAGGAGTAGAAGGCCTGAGTGCGGGGGGTGGAGGTGTTGTCTGAGCCCTGTCTGGCCAGGAGGCAGCCCCAGGAGCAGGGCTGTAGCAGACGTCCGCCAACCTGTTCACCAACCATTTTTCAAAAGGAAGAATGGAAATGGGCTCTTGACGCAGAGAGCAGAATGGGGGGCTCATCGGCTAGTTCTCTGAGGTATGTGGGTTCCAACACCTCCCCATGCTTCTCCCTCGAGGGGTGTTTGGCCAGATGGTGAGACAACTTGCACACGAGGCCACCGGATGCAATCAGAGCTGCCAGAAATGGTGTGTCGTGCAGGAGAATGCCACAGCCTGTTCTCTTGCGAGGCTGGACAACAGATTTCAGCTGTCACAGTTGTGGAGGCTGGAAGCACAACTGCAAGGAAGGGGTGGCTGGTGGCTGGCAAGGCCCTTCCCTGGAGCTTCTCAGTGTGACCTCGCTGGGTGGAAACAGGGAGAGGGTTCTAGTCTCTACCCGCCTCATAAAGATGTTTACCCCATTCACAAGGGCTCCACCTCCATAACCCGATTTCTCCTGAAGACCCCACTTCCACCACCATCACACTGGAAATTCCACATGACTGGGGGCAGCGGCCCAGGCATGCAGTCCATGGCAGACAGTGATGAGATGGAGTGACCGTCACTGTGTCCACTGTAGCTGTGTCCACTGAAGTAGTCACTCAGCAAAGGAACTCATGGTTGAGTAAAAGAAATCAAAGAGGTCCAAACTGAGGGCTGGGCCCCACAAGCCAAGATCGGGTTTCTTGGAGTATAGAGCCCTGTCCTGTGGTTTTGGCCTCTGATTATATAGGCAAGTTACAGAAGTGGAACAAATACACAATTGTTTTTTCTTAACCAAGGAGGGAAGATATTTAGTTAATTTCTAACATTTCCAGATGGCTAACTGAGCTGGTTCTACAGACTCAGTTTTGGGTACAGGAGAAACACTGCTCAGAACTTCGGGGCAGCCGTGGACACCACACCACTCACCCAGCCAAAATGTCTGTGTCTGGGAAGACGGAAAGACCTCAGTGCCCCGGCCTGCGGGGCAACAACGAGGGCGCGCGGGAACCACCTAAGAGAATGAGACAAACAAGGAACGCAAAGAACGGAGGCAAGACAGGGTTCTGATCAAGCCTCCCCTTCTTTATTTAGGAACAGAGGTATATAGGCACTTAGGAGGGGAGGAAAAAAGGGGGAGGGAGAGAGTTTGGTTCAAAGTGATTGGCAGGGCAGTTTGACACGGGCTTAAATGGGCAGCATCATGAGGCCACCAGGACCGACAGTACTGACCAACACGAGCAGCAGCTGCAAAGCAGCCGAGAGGGTGAGATGCACCAGGGGCTGGGAGGCCTGCCAGCCTCCCGGCCCCCTGGCACCCATGCCTGCCATGTACCTGGCCACCTCTACTAATAAAAGCATGAAAAGCCACCGAAGGCTCCAAGACTCCTTTCCTTTACCCCCATCTGCTAAGAACCATCCCGAACCTTGCCCCTGTGCTGCCTTCCTGCCGTTACAGAGGTTCAGGTCAGGAGTAACCCTTCCCTTGGAAGTCAGGAGTAGTGGTGAAAGAGAAGTAAAGGGAGTATTTCAGGGTTGCCTCCAGTGGTTGCTAGTAACAGATGTAAAAATCAGTGGGAATTGGTGGCCAGGGAAGTGAGCATTGAGCAAGTGAGCTGTAGCGGCAGGAAACGGCGGCACTGTAGCAAGGTCGGGATGGTTCTGGGTAGACAGGTCAAGGAAGGAGAGTCTTGGAGCCCTTGGTGGCTTTTATGCTTTTATTTAGTAGAGGTGGCCAGGTACATGGCAGGCAGAGGTGCCAGGGGGCCGGGAGGCTGGCAGGCCTCCCAGCCCCAGGCGCATCCTACCCTCTTGGCTGCTTTCTTCTCTCTCTGCTGCTGCTGCTCCTTCATCCTGTTGGTCCTGTTGGTCGGTCCTCGCAGTTCTGGCGGCCTCATGACGCCGCCCATTTAAGCCCGTGTCCCAATTCAGGTGCGCCCACTTGCGCATGCCCACCCTGGAATGCTCGCAGCACCGCAGGTGTCCATTATCACAGTGGTGGGAGGGTGGAAATACCTGATCATTCTCTGACCCTACATGAGCTCAGCAGGAATTTGGAGTTCCTCTGCAGGTGTATAATTGGAAGCAGATATAACACAGTCAAAATTATAAGGGCACTTTGGGGAAACGTTTGTGGCCTTGGAATCTGAATCCATGGGAAGACCTTTGGCTGCAGGTAGCTGAATGCCAAAATCATACAACATTGAGAGTAGTGATCTTGGAGAGTGACACCCTGGTCAGCCAAGCTCCTCCTCGCTGCACTCCAGAATTGCCGAGGGAGCTTTAAAACACAGATGTTGCTGGGCCCCAGCCTAACTGAATCCTTGTCCCTGAGAATGAGGTCCCAGAGCAGGTGATTTTTATAAGCTCCCCAGGTGGGGGTAAGGAGCCTCCTGGGTAGAAATGACCACACCTGCTTTTACCCCCTCCTTCTGATGGATCTGCTCCTGGCACAGCCCTGAAGCAGGCCCAGGGCCAGTCCTGCTGGACCCAGAGGGGATGTGGGATGGGAAGCAGTAAGGGCTTGGGGAAAGTGCAGCATCCTCCTTCCCTGAGATCCTTCTTGTAGGGTGGCTCCAGGAGGGACCACCACCTACCCTAACCCTCCCAGAACAGAGAGACAAGCTCCCCGGTTCTGTCTCTTCCTTCCAGTTCACTCCAGGTGGTGCCAGTTACATAACCCAAGGCGCTGCTGTTTTCTTAAAGTTCAAAGTCAAAATGGATCTGGCACAGCAGGAGATTCAGGATAATTTTAGTCAAGATCTCAGCTCTGAGAGGCTGGGCTCCGGCTTGGCGGTGCCGCATCTCCGGCACACGCTTCCCGCTGGAGGTTGGCACCAGAATCTGACTTCAGCTGAGAGCAAGTTCCGCAGCATCTGGGCCGCCCCTTCTGGGGCTTGGGGCTTCCCTGTCACTGCACCAGCAGGGGCTTCTCTCAGCCTAGAGAAAGGGCTCTGGACAATGCAATTGCTCCCCTTTTGGGTGTGTTATTTCCCAGAGGGGATGTGCTCAAGCAGAACTGGGGCTGTGCCTGGACCCCAGTCCAGGGGCACTGGGAGCGCAAGGCAATCCCCAGCCCTGAGCCCTCAGGCACTGCCCGCTATCTGGACACAGCACACTTGCGAGACATTTGCTACTGTTTTACCCCCTTTTAACCAAATCCTCCACCTGCCAAGACATCATCTGAAGGAGAGAGAGAGACCTTGTTTGGGATCAGAAATCTTGGGTTACAAACACCATGCACTAATGTTCTGATGCCTTCTAGTCTATCACTAGAAACTTCAAGTGCCGGTCCTGGGCCACAAATTGCAGTTCTTGGCTCTCTCCAGGTCTTGAGGTCTGGTCTCTAGGCTGAGACTGGAAACCGCTGAGGACCCCTGCTCCCCAGGTCCCTGTACCACCCCTCCAGCAACAGTGCTCCTAACAGGTGACAGCTGTGACTGGGAACCCGACCTGGAGAAGTATCCCCCCCATCACCTACTCATCCTCTCTCCCTGGGAGACTGGGGTTGGGAGCCCAACTTCCCTCTGCCACCAAGCCCTCTGGTTTCCCCCTACTTGGCCATCAGGGAGGCCCCCAGTCCAGCCCCAGCCAACTCTACCCTGTATGTGTCTATCTTAGAAGACTGAAGCCTGTTGGTTAACTGTAGGGTGCATGGAAATGGGCTCTGATTGTTCAAATTAAAAGTGGTTACCTCCCAAGAGGACCTTTAAAAACTCCCAACCTCCTATCCCCACCTCTCCTCATGCCCCCTTGCCCTCCCCACTGCCCATTTCCCACCACTCTCACAGCTCTGCTTCCCAGTTTGCAGCTGCAGGAGGGTGGTCCTGCACCACCACACTCCAATCCCACACAGCCCATGCACACCGGGGCATCATTCCCATCAGTCAGACTTGGGGCACAAAAGTGTCTTTGGATGATATGTCATATCTGCCTTATCTGTCCATTGAATTTATTAAATTAAGAATCCACTTCCAGATCACCAAGGTAATGCTAATCAAACCAGCAGTTCTTAGGGTGCTCTCCTCCAAATGACCAAAGTACTGGTTAAAAATGAAGAACCCTGAGCTTTGACCCCAGCCCCAGCCCTAGCCCACCGAGTTAGGATTTTCAGGGTCAAAATCTGCAAAGAAACTGCTCCAGGTTCTCCACCCTCAACAAGTTGAAGTGCACCCCAGGAGCTGGCCTATGGAAACTGGCCTGGTGCAGCACCTGTGTGCCTGGTACATGTGTCCTGGGTGACTTGCCTCCTCAGCCGGGTGCCCCACGGCTGAAGCAGGAACTGACACTTCCTCTCTGCTCAGGCTTCTGTCCTCTGCTCTCTGGGCCTGAACAGATAGTCACCCCCTTGAGTGTCTTGAGGACCTCAGAACCTGAGAGACCCCTCAGCCTCCAAGTCAATCTTTTGTGGGAGCCTCAATACCCTGCTCTTGGGGGCTGGTTCCCTCCACCCCTTCACTCTGGACCCAGAGCAGAGGGCACATTTGGGCCCCAAGAAACCCAAAGTGTAGGAAGCATGTGTCCTGGCCCTTCCCAGTGAAGGGGAGGCCTGGCGTCCTCTGCAGGGGGACCTCTGCACAGCCCCGTAAGGGCTCTGTTGGGCAAAATCCACTCCACTCTCCAGAAAACAGCACTGAAGAATACCATGTTTTAAATAGCTACAAAGGGTGGCAGACAAAATCAAAATGTTTCTCAAAAATCAATTTCTCTATCTGAAAGAATCAACTAGATATGCCATAGAAATGTTCTCATGTCTAATACAGATAAAACTATAATAAACCTATAAATAATAAGAAATGCGTAAGGTTTTTATAGGGAAAATTACCCCATCTTATGGACCAGTCTTTCTCAGAGGACTGTAGGTATGGGATGAGCATGCTGGGCTCTTCTTTCTTAAATCCTGAGATCTCAGAAGACAGCAGCATTCATGAGAACTTGAGTTAGTGTTTGAAGTAAGTGTTCGCCTCAGGGACCACCCATATAAAAACTAAACTCTAGCATTGTTTTTTTACAAGTATTAGAAAAATACAGACATACCTTGGGTTTTATTTTTCCCTATTCTTTTTTTTTCTCAAGTGTTACTAATTTTCAGTCATTTACATAACTATATCATTTGAGGTATAGCTTCATCCCCAACATGTACACACACGTCACTAACCCTCCTCCACCCAAAGCTGATGCCCCTCCTCTCCCACCTTTACCCTCCCCTATCCGCTCAGGTTAGCATCATTCCAGAAGCTAAGCACCATTTTTCTATGTTTTTCCTGTTTCCTTTGGTTCTTTATATTCCACAATTAGGTGGAGCCATCCAGTAACGATCCTGACTTATTTCACTCAGTACCACCACTGCAAGGGCCATCTGTTCTGCCCTAAATGGTAATTTTAAAAGCTAGGCAATTCTCCATTGAGCATATATTCATAACTTCTTTATCCAGTCATCTGTTGATGGGTATTAAGGTTGGTTCCAAGACTTGGCTCTTATGAAGAATGTTACTGTGACCATCAGGATGTATAAATCTTTATGTATTAGAATTTCATATTTGTTGGGTAAATACCTACCAGGGGTATCAGTGGATCATATGGGATTTCCATTTTCATTTTTGAAGGAAATATCCATACCTTGTTTTATTTATGGCTCTCTCAGGCAGATACTGTGTTTTTTAAATAAGACCCTCCACTAGCAAAAAGACTACAATTCTCTGAAGACTCAGGCTGGTTCACATTTTTTAGCAAGAGTATTTTTTAACGAGGATGGTACATTTTGTAGATGTAATGCTGTTGCACTCTTGTCACACTTGTATACGTGTGCTGGAGGATGGGCTGCTGAGCATAAGCAGCTCTCAACAGGGCTGGGAAGCCAAGACCCCTGCCGGGATAGGCTGGGCTGTATCCGTCTGGATCCCACCCACCGAGTGTGCTTGGCGAATCTGTAACAAACATTGCTCCCAAAAGAAATCCCTGCTGAATTTAGAACTTTGGGGAAGCTCTTATCATTTGCAACAACTTGGATGGCACTGGAGGGGATTATGTCAAATATGCCACGTGTTCTCGCTCACATAGAGAATAAAAGAAACATCAGCAAACAAACAAAACAAGCTCTTGGTAAGCAGAGGGATGCGCTGGAGGCTGACATGGGGTGGGGGTCATCTGCAAAGCAGTGATAGAAACCGGTCCTCCAGGATGCACAGAGGGAAGGTGTGCTGTACACCTGGCACCTGCAGGACATCATAAGCCAGCTGTAAGATAAATGAAAGTTATCATGTTTTTACACCCTCCTACCATTAGTGTCAATGACAGACACCAGCGGTCCTGCACACATGCCTGATGGCAGCACCTGAAGTAAGGTGCGGGCATGCGTGTAGGTGGGTGCACCTGGGCTGAGACACGGAGTATATAAGGGCGGCATCATGAGGTCACCAGAAGAGAAGGAAGAGAAACAGCAGCAAGCAGCATGAGCAGCAGAGGCGGAAGAGGCAGCAGCCCAGAGAGTGAAGATTTGCCCGGGGCGAGGAGGTCTGCCAGCCTCCTGGCGCCCCCTCTGGCCTCCCTGCTAGCTGTGTACCTGGTCGTCTCTGATGCAGAAAGATTAATAAAAGCCTGAAAAAGCCACTGAGTGCTCCAGGAGTCCTCCTTTACCCATCTGTATGGATCATGGAGAACCTACCTCATCCCTTCCTGCCCCTACGCCAGCATTACCTCAATAAGCTTATTTTTTTAAATGATTTTTTTAAAGGAAAAAAAAAAAACAACTCAAGGGTGGTGTAGGGTCAGCAAGCACTGGGCAGGTTCACTGTGATTTGGGCAAATGGATAAGGAGAGCCTTGGAGACTTCGGTGGATTTTTAAGACTTTAATGCTCTCCCAGGGAACCAGGAGTACCAGGCAGGGAAGCAGCATGGGCCAGGCAAGTTTGGGGTGGGGGTGGGCAGGCAGGCATGAGCCCCAGCCCCCAGGAGTCTCATGCTCATTCTCTGGTCTCTCTTGACGCTCTTGGTCTCGAGCTGTCTCATGGCCCAGTGTGGTCCTTGACATTGTAATCTCATCTCAGTGACACTGCCTGACAGTCCTGGCTCATGGCACAGGTGAGAGTTCTCACACACACTCACGCTCAGTGCTCCTGGGGCTAGGTGTCCACATCAGGCCACGTGGCCCACACCCACACGCCCAAGCTCTTTCTACATCAACACAATGAAGGCCACAAGTGATGGCCATGGAGGCCAGTGATGTAAAAGCCTGATGAACTAGTTTACCCTAGGATGGGTGGGAAGGTAGCAGGAGCAAGGCTAACCCCAGATGCAGGTCCCCTTTCAGCAGCAGGTGCCCACAGGGAACAGTCAACAGCCCCTACTTCCTCATTTATGTCAAGAAGGGAAAGGTTAATCCCAAAGAGAAGGTTAAGTAGGAAAGACTGAAAGTGCCCCATCATTTTCTAGTCAGCTGGTTTCACTTGGTACCTCGTCAAGCAGAAATATAACTGACAGTGGTTGCAGAAGAGAATGTAATTACAGGAAGATAAAAGCGAGGCGGCCTGGAGCACAGTTGACAGCATCCTCATCACTAAGTGTAACTAACTGCACATGTGTGAGGACACATGAGCACGAGCACACTCCAGTGCACGCAGATGCTGGCAAGCACAACTTTCACCTACAGCACCTCGCCCTCTAGGATGATGCACTGGCAGAAGGGGTGCCCAGGGCGGGAGTGAGCCCCAAGGGCAGCCCTTCTCACAGGAGACAGGCAACAGCCCGGTCAGGCACCAACCCACAGACTTGAAAATCTTCCTGTAACTTCAACTCCTCCTGCTATAGACTGGAAGCCTCACCATTAGCATCAATGTGGGCAAACAGATCCTTTGTTATGTGTGTTATATGCAATATTCTATTCTTGCAACAAGGCGAACTAGAGAAAACTTTTTTTTTAGAGAAAACATTCTAAAGAAAACACTGTAGGGCCCTCCCTGGTGGCGCAGTGGGTTAAGCAATGCAGTATGAAGCAAACTGCAGCCACTGCAGCACGAGTTCGATCCCTGTCGCTGGCCAGGGAGGGGACCCACATGGTGCAGCAGACCTCTCCTGCTGTGCCCGCTGCTGCCCTCAGCAGTGTACTTCCGTTGATCTGCCTGTTCTGCTCCCTGCTCTCTGTGGTGAATCTTCTTACCCACCCCCTCACCTCTGGCCTGTACCCCAGTGCTTGTATGCATAAATAAATAAATCTTAAAAAAAATAAACACTGTAGCACAATTTCCAATAGCATGGACATAGAAGCAACCAAGTGCCCAGGAGGGAGGACGGGATGGGGAAGATGTGGTCCAGGCACACAGGGGACACTGCTCAGTCATCAGGAAAATTAACAAGCTGCTGCTTACAGCAACGTGAAGTAGCCTGAGGGAGTGATATGCTGTAAAGTGAGTCAAAAGGACAGAGGTGCATACTGGATGTTAAATAGCAAGTGATTCAACAAGTGAAAAAAACTTGTGAAAAACAAAGTACAGGGGAGACAACCCAGGCCTGCCAAGTTAACCCTTCCCTGCACACCAGTTGAGTCAGCCCAGCTGTCTGTGCTACTGGTCACTTCTGCTCTTGCTGGGAGATCCCACCCAGCCAATGCTCTCTTCAGGCCCCTGGGCTCCAAAAGCTAAGCCACCCCTGGGAGGCAGGGCTGGAAGAGGAGTCTGGGGTCACAGGCGCCAGCCGGTCCGCCACACCTCACAGAGTCTCACACTTGGATCTGTCCAATTTCCTCTATTAGAACAATAGACAGGTGATAGAGACGGTGGAGAAACCCTGGTTGGGGTCTTTAGGGCCACACCCACCCACCCCACTTTCAGGAACTACAAAAATCAATGGCTGGACAGGGAAATTGCTTTTCCCTGTATTTCCACAGTCCTGATATTCCCCTGTATTCTCTCTCCAATCAGTTGCAGGTTTTAATTGTATCCACCAAATTTCAGCCTAGAATGTTCTGGAAGCTGTGACCACAACCCGAGCCCTCTGGATAAGGGGTCTCCCAGGAGAAGTGACATTAGGTGGGTTTTGAGTCCATAAGACTATTTTAATAGGTATCAAAATATGTAGTTTTATTGAACTGGAATCGCCTGGGAGGAACTGGGGTGGAACACAAGTTTGGTTAAGAAATCATTCCATTTGGTATGTCATAATTATCCGATGAGATACAATATATGGAAGTATCACTGAATTTGTGTAAAATTTCCAGACGACCATTGGCCATAGTCACAGTAAGAGGCTCGCACTGACCTCTGTGAGCCTAATGCTTTGTAAGAAGCTCTGTGCCTGAATGACTGTGGGGCACCTGGGGCTTTGCACCTGCCCGCACCATGGCAGTAGGGCTGCTACAGTTAACAGAGCACTAGGAGCACACTTCAAGGAACGGTCAGAGACACCAATGCATCCTCTCCCATCACCAGAATGGCATGTGGCCCCTACTGTGCCAGCAAGAACACCATTTAGCCCAGCATGGCTGTTCCCCAGCAGGGTTCAGAAGGGCAGTGAGGGCCCCCTGTCCACACCTGCCTGCTCAGCCATCTCCCCAGAGCTATCCTGCAGACCCACCAGGGTCCTCTCCTGGGGAAATAGATGTCTCCAGCCAGCAAAAGATGGTTTTTCATGAAGGTGGGCACAGAGCAGGGCAGGGGGCCCCTCTCCGCCAGAGGCCTCTTGATGGGGCGCCAGGTCCCTTGGGAGTCTGTACTCAGCCTTTGCTCAGGCAGGCAATGCTGATGCCAATTCCAAGTTCACCCAAGCAGATTCCCATGGCGAACAGCCCCCATGAGCTGAATGCCAATGCCCCCAGCACCCTTGTCCTCGTATGGCAGAAGCTGTAGTTTTTGCCAAGGATGGGATGTCTCAGAAGCCTAAACAAGGAATGAGGCCACACTCACCCCACTTGCAAGATCCAAGGACTCAGTAGGGGCCCCCTGTGCTCACCCTTGCACTGATATCCAGCAGTCAAGAAAGGCCACTCTCTCCAACAGGACTTCCTGGGCCTGTCCTCCAGACCCCACCTTACCTGGCCCTCTCCTCAGGCAGGAGACTGCTTGCGACCCCCAGGGGATCTGGGTATGCCCCCACCTTGGTCCTGAGGGGAGAGAGGAGTAGGCAGGCCTGTGAGGGAGGCTGCGAGCCCCACCTGCCTCATGCAAAGCTCTGGGTTTGAGGACATGCTGAGTCTGAGGAACAAGCAGGACATCAGGCAGACCAGGTGGACTGTGCCTGGGTACTGGGGAGGCCTCCTCTCCCAGGGGAGGGGTCTAGGTCAGTCCCCTTACACCTGCAGTCTCTGCAGGAGGTGGCAGTGTGATGCCAACTGTCAAGGGACCCTGTCAGGGCACCCAGACCCCAACCGTGTCTGTGTAGGTCTCTAGGTTTACCTTTCTTGTCACTGTTAGCATTTGACAGATCTTTCAATAGAAGAAAAGTTGTGGCCCTCTTATTCTTTGGCCCTTTCAGTAAACCCAAGCATGTGGCTTCTTTCCAAATATTAATTTAATTCACAGACGCCCTTGGGGGCCATTCTCCCACACAGCAGAGAGCCTTCCTTCAAACCTCCCTTAGCCCTTGACAGACAAGGGAGGGTGGAGACCAGTGGAGGATGAGGCAATAGCAACCCCTCTCTTCACTCGGGCCACTGGGCCCAGCAGAAGCAGGGAAGGCGCCTGTCCTCCCAGAACCCCCTGGCTTCTGGTCCAGCTGTACCTTAGAGGCCTGGGATGAACCCAGAACCTCATGTGGGGTGTGACACCAGGGCCCTGCCAAAGGGAGGTGACTGGCCATTCTGCTAGACAAGGGGCAGATATGGTACTGGAGCTGACCAGCCTCACCCAGCTTGCCCCTCTACACAAGGCCTGTCTCCAAATGCACAGTAACCAGCTTGGGGACTCACAGGACTCCAGGCACCAGGTACATGGCACCAGTCATTCTGCAGCAGGGGTGCCACCTACCGGCCACCTTCCTCTTCCCCAAATCATGGAGGGTGTCTCTCCCACTCTGTAAAATATGGTTGGGCAATGACCCAGGCAGTGCAGAGGGGTGACAGTCACAATGCTGGAGATCTGGAGATGGAGACAAGGAGAACCCAGGGGCCTAAGCAAAGACAGGGCTGTGGTCGTGGCTTCAGGAGCCCACTGGGCACTCCGTGGACAGAGCTGGAGAAAACAGACTGGAGGAGGCAGGTGGCACTGCACAAGAGTGGGGGCCAGCAGCAGGGGCAGAGGGTGGAAGGCTGGTTACTGAGGAGGTGGAGACAGGATTTGGAGGGACCCAGAGGCCAAGGGCAGGCAAAATATTCCAGGAAGGCTGTTGGAGAAGAGCCCCACAAAAGCAGTGGCTAATAGTGGGGGAAGGCAGTCAATGGGGAAGGCCTGGGAAATACCCTCAGAGACATAGGGGAGACATAATGGAAGACCCAGTCTGACATCTTATAGGGTGCCAGGCCACATAGAGGCCACACTGGATGCTGTTGTGGGTCAGGTCAGGCAATCAGTGGGGCGAGGGCTGAGGTGGCTGCCCTGTGCTTCCTGGAGCCAGTTTCAGTGCTGAGGCAAACAGCAGAGCCTGCAGTGCACAGTGAGGCCTGGAGAACTGGAGACAGAAATGATGCTGAGGCAGCCCCCGGGGAGCAGAGTTTTTCAAGACTCGGGCGGGGGTGGGGGGGTGCAGTTCCAGGCTGGTGGGAAAGGATTAAGGACAAGAGTCCCCAGCAGAGGGGTTTCTGGCTCTGGTGGCAGGAAGCATGCTTGTGTTTACAATGGGGGGAGGGTCCAGGGGGCAAATGAACTATGGGAGTTGGCCAGGGTCACAGCCCCTCAGCATCCCAGTCCATCATGGGGCCCTGCCAGCTCTACCTCCCACTCACCCCAACCCACCTCCCAGCCCCCTACCTAGACCACCTCTTCCAGTCCTTCCCCACTGAGTGGCCAGTGACAAACCCCAGAGCTGGCTGCTTCCAGGGCCCATGAGTCTAGCTGGCCTGCCTTCGGGCTGGCGCTACAGCCACCACAAGGTGCCTGGCAACCTGGCTGGATGCATATATGGAGGCACTGGCTGTGTCCCCAAGAAGCAGGCTCAGGTACCTGGGAGCCTTTCATGGAAGGACCCAGTGAGGGAGCCAGCACCCGCCTCAACAGGCCAGGCTCCGGGGTCATAAGTTCCGGAATGCTCTAGGCTGAGTCTAACAATTTTTACAGATTTCCTTACAAATTCTTAACTAAATTACATTTTAAGTAACTACAATGTGATTAATTTGGTGGTTTAAAATGTGTTACTTCTAAGTGGTAGTTCACCTAAAGGAGAGACTGTTTTTGGTGTGGGGTGTGAGACTGCAGCTTTCAATCCTAGTTATGTAAATGATCGTGGCAAATCAAAGAAACTTAAAACACCACCTCGTTTCCAAAGTTTATTAAAAATCAAAGAATAGAAAAACTTTACATAAAAATATGTCAATTTTAGCTTCCACATTGTCATCCACACACACACATGAAATCGAGACATGATGCCTTGTTATGCCTACAGCACAAGAGCTGGGGCAGCCGGGCCAATTCATTCGCTCTGCGTGGGACGCTGACCGGCCCCAGTGGTGTCCTCATGGAGGGACAGTCCATACTGCGAATGCGTGGAGATTAGTATAGGCCTACAATCAGTTTTTATAAATATTTCTTTATCAATAGGTTCACAATTTAAATATCTTTAAATATTTTTGATAACTTTCCATCATCAGGAACTGCAGACAATGTGCTACTCTACTCGCAACGCTCCCACGAGGCTGCGGCAAGACCCAGGACAGGGTTGGGCCACGGTGGGGCAGACCCCTCAGCCAGGCGCAGCCCGGGGGTGGGGAGTTCCCCTTGAGCTGCACACAGGGAGGCTGCAGGCTTCTCTTCCACGTCCTCGTCCCAAGGGCATGTCCACACTCGCTGTGCTGTAGTGTGAGCAGGGCTGGGCCAACTGGCGATGGGTGGTCAGATGACGGGAGAGGCAGCTGGTGCCCGGACAAGTGCAGGGCTCAAAAACCCAGGGTTAGGCAGGACGGAGAATTCTTGTTCAAAACAACAACACAGACTGCGGCCACCACGGCAGCAAGCACTTTGCACAGCAGACCCACACATGGACCGCTGGCTGGCCCACCCCGCCCGCCAGGCGCCGGGCTGCCCCGAGGTTTGCTCTTAACAGAACGAAGGCATACTGCTACAGATTCCTCCACGGAATCAACATAATTCCTTTCTCCACATTCCTAAAACTGGGTACCATGGTCCGTGACGAATTCAGCAGAACCGTCGTCACAGGCTGGGTCATGAGACCCCACTGAAGCATTTCTGAGTTCACATTTTTGGTAAGGTTTCATGTGACAACCTCTTCTCCCTTTAGAAAGTGATACTTCTGGCACTTTAAATGCTGGATTTGTTGTCTAGTTTAAAAGAACCAAAACACTAAAACTCTGTGGTCAGAGCAGACGGCAGAACCTGGGCAGCGAGCAGGGTCGGCGCAACCCCCACAGCTGCAGGGCACACCGCTCCTCCACCAAGGCCGAGGAGCTGTCCCTTCTCAGTCTGACCAAAAGAAACAACGTAAGAGTAAAACCCCAAACCCCTCACTCTTGGCATTTATAACGGTGCTCATCAGACAACCGGCTGACATGATGAACCCAACTTAGAAAATGCAACTTGGGAAAGGATCTAAGCGGTTTAAAAAAATTCCCTCTTCCCTTTAAATATAACTTATGTGAAAATATGAAATTAAATAAAAAATATCTGTTATTGCACAAATCATAAGTTTTCAATATTTACATAGAAAACAGTTCTGAAATTTGAAACAAAACGTGAGGGCAGTAAAACAGAACGACCTCCTGACCTGGTGGCCAGCCTGGCGCCTGGACACCATGAAATGGAAATGCCACCTGGAGCAGGGGAGCCGGCGCCCGCCTGGCGCCCAGCAGTGCCCCAGCGCCAAGGCTCCGATGCCAGGGGCTGCTCTGAGCTGGGCGGATGCCACATGGGGACATGCAAGGGGCCAGTGGGCGTGCGGTGCTGGTCTCAGGGCCACCAGTTGGCCCCACCCAGACCATGGCGGGCAGGCGGGCAGGGCAGGGCCACCAGGTACTATTATCTGCTGAGGCTGACAGGCAGGCTGTCCCTTGTGTGCGTGTGTTTTTTCCTCCTCCAGCCAGTGCGGTTATACTGGTGGTGGCCCCGGTTGCCCACAGGGGGCCGCACTCCGCCGCTGCCCACCGAGCTGTAGCTGCCGCCCTGGCTGTGGCTGTGGGTACCTTTCATGGACAGCTTCATGCCGCTGTGCTGCTAGAGAGAGGGGAGGGGCACCAGGTTGGAGGTGGTAGGAGATGGCCCCACCCCTGATGCCAAGGCCCACCCCAGTGCCCAGAAGAGACCCAAGAGACCCAGCAGGCTGCCTCCTAGACTGGAGGGAAGGGAGTGCTATAGTGGATACAACTGGTACAGGCTGACCCTGTAGGCCACCCATCTCAGGACCATAACTGAAGGGCTGATGAGGACAGAGACCTCATGTTTCAGCAACCCCCTCAAGGTGAGAATAGGGACCTCTACCCGCTGTACACATTCACAGCCAGGTAGATTGAGGACCTCACTTCTAACTAGCTGTGTGTGCACACAGAAGAGGGTCCGTCTCATATTCTTCCCCAACTTAAACTCTGACACTCTGGAAACAGCCCCTGAGAGACACACATGCAGAAGCTGGTGTTCCTACGCACCCCACCTCCCTACAGCAGCCTGTGTCTCTGGCCTGTGGAATTAGTGTGGCATAGCCCTGTGCAGTGTGGGCCAGAACCCCCTCAGCTGGGGTCACACAGCAGAGAGCCAGCCCATAGCAAGGCTCCCTTCTGCATGGTCCCCTCCCTTCCGAGCACCTCCAACAGGCCAGGCTACGCCAGGGGATGCAGGGCTTCTCATTCACTTCTTGAAAACTGTATTTTAGTTCATAAGTTAATAACATAAAAGTCATCGTCTTCACTGCAAACCTTGCCTGATTCAAACTTCAGTTCTATGCTAACAATCTCTGCTTGTGGAGACTTGGGGAATTAAACTACATTACATTTTAAAATACTTTCTTAACATTTTCAGAGTTTGGTGTGTTACAAGAGCAAACATGAAGGTGAGTAATTAGGAGGCAAATCCCCTTTAAAAAAATCTCTACACTTCTCTTTGGTAGAGAGAGAATGAGCACTGGCCCAGCAGGAACCAACTCCACTCGCGTCCTGGGAGGCACCTTTGACATAGGTGAGGCAGCCATGGACACATACCTTGTGATATAGGTGAGGGCTGGAAAGTGGGTTGGGAGAAGTGGACGCAATGGCTGGGGAAGACATGTGGTGGACAGCTTTCAGTGTCGGCGTCCCTTCAACGCTCACTTGTCTGCAAGGGACGGGGGCCACCCCGAGGCTCGGTGCAGCAATAGTGAACCTGGTCTAGGAGCAAAAGACCAGAAGCCATTAGCACCACACCAACCAGGATAGCCCCAGGCACATCTAAGCCCCCATGTACAGGCAAGCTCAGGGGGCACCTGTGCTTGGCTGTGACCTTGTGAGATCTCACATCAGGAGCAAGACATTTTCTACTTAGAAGCTGCAACCACCCCATAAAGCAGCTCAGGGATGCCCCACAGACAATAATGTTCACAGGCGGCCAGACAGCAGCCCCCAGGAGGGTGGTCCCCTCCTCCTCGACCCTGGAAGGATCCTGAGGGCAGCCCCACTCCAACATATATTGGAGGATGGCTGGCTGGAGTGCTGGGGAGGGTGGCTGGCCAGGCTCCCACATCCCTGTCACCACAGCCCCAGCACAGGCACTGTGGGGAGCCCTCTCCCAGGCAGTCCAGAAGTGTGTGCTTTTGACCTAGAGATCTCTGGTGAGGATGGGAGCTACCAGGGCCTATGCAAGACAGAGGGAACAGGCAATGGTCTTCCCTAACATTCACCAAGGGGGACCGGGGGTGAGGGGGGGCGGGTCTCAGCCTGGAGCTGGGCCCTAGTCAGGGCCTCAGTGGAGGACTCAAGTTCCCAGGGTCTGGGTCACAGGATGCATACCCAAGGGGGCTCTGACATCTTCTTGCCCCCCTGTGCCAGGTCATCATTTCTTTCCAAGTGGTGACTTCACCACAGGCTCAGAAAGACCACAGCCTGGTATAGAGATGGAGTTCACTTAGTAACCCCACCAAAATAGTGCCTGAATGCTGGAGATAAAATGAGGAAGTGGGTAGGCTTTGAGCATCTTCTTAAAAGAGAATCTTCCCAATACGTCAGTCTTCATCCCAGGCAGCACAACCACATCTGGGCCTCCTGCTGCTGCCAGCCCACACCAGGAGACAAGGCCACTGCCCAGCGCCCACAGTAGCCAACGGACTGGGTGTCAGCTAAGAGGCTACCACATGTCACTCAGCTTCCCCAGAACCAGGGTCCTGGGATAACCCCAGGGAGCAAAGGTCATAGAGAAGTGATTACTACGTTCATGCACTGACCTTTGTATTCGAAAGATGAACCTGCCATGGAGACTGGCTTTATTTTAAAAGCTAATTAACATGATGGGCTTTAGCCATGAAGGTATTTAGTTGACAAAGATACAAAAGCCAGTGTTTTTGAAATTCGTTCAACCCCTAATTTTGTCAAAAAAAATAGACACACATTCTTACAGAAACCTACAAACATAGCCCAGAGCACCCTGGCCCCTGGCAGTCCAAGTGGCATCTCAGCCCCAAGAGCAGAGGCCCAGGGTAGCACCATGAGAGCCACAGGAAGACCGTCAACCTTCCCTGGCTAGGCCACCAGCACTCAATAGCCAAGAGTCCTGGCCACCCAGGGAGCGCAGGGGCCTTGGTGGTAGTGTGACAATCTGACTTCTATAGAGCAACAGGAATTATGTCTGTCAACCCTGAAAAGAAAAATTTCCTACAAGACAGAAAGCAGGCCATACACATCAGACATTCCAAAGCCTCAGCTGCCCCCTAGCACCTTGGACTCTGGCCAGGGCCATGGCCCGGCCTGCACCAACCTGTGTGTTAGTTGTCATGACCAATGTTCTGGATGTGGTGGACTGAGGTTTGCTGCTGGGCATCGGCAGGGCAGTCGGCAGGCTGGCCAGCAGGGGTGCTGGGGCTTGGAGACTGAACTGGTAAACACTGGGCGTGCTGCAGGGCGGGGTGTCTGAGTCCTGAGGAGACAAAGCAGGGGGCTGGACATGAGGCGCATTCCCGGACAGCAGTGAGGGGGTGAGCCCTCTGGGGGCAGCCAAGACAGGCAGCCCAGAGCCACCTGGTCCTCAGACCTTCCCACCTAAAGGGGATACTCACGGGAACACAGAAGACATACCTGGACTTAGATGATTCCTAAGAAAGGCTTTTAAAACCTCTAAAAAAAGGTCTACCGTGGCCCTCCCAAGAACACCACCACTTCCCAGGGCCCCCAGCCTCCAGTGCTAGAGGCAGCGCGGCACAGAAACACAGGGGATGACTCTGGCTAAGGGTGAGCATAAATTTGCTGCAGGCCCCACACCCAGACCAGCCAGGAGCAAGGGACAGTCAGGCCCGCCACTCACAATGTCACTTCCAGAAAGAGAAGACACAGAGGATGCAGACGAGCCGGAAGAGAGCAGCTGGGGGCTAGGCAGAGACAAAGTCAGGCGCTGGTTGTAGGGGGAGTCTGGGTCTCTGCGCTGGGTCTGGTCCCCCTCACAGGGGCTAATTCGTTCTTTTGTCTTAATCCTATTGTCTGTGGAGGAAAGCAGAGCCCGGTGAGCCAGCTTCTAGCAGGCAGACAGAGCAACGGTCACGATGGCCATCACTGGCCATCGGAGACACTGAGCCTTAGGGTGCTGCCAGCAAGGCTAATAAAACGAACTTCAGCTATTATTTACTTTTAATTAATTTAACTTTGCAAACTATTTGATTCGGTTGTTGGCAAACACTGGCACGCAGTCCCTAAGTGATATATTTCGAACAAGTTGGGCACATAAGTCATTTTCAACCATAAAGTTTATGAATGCTAAACACAGAGCAAGTACTTCTGGTGAACAGCCAGCAACCTTGCTCCTGCAAGTGTTAACATGCTGGACTCCAAAGACGGAATGACAAAAGCCCGCACAATACCCCGTTAACAATTATATACATGTACCATGTGCTATATTAATACTTTGAGCACTCAATAGGTTAAATAAATAGAATTTAAGTTAATTTCACTTATTTCTTTTCCCATTTGTAATGCAGCCACTCAAATTCAAAATCCCCTGTGCGCCAAGCATCCCACTTCCACGGACAGTGCCTACGTCTTATTGTTTTAAATTAAATGCTTGGTCCAAAGTACGTATTGTCTCCATGGAAACAGCCTGCCTAAAGGGCGGAGACACCCATGCTAGGGCATCAGAAGATGGACTCCTCACCGAGGTCGGGGCCCGGGGGGACTTTACCACCCCATTTCTCCTTGATCCAGCGCCGGTAGTCAATCACCTCCTGCGTGACTTTGATGATTCTTCCCAATGTGCTGCAAGAGGACAGCGCTGGGTCAGCCTGGCCCATAGGTGGTATGGAGCTGACGCCCACCCAGTTCCCACCTACTTTACGACTTTACACATATTACTCTGCTAAGTGAAAGATAATGGGGAAAAAAATAACTTTACAATAGATCTATGACTTCTGATGTGTAAACCCTAATGCATGTTGAGATCACAGTGTAGTAAAGCGGGTCCACTGTGTTGCAGTCCTCCAGCTGAGACAGATCTACAGGAGATTTAAGAGATAGATTTAAGTCCAGAATCCACATGGGAAGCTACCCACTACCCTGATCACAAGGTTGATATTCCGGCTTCCACTGCAGGCTTGAAATTAGACACCCCAAGGCAGGGGGGCTCAAGCTCTACCTGCAAACACTGAGTGGACAGACCCCACAGAAAGTTCTGTTACAGATACATCCAGAAGGGGAGCAACTGGCAGGACTGGGACCAGGCGCCTCCTCCCCACCCCACTATAACTCACTGTCCCCACGTGAGGGCAGCTGGTGAGAAGGAAGAAGCTAAAGGTGTGTGTGGGGGGGGAGGGTGAGGAAACTGGAACAAAGGAGAAAGGAAGGACACCTGGAAGAGACAGCTGGGTAGGGAAGTGGGCAAGACATGCGTTAGAGTTCCCAGGGATCTGGCAGCCACTATTGTGGCTTCATGGTGGATATGAGAGCACGGTTTGAATTTGAGGCTCTCTTCCTGTCCCAGTGCTCTGGGACCTGCCTGAGCCCATTCTAGCGACCCCTGGTGCTCTGTGCCTTGGACTCATTCTGGTGCTTCTGGGCCTCAGCCACCCTGTTCTGGACGGAGTCTGCTTAGCTTGGTGTCTGCCCACAAGGGGATGGAAGATTTTTGTAGTAGTCACCTGAAATCCTTTCTTCTCTATGCCCTCTGAACTGTCATATCAACAGTCAGCTTGTCCTGCCTTTGTGAGTGTGGATGGCTGAGCCCTGGAATGGCCACAGTGGGTTTTCCCCCATAACAGTCTGGGGTCCCTGGGCACCCCTGGGTCTTGCCTAATTTCTGCAAAGCTCAGATCACCCTGTCACTTCTGAGCACAGAGGGCCCCGTCAGCACCACAGGTGATTATCATGTTTCTCTTCCTTTCACACCCCTATCCCTCCCTAAACCGCCACTGAGAAGTCAGTGTTCCCTATGGAGGGAGCAGCTGAGCAGGAGCACAGATACACATCCCCAAGAGCTGAGGAGCTACAGGAGGGGAGACCCCCAGAAGAAAAACCCCATATGCCCATATTTCAGAAACCCCCAAACCAAAACACTGAAGAGGCTATTAACTCCACAAAGGAGACCCTTTCAGCGCCTGACCATGAGAAATAGACATGGTCGTTCCCAAAGCCTGGAAGGTTTCCTCACTGGTATGCTCAGGTGTAAGCACAGCACGGCAGCTCATGCTCTATGAAACACAAAGCGGAAAGAGGCGTGCGGGCCTGGGAAGCAAAGGCCACCACCCAGGATGGCGACCAGCCACCGTTACCTTTCAGAGTCTCTGTTCGGGTAGGACCTAGCCAGCGGTGACACTGCGTGACTGAGGACGATGTAGGCGTAGTCGAAAACCTGCTTCACCTGCATGGCCCCATAGGAGCTCCTGCCAACGTCGTTTCCTGAGAGAAGGCAGCGGTCAGACTGCGGCCCCAGGGCCTCTACACTCACACAAGAGACTCTGACCAGACCTTTAGGCACCCAGACCCCACCCACAGGGCCCAGGCAGCAAGAGCAGAGCCACAGCCCAGGAACCACGAGACTCACAGGGCAACCAATAGTCCTGGGGAAGCCAGACAGCTCCTGTGTGGCACAAACCACAATGGAGCCAAATGGCAGCTATGACCAGGCCAGGCCCAGCAGGCCTCACATCTGCCTGTCACTGGTGTGTCCCTGCCCATGTTGACAATGTTTTAGAATGTGTCACCGACAGAGGCTCGTGAGGACTGGTGCTTGACAAGCAGTGTGTCTACTCACAGACCACTAAAGAACATTAATTACATGAAAATTTATCCTGTGTGGTTTTCTCAGACTTGAGACTGTCACGGAAGGCACATGCACTGAGCACCCTCAGGAAAGGCAGGGCACACTGCAGACCTGCCCCACCCCCCCGCTGGCACTCAGGGACAGGGCACACCCCCACAGGAAAGGGGCCTGTACAGGTGGCTCAGCAGAAACACAGGCTGCAAACCCATTTCCAATGTGTGACATCACTTTGTCAGGAAGACTTAGTGGTGTTATTACCGTCCACGCGGAAAATACTTCTAGACTCCAAGCCCAGACAGGGGGCCAAAAGGGTCTGTGACAACCCTTGCTTTTCTACCTCTCTGGCTGACTTCTGAGATACAAATGGCTTAAATCAGAAAAAGATTAATTTTTCATAATACTCACTTTCCAAATTTTTCTGGTTGACTACACCCATAAACAGAATTGCAGCTTGACCTAAGTTCACTGCAAGCACCAGAGGGACTTTGGAGCTGGCAGCATGACCCCAGTGCAGTGGCAGGCCCCAGGGCCAGCACGCCCCTGTGGGGCGGGGCCTTACCTGGCAGCAGGGGGTCCTCAATGCACAGCATGGACGGCCGGTACCCGCTGGTCATGGCCTTCATGATCTCTTCTTTGGCGATATAGGCACCTCCTTCTTTTATTCTAATACCAGTTTTTAAGTAATTAAAATTTCTTCCATAGAGTTCAAAAAATTCTACAAGCAGCATTCCAAGGTTTTCATCAGCTCTCCGGGCATCGATTCTTGGGTGCAGCTGTAAGAGCAAGGCACCCACAGTGTGTAGGGCTGGAGCCAGTCTCTAAGCACACCCGCCCCTGGGGCTCCCTGAGGCGGCGCCCTCGGGCTCTCACACTGCCTAAGAGCCTTACCAACAGAAAGGAAACCTTCCTGACATGGACTTTTAATGTATTTCCACTCTCTGAAATTTTAATTCATATAGCAGAGCTTCCTATGGACAGACATCTGATTAATGGCAAGTTCCTAAACTTGCAGGATGACAATGATAAATAAATTGATCATATTCTGCACAATTTAGAGTTATCCAGTACGGGAATACAATTTAGGTCTAAACTTAATTCCGTGATTCTGAACCACAACCAGTAGGGGGCAGTATTAAACAGGATAGAATCACAGCAGGACATAAAACCAAGGTATAAAAGGATTCTAAATGTGTATAGGTAACTAGTACAGGTAACTATCATGAGTACAGCAAACCTACATCCCTGCTGATTGTATAGTTCGGCATCACCTCCACTCAGTGCCACACTTTAACCAATAAGCCACTGCCTCCCTAACATCTTCCTGATTTGAGAGACTCAGCCAGGCAGCCCTGTGCCCTGTGCTGCCCACTGCACAGCTAGCAGCCAGGTGACTCATCTGATCAAGGGGAGTGAAAACTCTAGCACTCAGGGCAGAGAGGAAGGCAGCCCAGCTGATCCTCTGGGCTGGGCAGAAAATGACTGACTCCATGTGACAGAAGCACAATAGCTAGAGTCTACAGCCAGAGCTCCATGGGCTATACGTACTCTGAGGCCTGTGTGTGTGCTTGGTCCAGAAGGACATGATGTCTGAGGGATGGCATGCCCAGAGCCTCACCTGACTGTCCTGATCCCTGGCCCTACCCCAATTCACTGCCTGAGAGACACTGCTAAAGCCAGGCCTCTTGCCGGCTGGCCAGGCAGGCAGGTTGATCGGAGGCTACTCAACTGACCATCATCTCCATGGTTCTCAAGAAAGCAAGGGTGACATGTGAGTAAAATAAAATATTGATGCCAGGGCCTTCCTGGTGGTGCAAGGGGTTGAACCACCACAACAGGAAAGCTCCTGCCTTATCACTATTTTTACCATGCGTGGCACCCAATTTTTTTCCCTGAAACAAATGTTTCCACATGTCAGTCAAGCACTGAGAAAGAGCCTGTTTTTGTCTGTGCAGGTGGGCAAGTTTTCTTAGTGTGAAGGGTATTGTCTCACGTTGAACAACCTCCTCTGAGGGCCAGGACCAGGTGAGCTGCTGACAGGTAAATCAGCCACGAAGGAGCAAGAGGGACACCACAAGACAGGGAGAGCACCTGACCAGCACAGATCACAGCACTGACCTGCATAGGGCAGGATAGTAAGGCCTGGGCCGGAAGCCCACCCAAGACCAGCACTCACCTGCAGAAAGCTAATGGCCATTAAAATCAGGCTGTATGAGCTGATTCCACCTGTGAAGACTTCATTCAGGTCCCGCTGCAGGAGGAACTGTTTCAGTACTAAAATCAAGTAAGGCAGCAATGAATATTTCTGTAAATGCCAAAAGAGAGATAGACCGATCAGTACACAGGCTGTGAAGCTGTCCTCTCACTGTGTATCTCAAGGCAGGAGCTTAACTCCTAGCTATTCACCCTCAAACTCCATGTGGCAGAAAATGAATTATGTGGGGAGAAGGGGCTCCCCAAGCTCAACTGAGCCAGGGCTAGAGGGAGCCCCAGGTGCAACCAAAGAGCAAACAGCAGCCATGTGGGAGGGACCGGGTATGAGAGCATTGGGGAGCCAAGAAGGACCCAGACCACCAACACTCACAGGGCTGGAAGTGGGAGTAAGGAAGACAAGCCGGGAAGTGAGCAATGAAGGCCCCAAGGGCAGAGGCTGGGAAGAAAGTGGTGGGGGTGGAGCCTTCTGTGGTTTTCAAGTTCAGCCTGATGATGCAAAGGCAAAGCAAGGCCCTGCCAACCAGAGTGGGCAGCGCTCAGGCACAAGCACTGGGGTAGTCTCCACTAAGGAGGCCTCCACTTCCCAGCCCAACAAGAGGTCCACCATGCCATCCTGCTGGCCCCCAGCATTGCCTGAGCGAGACCAGTCCATGTCAAGTTGTAGCGGGTACTCCTTGGGCCCTGGACCAATCTGCAGGTCAGCCACGCTGGCTATAAACCAGCCATTCTGTAACAATGAGAACACTGACAAGCTACCTAAAATGATGCTCAACGATATGAAAGGAAAGTAAATCTACAAAATCCTCTCAAATATCCACAGAAATAACACTGCAGGCTACGTCCCTGAACCACGCAGAGCTGCCAGCTTCAGGGACAACCTTGCCCACATCACAGGAGAAAGCACACCGAGCCAGGCCCCGCCTGGTGCCTTCAAGCTCACAGCCTCCACACCTTCATGTAACTCTTGATGAGCTCCGCCGCCCGGACGCCCGTCTCCATGTTGAAGCTGATGTCCACCTTCACTTCCGTCTCCTGGTCTGTGAGCTTGATTATTGGCACCTGCCATGATTGAATTTTAAAAAATGAGCCTTGGTATGCAACACCCTCCACTGTCAGGCATCAAACACCTCCTGAGTTATGGAACAGGTCTCCCTTCTGCAGGAGCAGGACCCTGGCTTCAATGGTGATACAGAAGGGGACCTGCAGGGCTACCCTCCCTGGTCCTGGGGCCCCCACCCTCTAGTCCCAAGGACCTCACTGGGGACTGGCATGGATAACAAAGCTCTGCTTCTGTGGGAGGTCTGGTGTCAAGGGAGGGAGAAGGCCCCTCCACTGCCCAAGACCCAAAACTCCAGGGCCTACGGGTGGGAAAGAGCCCGGCTCCTTGAATATTATGTGCTCCAGGATTTCTGAAAAACATCCAGAGCTATTTTTAAATTAGTTTGTGCTGACATTATTTCTACAAACAATTCCAGTTTGGGTTTCCACTCTAAAATAACTAAAAAATCTTTTCATTGAAAATCAGGGAACCAAAAATTACTTTGAAAATACTCTTAGGAAGAATTACCACCAAAGTATGCTCAAAACTGTTCTCATAAAAACACTCAGGCTACCATCCTGCCCATTCAACCTCCCACACCCAAGCCAGGCTCTCCAGAGACAAGTTTTAGCTTTCTTCAGCCTCTCAGGAATAGGAGCAATGCCCCTGTCACCCATGCTGCTGGGCAGGTGTGACGTCTGAAGCACCTGGCGAAGTCCAGCCAGAGCCGCTTTGCCAGACGCCTGACCTGGCTCCAGGTAGGCTCCAGGACAGGTGCATGGGAGTGCCCACTGCCACCCCAGCTCAGGGAGGGCTGGCCGTGGAGCCTGGCAGCCCAATCACTCCCAGTAAAGTAGGAAGAAACAGTGAAACACTGTTGTCTGCAGAGAGAAGCTGGGAGAACCTCAGGCTGCTGGAGGGTGGGGGTGGGTGACAGGGATGGTGTGTGGTGTTAGAGCTGTCAGTAGGAAGTGAGATGCTGACCAAAGGCATGAAGTCAGCCAGCCCCTTGCAGTCCTTGGGGCTCCTGATCCCACCACACAAATCTAGACATAGGCACATCAGCAGTGTGCACATCTTCCAGCTTCGCCCCAAAACAAGAGGCATTATTTGCAGATATGTGTTTTTTGAACACTGAAAGGAACATTCTTTCTCAAGTGGAATTGGCAAATGCTGCCTTGGTCTGTGACAGTGCCTGAAAGGTGGGAGCAGCATGGCCCTGAGGGAGCCTCTCCTTGTCCCAACAGGGACACAGATGGTGCCCAGGAAGCATGTCTGGCATCTCAGTGCTGACAACCTACACAGGCTGCGGTCAGACTGTCACTGAACATGTCCTCAGCAGGTAACCCTGATTTTAAACACAAAAATGAAATCAACAATGCATGCAGATTTATACCAGTTTCAGAACCATCGGTAGCAAACTGCTTTGAACAAGACTGCAGTCATTGTGCGCCCCCGTGTGCCCATATTTGCATGTGCTCATATGTGCCCGCATCTGTAGGCACATGCGCGGTGGCCGACCCCACACTCACGGTCGCTTTGTCCAGGACTTTAATGGAACACGGCTCAGCAACATTGTGCTTTCGCAGGGCCTGCTCCAACAGCTGCAGAGGGGGACGCTCCCATTTTCCAAAGACCACTAAGTCGATGTCGCTTAGAGAGAAGAGAGAGGGGAGGAGAAGGTGAGGTGTGTGGCTCTCCCAAAAGGACATACATCACCCTAGGAGCTCACCCCTCCTAAGAGGAGGAAATGCAGCCTCTGAACTGTTAGGAACACAGCAGGCCCAGCCACTAGGGGGCAGAGTTGTCCATGCTCACTTCTGTGCTACAGGGCACACCTGCTGCTCCAGGATTCTGCACATCTCCAAACCATCCAAACCCCACCCACCCTGCCAAAGCTAGTCCCAAATGCAGAGATTACAGCCTCTTTAGTCCCCAAAGGCTACCAGAGGATTAGCAGAAAGTCAACTTTTATGAAGCAAGACAACAAAAACTGCTTTGCACGTTGAGTCCTTAAAGAGTCCTTAAAGACGCAACAGTGAAAAATAACCTTGAACAAAAACTTGTGTGACCTTTACAAAATTAAAATCCTTAAAGTCCTTATTGTTTTTTAAATAGTTTTGCTTGAATATTTATTTTTTTAATAAATGATTTTAAAAAACATACCCAGGAGCCTCCCTAGTGGCCTAGGGGTTAAGTCTCAGCACGTCACCACCATGGCCAGAGTCAGATCCCAGCCAGGAAGCTGACCCACATGGCGCAGGAGACCTCTCCTGTCTCACTTGCTGCTCCCTCAGCAGGTATTTCAGTGGATCCACCTGTTCTGCTTCCCACTCTTACCCCCTGAAACTCTCTGGTCTTCACCCCAGTACTCCTATTTTTTAAAAAATGACATCCAAAAGGGCAGCACATTTCCACGAGTTCCCTGCCATGGCCCATTCCTCTTAGCAGCCCTGGCATTCAAAGAACATGTGCAAGAGGAAGATGCAAAGGAATTGATTACCACAACGCACAATTAAAACCTGCTTCCTGCCACCTCCCCTGTACCTGCAGTCATCTCCTGCAGCTCCCATCTCTCACCTTAGACTTGACCCAGGAACCTACTCGCACCCTCATATAGGCACTCCTCACCCCCCAACCCAGCAACATCTGCACTCACCTGGTTGGAAGGTAGAGACCAGTACTAAAGCTGCCAAATATCTGCACCTGGAAGAAAGAGCAGCATCTTAACATGTGACACCTAGGCAGTAGCCTCCTGCATCTTCAAAAGCAGGCCTCCCTCCTGTCAGCTGAGACAAACACACCTGCTGGAGGTCCAATCTACCCAACATCATCCTCTGCTTCTTGAGGTTAAGACCTGCCCCCAAGGGGAGTATCCTAAACTCAGAGTTAACAATTCTTGGCCTAACCCACACCACTCTCAGCTCTTCCACCCTCCAGAAGTACCAGCAGCCATGACTGGGGTGGAGGGCCTGGACCCCAATGCTAAAGGTTACTGCCCACAGCACTGCGTTTGAGGCTGCACATCTCTGAGAATAGCAGGGCACCAAGCTGTGGGGTACTGGCTAGTCAGGACAGGCCCCAAATGGTTCGCCTCTGCCATGAGTGGCGTGGAAGTAGCTCAGTGTCTATAGACACAAGCATGCTCCGGGCAGGTGGGGGAGGCACAAAACCCTCACCTCAAGGTGACTTTAAAACAAGAAAAAGAATCTCACAGATCCAAGAGCCTCCCCTCAGGACCAAGGGCCTGAGTGTGCTGAGCAGGGCTTTGGGGGAACATTACAGGGGAACCTCAGGACCCCAGTCTGGCCACACCGACATATCGCCATGTCAGAGCATGGGACACACCCACCTCAGCCGTAGGCCACAGGTCCTTGACCACAGTCTCAATGCGTGTCACCACCTCCCTCCGCATGGCCGCCTCCTCAGGACACGGGGACATGAAGTTGTAAAAGTCGATGATCTCCTCGTGAAGTCTGGTGGCCAGAAAAAGCACAGTAGCACTCATCAAACTTCAGTCCCTGATTACCACTGCCCACCACAAACACAAACTCTGACTGCCTAAAATGCAGTTCCCTTTTCATCTTTCTCGCCTATGTCAAATGGGAGACACAGTGAGAAAGGGAACTGACCAGCACGGCCAGCACCCAGGTTTCATGTGCAGGTTCTGTCCTTCTGGGATAAAATGTCAAATCACCAAATTCTCAAATGGCCTTTAAAAGCTTTTCCAAGAGAATCACCTTGGTGACTTTACATTAAGAAACAGGCAGGGAACATAGGGCCCACAGCAGCCCTAGGCCTTGCGCGGGCAGGGGTCATGGGAGGTTTGAAAGTGACACGCACGCTCAGAGCCAGGAGGCCCAGGTCTTGGCCAGTCTGCTCACTGGCCATCACAACGCAGAGCTCTGGCCCAGGACCAACTCACGGACTCGTCACCAGTGAGGAAAGAGAGCTCAGCCGTGGGCCTCCCTCCCCCCAGCACCAACCCCACATGGAAGATTCGTGAACACCAGCACCCCCTCTGCCCCAAGACATCCCCATGGGCAAAAGCACCCATATTATGCAGGTGGCAATGGTACATGGGGTTCCACTTCGGGATCAGGATCTAGGCCACAGCCTCCAGCTCCTGCCAACAGCAGGGCCCGCACAGGAACTAAGTCCCCGCCCTGCTGGCCTGCAGCCCCAGGGCCCCACTGGCCCTGATGCCACATTTATCCTGCTTCACCATCTGAAAAAGTCAAGCTTCTCGCTGCAATAAGGCTGCCCATTCAGACAGTCACAGGTCAGTTTCAAAAGATCCAGAAAGACATTGATACACAGCAGTGAAACGCAGTGATTTTCCCCCCAAAAGTTCTCAAACTCCAAGATCTGAGGAGGTAATACTTCTATCATTTAACATTGCTGAAGTTTGAAGTGGGACCTACAGCTTTCTCTAGGCCTAGATACCTCAGGTCAGCGGGCCAGCATTCACCCCAGTGGTGAGAGCCAGCATCCCCTGTACCTTGAGCCATGACACAGAGCCACAGGCCAGGGACCATTCACAAGAGGCACAGGATCAGGGACAAAGCCCCCCCCCAGGTGGCATATCAACATCTCCCCACGCCCACACTTGTGCATTGGAGCACCTCATAAACTGGCACTGCAGGTCTATAACTTGGAGGTCCCTCACCAGCTGCAGCTGAAAAACAGCAGCAAAAACCTCTCCTGCCTGACTCCAACTCAGTGCCGTCGTTACCTCGGGGCCAGGAGGTGGCCTCTCTGTGCACTGTGATCCCAGTAAGTATCATTTCTGCAGGAGGCCCAAGCTTTTAGAGTGTCTGCCCAGCGATGGCACCTCCTCAGGAGAGGCCTTTACCCCAGTGCCACAGCAGGGCACCCTCACTCAAGCACCCCATCAACACACGTGCAGACACCAAGTCAGGTTTCCACAGATATGTCACTGATGACCCTGTCACTTAAGCTCTGCATTCCCAGTAACGTGACATCAAAAATTAACATTTCCAGAACCATCTTACCCCTGTACCAGCTAATTCCATTTAGCTTGGTTGGAAGAAACATTTCAATGGCCAAGTATCTTTTTAAAAATGTAAACTGCTAAATAAAACAGCTTGGGGTTTTTTCACTGAATACTAACACTGCTATGAGTTTCTATCGCTTTCAGAAACTCAGTTGGGTGCGTTCCAGTGTAGGCCAGGGGGAGCCAACCTGGTGACCAGCAGAGGCAGCACCTCCGTTCTTACATGCTGACACCAAGAGGAGCCTACATTTCTACTCAGAAACGAAAATGAGCAACTTCACTCTTCTCTTCCTCATCTCACAACCTCAGAGGAGCATCACAGCTGACAAGACATCTTCCCTCACAGCTGCACACAGCCTCCCCCCCACCCCAGGTGATTCCTCAGTCCCTGGCATGTCCCAGAGCTCAGATCAGTAACAGGCATGCAGTCATCAGATCAAGGAACTTTTTTCTACATTGCAGTCATTAGAGAAAGACTCACTGGCAATGAATGGGGGTACACACTGCAGGCTACTCCCATTACCTGATGGGCCCCAGGAGATGCCCCCTTCAGAGGCCAGCTGCCCCTGAAACCAGTACCTCATGCCCCACTCTCCAAAGGGATCCTCCCTCTCCCTACCAGATTGTGGTTTTTATATTCAGTGAATGAATGCCTTCTCTAGTGTAAACAGCAGACACAAATACCTGAATTTAAAAAAAGTAACCAGGTGACCAAGCCTCTGGACCCAAGGGCCCATCAGTATTGCTTGGAGTGGGGGGTGGGGAGGGGGTGGTACAGGCCCTAACCAGCATGAGGGGGCACAAGGAAGGGGGACAGGAATGCCCCAAGGTGCAACTCCACCTCATTTCAACCAGAGCCTAACAGAATGACCCTAGCAGCCACCACCCAAGGCAGCAGGGTCTGGCTGCTGCTCCCTCAATGAGACCCCAAGCAGCTGAGCAGCCCTGCCACAAAGCAGACAGGCTTTCCAGAAGTGGGCCCTGGCTCCATCTCCTCCCAGATGCCCCTTCCACTCCTGGACACCACTAGCCAGGGTGTCTGGGTGGAGTTAGCTCTGTGCTGCAGGCAGGAAGTATGCCCCCATGCACTCCACCCCATAGGTGAGGAAGGGGGAACACACATAGCCTCCTGAGAGGCCAGGAATCTCTACAAACTTTCTAGAAGAGATATTTAAAATCTTCAGACTAAATGTGGACAGGAGTTGTGTGGCAAAGCTAAGCATTACATGTCTTGGAAAAATGTAAATAGTGGTCGCTGTTCCCAAAGGAGGTGCTGTGAGTCCCCAGAACAGACCTGGCCGGGGTGCTGGGAGGGCACTTTCCTGGAGGTTGGTGGGGGACAGGAGCCCACAGAGCCACCTCACAATACTCATGCCACCTCACACCGCACAGCAGGTCGAGCACTGATCCCTTCAGACTCAGCCCCCTCCCTTCTTTGTGAGGCGCTTCCTGCAGCTGCAGCTTTGTGGGTCAGTTCATCTCTAGGAAGTTTATACTGCTGACCCACAAAGATACTTCAAATAGGTCAACTTCTTTGCAAGTATGGGTCCCATGGATGCAAGGAAATACGAGAACGGGAGTTGACCCAAGTCTCTTGGGGACGCAGCAGGAGTGACCACAGGAACCCAGATGGAGACCACTCTCACCAGGGGCTGTGACTGCCTGACACATCTATGCAGGGCACAGCTTAAGGCACAGACCCATGGGCCCAAGAGAGGAACCCTGAGTGCTGGTGCAGAACCAGGAGGGGAGCAGAGCCCCTCGGAGCTCCAGTCACCACTGGGCAGGCGCTGATCTTCACCCACAGGGGGCTGAGATGCTGTGTGGTCACCAGCCTACACTGAGCAAGTACATGTGTAGGGCTCAAATGGAAGACCTGGAAGACTCGCGAGGGCAAGGTCACAGTAGAGCATGATCAGGAAGGTTCACTGTCCAGTTTTTAGTAAGAAAATAGAAATGATGAGACCAGAATTTTCAGTGAATTATAGTTTTACTAGAGAATAGACTTCTGAAGCATCTTCTAGAGTACTTTTAAACTAAATATCCAGAAAGTTAAGGTCGCTGAGACATGAGACACTCTGACCCCCACTAGCAGCTGACTTTTCGACATTTAATACATTTCCAGGATTAATTTCCAGTGTTAGCACCAAAAATCAAGAACAGCAATGTTTTAGTACCTATTTATCATCTATATGTCATTGTTAGTAATTTATGAAATCCAACTTAATGAGCTGTTTGAAAGCCCGAACAAGGGATCACATGAGAGGACCAGAACATCTAATTCTCAGCTGCTGAAGCTGGAGGTAAACGAGGGCAGCCCATTTCAGATGGCAATTGAGCGGGCAGCTGATGGAGGATGGGTAGTGTGTGGCTTCCAGCTCTGTGACATCTGCACCATGCCCAAGTGGACCACCCCATCCCACATCTGCTTACACACACCAGGGCCCTTCCCCACCCCAGGCCTAGTAGCATCATTGCTAAGCTGTCCCAAGGATGTATCTTTGTACTGGACCAAGGACAGGCAGAGAAGCGGCCACACATTAAGGCTTTGAACCTGGGGCTACAGGGAGGACAAGGAGGCGGGGGGCAAAAGAGATGCAACACTTGGTGAGGGACACAGGTCTGATGGTGCACAGGTGGGCTCGGGACTCCCTCAGGTTTTAAACCACATGGCTTCCCCTAAGAAAGCTCTGCTCGGGGTCACACCTCATTCATGACTGTAAGGGGAAGGAGCCATGTGAATGAAGGCACCTGTGCCATACTAGGCTAGAGAACCTGCCTAGTCTCTGCTGCCCTGCCCCCCATCTCCAGCCCTGCTGGTAACATCCCAAATAACCTGAAAGATTCCAGCACTTGGGGAAATTTCAGGAGAGTAAACAAAAGGTAGAGGAAAGACTAGAAACAGTCTTCAACCATTAGGTAGTCTCTCCTCACTCCACTCCTCTTGGAACCTTCCAGAGCCTCAACGCCAGCCATTTCTCAGACACCAGAGTCCCCTCTCCTCTGCACTGCCTGTTCACTACCTGTTCTCCAAGCACACAGTGGGCAACTCTGGAGCTGTTCCTGGTGCTTCACCACTGCTGAGCAACTCAGATACATGCCATGGTAGAGGTCAGTGCCCAGCTGACACCTTCTTTTCTGTAATCAGAAAGACTGGGTGCTGCATGCAGCATGGTAGGAAGGCAGGAGTCCATCTCCAGGGGTAGGCAATCCACTTTAGAGCACCCTCTACTGAGACAGTTAACAAGCTAATTGTAAACTACTTGTATTTATTCTTAATTACATTACAAGGCAACTAACATTTGCACCAATTAATTAAAAGCCTTGATTCAGGTCTTGATAGGTGAATAATTTTTAATCAATGCTCAAAAGTGGAAGGAAACTAACTGATGCTGCAAACTGGATACCAGAGTTTATCTAGAGGGTTTCTCTCTGCCTGCTGTGGCAGCAGTTAAGCCAGGAGTTCTGGGAGGGCAATACAGGGGGCAGGGCACAGGAGACCAAGGCCCAATCTGGGTGAGAACATCCAAGACCAAATGGCATTCACAAACAGTTGGAGAGAAGGCGCTCCTGGACTTGCTGTGTTCAGCACATATCCCAGGAGGGAACAGGAGCAGCACAAACTGTCCCTCCCCCCCAGACCCTGCTGGGGTCAGGCCCACTGACACTTGGAGCAAATGCATGACCAAGGCACTGGGAATCTAACCCCAAAGAGAGCAGAAGAAATTACTCTCTTCTGTTCTGGCAAACCAAACTCAAGAATGAGCAAAGGCCCTGAGGTCACTCAGAAATGAACCACAGCCATCTTCTCCCCTCAAAACAGAAAGAGCTTAGATCCCAGAAGCTTATCATTAAGCCCTCGTAGAAGTTCTTTGCTTTAATGCATTTTTTTCTGAATGCACTGCTGGAGCAGAAAACACCCACTGATCACTGATGGGTTTTCTGGGTAAGGAGTTCAGGGGAGAGGGAAGCTGACAGGTTGACTCTTCACCAGGACCAGAATAAAATCAACCCCAGCATCTCACCAACTGGATGACAAGCATTTGGTGGTACATCAGAACCAGCACAATGGCAATGCATGTGGCCTGTAACCCAACCACCCATGCCACAGGTACCACCTGCTGGAGCAAAGCAAGCAGCCCCCTCCCCCCACCCCCAGGAGAAAGTGGTCAAAGGGCCGTCATCTCCCAGCCCTGTGTCCTCAGGATCCACAATGCATCCCAGGACCCTGACCCTAGAAGAATTCAGGCCAAGGCCAGGAGAGTTGCCAGCACAAGGAGAGGCCCAGGGAGTCCCTAGCTGAGTTCACGCCACCAGCCACCCTATAGTGGCACAGCAGCCACCTCCAGATCTCAGCACAAACTGTGCATCATTTCTCCAAAGTCTTCACATGCAGTGGGCCGGGGCAGTTTTGGGGAGCAGAGCGTAGAAAGGTCTGAGAACACGAGCACACAGGTGCCAGGTGCCACACAGCACAGCACAGCCTTGCACCAGGCTCTGGCGACCTTCAAAGCAAACACTGCTGTCACCGTTCTCTGATACCAGACATCTGCTGGACAGATGGGCTGGCCCAGACCTCAGACCTTGGGGCAGGGGAGAGGGGGCTGTCCACTGAGCAGGAAGCCACACTCAGGAGGTGGCCAGCCAAGGGCGCCATAGAGTGGCTCCCTGTGCTGCCCCCATGGAGCTGCACCTTGTTGGAGCAGCCGTACCCTACCACACTTCACACTCACTTAAAAGCCCTATCTAGACAAGAGGTAAACACATACAAGATGGCACATTTGTGACAAAAAGTTTTTTAAAAATACGCTCAAGCATTAATAGCAGGAAGATGAGGGTAGTTTCTTTTCTGTCTTCCAAATTCCTTCAGTATGTTATCACACCACTAATCAAAACCTCTGGTTATTTCAACTCTATTAATCCACACTGGACTACCTGCAAAAGTCGAAGGGCACATGTGTCCGTCCATGCTAGTCTTAAATCTTCTGTGGACCCTGTTTTCCACCTCCTATCCTGCCCCCTGAGTCTTCCAGGCCCTCCGACTACCAGTAGGGAGGACCACCCTCCCCCACCTTGTCATGCTCACCAGGCCAGACATGCTCACTCAGTAAGTGGAGTCAGACACACCTGCCACTGACACGGTCCCAACACCGCTCAGCAGGAAAGCTAGTGTAGAAGCACCTACCAGAGAAGGATGTGATAGTCCCGCCCAGCTCCCCAAGACTGGAGAGCACAGGAAAGCCTGCCCAGCTGCCCAGTGAGTGCCCATAGGTGGCATCTCTGCCCTGGCAGGCCCAGATCTGAAGCATCAGAGAGTTTGCTGGGTCAGGTCTCTTCGCCTGGACTCACAATATCAGACAAGTAGCGACAAATGTAAATTTTCATTATCACCCATTTGCTTTTCATTCAATGAGCCAGATGTGTCTGTTTACAGTGGGGAGGGGGACAAACCCCAAATGAATGGCTCCAAAGGCTGAGTGGATACTGACTATACAAAACAGATACAGGTAGAATTGGGCCCTGCTCTGACACTGGCAAGGGAGGGGAGAGCGAGGCAAACACACAGGGCCTGGCTTTCACTGAGTTAACAATGGGAAGGAAGGGTCTTAAGAAGCGGGCTTCACAGAGACTCCAAATGGTAGTCCATGCTGCCTGCAAGGCTGCTTGAGAGTGGGTGGTCAGAGAGGCCTCCAGGGGAACTAGTATTGAAGCCAAAACTGAAGGCAGAGATGGCAGAGCTGTGCAAAGACAGGGACAGCATCCAACCCTCAGACCAACGGCTGCAGGAACTGAAGATGCCAAGTGGCTGGGAGCACAGAGGGGCTGAGGGTCATCTATCCCCTGAGATAGTCCAGGGTCATCACGGGACAAGATCAAAAGAACTAAGCCCTGAGGAAGTCAAAATAACTCTGGACCCTGTAAAGGCAGCCCACCTCACTCCCAGTCCCTCACCTCCATCAGGGAGTCAATAGGTGGGTCAGTCAAACCATGGCTGGCCTGTTCAGCCTGCTGCCCAGGCTGGGGTGCTTGGGTGTGGGGCAAGGGCTTCAGTGAGAACACACAGTGCTAAGTCAGGTAGCACCCAGGAGGGTGCAAGCAGGCAGCCCCATCAATAGTTAATGGCTTAGAAGAGACCAGGACACAGAGAGCACAGACCCCGCAGGGAGGACACAAGCTGCTGACAGCACACACAGCAACAGGGATGCTCCTTCCAGGAAGCCCACGAGAAACACGAACACATCAAGGGCTTGAAAATGTGCAGGAGCCCAGAGGAGTCCAGGGAGGCGAGTCCATGGGAAACAGAACCAGGGCAAATTCCACACCATAGCCCAGCAGGAGGCAGGGACTACAGGGCCACAGAACCAGGCCCGTGGCTCAGATCCACCTGCTGCTTTCCAGGGCGGCAACTCAGAACCTCAGTGGTTGCACCTCAGTTTCCTCACGTGAAGCACTAGGATGGCAGCATCATGAGGATTTCATGGCCTCAGATGTAGTACTAATGGTGGGGCTGGTGAGGCACTGTCTGGTGTCTTCTCAGGGGGCACTGACCCCAGGATAACGAATCTGGGAGCACAAGCACAGGGCACATAGAGAAACCTGGGGTAGAGAGGTGCATGCACGGGTCATACACACCAAGAGGTCCTCACAGCAGAGATCATTACAGCAGACAGAAGTCAAGCCAGAGAGCTGGAGATCATGGGGGCTAGGGATTCAGCCACTGCCTCCTCCCAGCCTCCAGCCTCCCGAGCCCTGGTCTCCCTGTGTACGGGGGCTGCTGTTTCAGCATTAAGGGTCTGTCGAGTCTACTGAGAATGCCAAGATTCCTGTATATGTTTGCCCGATCCACAATGGATCTGCCCTCACACCAGCTTGCTTCTACAAGAAGTCACTGTAATTGTCCTCTCCTGGTCGTTGATCTTCAATTTAAAAAAAAAAAAGATCGGCTCTGCTTAAAACTTAGAGATGCCCACACCCACATGTCCTGAGCTCCTTGCCCCCGATCCCACCTCTGCCCATGCACAAAAGCCTGACTTCTCTGAAGGCCCACTCTTCACCCAGCACACCAGCCCCATCCCTTGGGGTGTGGGGCAGTGGCCAAGGGCTGGGGTTTCCTGTGGGGCAGGTCAGGGGCTCACTCAGCACCCATTTCTGGTTCTCTCGTTACCCAGCAGCCCCATGGGCACGACACTCACTTCCTCCCTGCTCAATGTCTCTCTAGGTGGCCCTGGGCAAAGTCTCACTGATCCTGCTTGGTGCTTCTGCTGCTTCAGATAAACATGGCAAATCAACTCACCAGATGCCCCACTGTCCACAGACCGCCACTTTCAGAATGATCCAGGAGAAAGATCCCACTCCCTCCACCCCAGCTTCTCTCTAGGCTGGTCTGTGAGGCCTGGGAAGCAAAAACTAGAGTGCAAGGCAGCCACAGGGCCAGGTTCTCACCAGGATCTTCCCCCCCCCCCCGACACACACCACCAGCTTCTCTGTCCCAGGCCCTACCAAGAACCCTGCTGTCTCTTTTTAGGAAAGCAGAAAAACAAAGACTTCCTGGGGACTTGCTACAGTCAGACCTGCAGAGGCAGAGAGCAGCTAGCCCCTGCCCCAGTGTGCTGCTCTGCCAGTGCTCGGAGCCCCTCACCAGTCCAGGACAGGCATTTCCAAGGGCAGCACCTTTGCCGGGTCACACTAGCCTGTCTGGGCTTCAGCGCTCTGTCTACAAAACAGCAGTAACATTACCCATTCTGTGGGCCCGCTCTGAGAGCATAGAGAGGAAGGGTGGACAGTGCTAGGGTCCTGGAGCCTGCGCTAAGCCTGGGGTTGAAACGGAAAAGCTTGGGGTCCTGGCCTAGCCCTGGAAGGCACAGACAGCAGAGCCGAGGCTGCCATGGAGAGAGGGCTCCATGTCCACTAGGGTAGGAGGTCAGTTCATGCTCCAGATGGTGGTTAAATAACAGCTCTTTGGAAAGGATTTACACCTGAGACTCACAAACACACTTTCCAGTGCTTTCTGGGGAGGTAACTTGCCAACTAACACAGCTCCTCCGCTGTCTGAGTGTGAACACACAAAGGCAGCCATCACTGAATCAGCTCAGTGCCCCCAGCCTGAGGACACTGTTAGGCTGGGAGGGCCCGAACACAGGCTGTTTGCGTGACCATTAAAATGAAATACAAGCCACACACAGCTCCTCACAGGCGTTGGTCACTCCTCCAGTGCTCCAGGCCTGTGAGACTGGTGAGTGTTCCATCGACAGACAGTTGGGCCCCATTTGGGCCAAAGTTCCTTGCCCAACTCTTTATCCACAGAACACCCTAGAAGTCACAAAGCATCAACACTTACCCTGACCCAGTGCACAGAAAACAGAAACCCAAACCCTGGGTAGGGTCTTGTACCCCTGACAGATGGCTGAAAGCATCCTGGGGTGACCTATGGCAAGTGTGAGGGAGGCACATCTGCCCTTTAGAATACAAAGAGCAGGCCCGGCTGACTGCAGCCCCATCCCAGCTTCAGTCTGCAGCATTTATCTAAAGCAAAGTTTTGTCCTAGAGGGAAGTTGTCTCTTTTCAAAAACTAGGCGAGAGGCCTTTTCTGTCCAGTTGGCAACAAGAACCAGCAGACTTTTGGTTTCAATTTCCTCACAGAAGAGGAAGGAAGGAGAGAGCAGCCTTTGTAACCCTCACGAGACTCCCAGACTCTGCCCAGTCTTCTTAGTTAACACACTGCGGAAGGAGCATCCTGGCCTCACCCAGCACCTCTTCACACGTGGAAACTGAAGCTCAGAAGTTAGAACACTCAAGGACATCAGCCAAATCCAGAGGCCGTCTGAGTCCTGATCACCATTCCAACAGGGAGGTGGGTTCCACCAACACACAACACATGACCACAGCTGGGCATCCCCAGCTCAGCTCAACTCCCAACACTGCCCCAGTCTGCAGGGGCAGAGCAGTCCCATAACTTAAGGGCTCAATCCCACAAAGCCGTCCAACCTGAGGTTTCGGAGCAGCCCGAGTCCAGGGGTCACCTGTGCCTTCTACCAACTGGCTGTAAACCCAAGATTCCCTTACCCCTCCTCAGATTCAATTAGTTCGTTCACGGAACTCAGGACCAGTCTACTCCCAAGTTCCTGGATCCTTATGAAATGATAGACTCAGTTGGAGGAGACATTCAGGGCCTGGCCCAGGGAGAGAGCATGAGGCATCCATGCCTCCCAAGCCCCCACTCTCTCCATGTCTCCCATGCCCACCAGTCAGGAGCTCTGAACCCTGTTCTTCATTATGTAGACACCAAGTGGCAAAATCACTGGCCGCTGGCAACTGGACTCAATCTCCAGCTCCTCCTCTCCCCTGTCTCTAGGCACATCACCTCTTTCATGTAGCAACTGCTTTCATCTCAGGAAACTTTAAGGATTTTCAGAGCTCTGTACTAAAGGGGATAAACACCAAGTACCTACTCTTGTCATTTAAGCAAGCTCAAGGTCACACACATGTCCCCCCAGTGCTGGAAGCTGAATGACAAAGGGGTCAAAGTTTAAAAAAAAAAAAAAGGTAAGAAGACTCATGTGACTTTTTATTTCACATAAATCCTGCATCAAGGGAACCACAGGGTTCCAGAAATGCAAGAATTACCTGAGATACAAACCATTAAAATATACACATTCACATGCCATCATTCAGAATGCTAACTCAGGTCTTACCCCAGGACACCCACAATGGTGTGCAAAGCCCAGACTGCTCTGGGCCTTACATGGCCTTACAAGGCACAACCCCAAGATAAAAACACACTCTGCTGAAAACAAAGCCAGCCCTGCTCCCTCCAGGGCACCCTGCAGTGTTGAGACGCTATACTGAGGCCTGAGGCCAGCAGAGACCAGCCTGTTCCTCCCTGCCAGCACACCGCACAGGCCTGGTGGGGAGTGGAGGGGGCTAGAACACTCAGGAACAGGCTTGCAGGACACTCACAAGCAGCCAATCAATGGAGAATGACAATAAACAACTGAAGTTTTCTAACTTTTCATACTCAGTTTTAAATTCCTAACAAAAGATGGGGGTGCTTTCTCAGCACAGGACAGAACACCCTGGTTTTATACTGTAAGGGAAGAAGCACTCTTCAAGAAGAGAGGCAAGCAAGTCACAACAGACTTGACTTTCCTCTGCATTTAAATAACTTAAATTGGCAATCAAATCTTTAAGATTTTAAGAAAAAGTCATCTTTACTATTTGCTTTATTTATCCAGATAGTCTTGCCACTTGCTCATCTGAGCTAGCAAATCACCCTTGCACACAATCCTTCCTTCAGCCATCACACTTGTATGGTGGCAACTAAGGTGCCCCTGGCACTGGGAAAGCAGCCCCTTTTTCCCTGAGGGACACGAGAGCAGGGGTCAGTCCTTTAACTCCCAGGAAAGAACAGTACTCTCAGGAAGGATCCCCACTCTCATTATGCCAGCTCAGGCTGAGGGTTAAAATGTCCTTGGCGAAGGAAACACAGACCCGCTAGGTACTTAGAGCTGGATTCCAAATGTGACTTGGGTGAATCACCAACCACGCCCGTCCCCAGCAGATAAATGACCCCTTTCCTAAGCCAGTCAATGCCACTACCTCCTAGGGGCTCCTGACCACTGCAACATATCACTACATGGCAGCCATGCAAAGAACAGCCCATGCAAGAACAGCCCAGAAAGGCATCCCAGCCCCCAGGATCAGTGGTGATAGCCAAGCCAGAGAACAGGACCTGGAATCCCCAGAGTCATCCTGCCAGGGAGTGTCCAGTCCAAGGAGAACAGTGCTGGGGAAACCATCACCTCCTTATTCTGCACTCCATACAGGAGAGACCACCTGGTGCAGCAGTAGTCCCCAAGATGCCAACCTAAGACCCCAGCTACGGCCACAGGACATTAGGGACCATACACCTAGGAAAGCCCTAGGGCGCCTCACCAGTCATAGCCCTTCAGGGCAAAGGGCATGGCAGATGCACAGTTAGAGAGGCTGCAAGTGCCACTGCCCATGTGAGGGTGAGGGGCTACCAGCCAAGAAGTCAGGACCCTGAAGTCGGGGCCCTGAGGAGCTGAGAGACCCCTGCAGGCAGCCAGCAAGGAATCAGGGAAACGGAATCCTACCAGTAACCAAAATGAAGTTGCAGGTGGACCCTGAGCCCCAGGTGAGCCGCAGCAGATGCAGAGCAGCACTGAAAGCGAAAGGAGACCTTCAAGGAGTGGCTGACCCCACATGGCCAACATCCCCCCAGCCAGGTGTCTCGGGCATCCTATCCAGGGGCCACACTCACCCACTAGCAGGCTGACCAGAGGTTTCCAAAGGGCCTCTCTGAGTCACAATGGCCAGGGGCAACTTCCAGATGGCCCTGAGGTGCACACTCTCCAATATCTGGTTAGAACCATGCAGCCCCAGCCTGTCACTCTACTCTGCTGGCCTCGACGTCAAAACCACATTTCTGAACTCGAAAACGTAGAACTGTTGCTTGGGGACTTTGTGCTAGTCCTCTTTTACTCCACAACTAAAACCCAACCCTTGAGGGATGGTGATGGAACCCAGGCACAAAATGCTCATTCCAAGGCTAAGTGTTCTTCCTCCCCTTACAGCCCCTGCTGTGAAGCTATTGAAAACAAGGACTAACATTTCACATTAAGTAATGATAAAAAGGGGGGCCTCCCTGGAGGTGGTGCAGGGGTTCAAGTATCAGCACAATCAAGTTATCATCAGCCATTGCCACCTGAGTTCAATCCCCAGCCAGGGGGGTGACCCACATGGAGCAACAGGCCTCTCCTGACTTGCACATCACTCCCCTCAGCAGTGTATTTCATTAGATCCACCTGTTCTGCTCCCCATTCTGTCTCTGGTGAACCCTCTCACCCCCTGCACCTCTGGTCTACACCCCAATTTTTATACGTATAAATAAAAATAAATCTTAAAAAAAGTGACAAGAGATCAAAGATTTTATCTCAAAATACAAATCTTTAAATTATGAAATACTTTTCATTTTAAGATACTTAAATAAATATCCCTCCAAAGGCATCATGGCACAGTGCTCACTGCATGGAGTAAGCATGGAGCTCTGGGATGGCCCACAGGGCAGATGGGGCCCCCAGAACCCATGCTGACATCCACACTACCAGTACCTAGGAGGTCATTTCTCACACAAGCAACCGAGGCTTCCCTCTTCCCAAAGGCCACGCGCACGGCCTACTTAATATTCCCAAGTGGCTCCTTCTCTTGTGCTCGCTGGTCTACGTTGGTGGGTCCCTGCAGCCAGGACCTGTGGCCCATCCTGGGAGTGACAGCCCAACTTCTCACAGTATTGGCCTCTTGCTGGGATTGTTAGTGTCACACCATGAGAGCCAGGGGAGCCATCTGTCCAGAGATTTCTGCCACTACCAAAGGGGGCATGGACTTGGAGAGGGCCAGAACATGGCAAGCGTCTGCAATGCCCACCTTGCTTTCCCCCACAGCCTCATACCTCCAGGGTCTCAGAGGACACAGATGCAGAAAACCAAACCCAAGTGTCAACACCACATCGAGGGGCAGGAGCACGACCTCCCCCAGGCCCACACACCCACAGGGAAGGTCAGAATGAGGGGGCAGCTGGAAGGATGACAGTCAAAGCCTGCATGGCCCCCCACTGTGGTCCCTACCAGGACTGCTGAGAGGCCCTGAAGCAGGGTGCCAAATCAGGTTGGGTGGTGAAGGAATAGCCAGGCACCCTGCAGCTCAGCCACCCTGAGAGCACAGGAGCCCTGTCGGGTCTGACCCAGGGGGCTGCAGACTTGCAAATGTGTCCTATGAATGACATCTATTCTTTTCTCAAAAGCACCTATTCCTATCCCCCAGGGAGGAACCACCTTGGGGAAAAAAGGAAGTTGAAACTCACCCCATCCTCTTTCACCTGCTTTCTCCCCATCTTACTCAAATATGAAAGTAGACTGGCAACCCCAAGGCCAAGTTGCCAAGGACAGAAGTTGCCCACCAGAGGAGCTATGTAGGCACGCTGCCCTGGGCCAGCAGGCAGAATGTGGGGCTCAGCTGGTGCGGCTCCACCCAAGGCCTGGGCTCCCCACTCTCAGGACAGCAGATGCACCTTTCCAGAAACGGCTTCACTGAGACCACACAGTCCACCTCGGCAGCTTCTTGTCAGCCAGCCCCCTTCCCCACTGCCCGGTGCAGGGGTGCCACGGCCACCATGGCTCCCTTTTCTAAGCAACAAGCATAAGACTTTGGTGGTCTTTCTGCAACCTGGGTAAACCAGCGTCTACAGGCAGGATGCTGATTCTTGATAACAAAAGGTCAGTTCCCAGAGATCAGTGAGTCCTAGGGGTGCTGCATCTGGCCACAAGCAAGCTGCCCTCCATTGTTGCTTCCAGCTCTGTCCCTACTGAAAGGGCAGTGTGCTGGCAGGACCTGGAACAAAGACCACAAAAGGCAGGCTATGAGGACAGGCACTCCTCAAGAGAGAAATGCACAAAGTAGAGAGACCAGCGTCCTGGGGGAGTGGCCACAGCGGCAGCCAGGAAAGGCAGCCAGCCAGAGGAAGATGGAGCAAAAACCTAAGCATGACAGATAGGGCGCCTCGGCAAGGCATGGTAAATGCAGGCCAGGAGTGGCTCCTCAGCCAGCACCACACAGCCTCCAAGCTAAGTTCTAACAGGCAGATGGAAGCTGGAGGGTGCAACCCGGCAGAGAGAAGCATAGGCCAGGAGGCAGAGCCCAGAGCAGCAGTACCTAGAACTTTAGATACAGGGGAAAGCAGGTGCCCTCACAGGGGCCCAGGGGTTGGGACTGACTACATCAGCTGGCAAAGGTCATCCCATGGCTAGTGCTGAGCCTGGCCAAGAGGGGGCAGGACTGCATGAAGACTACACTACCTGGGCAATCTCCACCAGCAGCTGACAGCCTGCAGGTGAAGAAAGAAAGGATGATGAGATATGTACCTGCTCTCTTGCACCTGGTAGAGGACAAGATGGTGAGACTGGGAGACTCATGGGGCAACCCTGCCCCAGATTCTGGTAAAGCACATGGCATGCAGGTGACTTGGTACGTTTATCCAAGGCTTACTAGAAGGCCCCAGGGAGGAAACCAGGGAGCTGGTGATTTGTCCCAGCAAAGGAAGCGGCTGGGCACTCTGTAATGCTGTAAGAGCGAGGATGCACCTCTTCCCCCTTCCAAAGCAGGGGCCCTTCCAGTTAAGGCAGATTGCAAACCTGCAGGACCCCCAAGACACTGCTCCCCCTGCCTCTTCTCTCAAAGCTCTGCAAGAAGTAGGTGGAAGAGGGAAAAGCACAGGCCTCCTACTCAGGCTTCAGAGAATGTAAGGAGCAATGCTTCAAACCCAAACCAGGTGAACCCAGTTGTGCAACACACACCTACTATTGCGTATCCCATACACTTCAAAGTAGTGTCAACTTGTGTTTCCCAACAAAGTATAAACAAAAATAAAAGAGACTTTTAAGAAATAATCCCAATATCCAGTAATGGTGGGATGTATAGGCCACTAATGTTTGCAGTGTCCTGACACCCCGGAAATCCTTAAGTTCCCTTTAAATCAACATGACATCATGCAAGCAAGTCTATGTTCTCAGTCCTGAGATGAAAGCTCCACACACACTTAGTTTCCAGATGCTCCCAAAAACAAAGAGGCCAAGGACTGGGGAAGGGCATTCTGCCTGAGCCCTCACCTGGGCTGCTCAACCACACCCCCAGGTGCTCATTTGTGGGTCTTGATTTTTGTCCTGTCTTCTGCAATAGTATTCAACGTAAACTGAACTTCTAGCGCCCTGTAGGTAGATGGGAAAATATTTAAAACAAAGATGACATCTTCCAAAGAATAACAGCGTGCCACAAAGGTTTTCACCTTCTTTGAAGACCACTGGCTAGTTTTGTAAAAGCAGATGAATCCCTTTATGTCAATTTCAGCACCAAATTAAATCCTAATACTAAAAGTAACTTCTAAATTCACCGCTGGTTAAATTGTATCCTTACCAAAATCTTAGTAACCTTCAGAAGAGATTTTTTTCAAAAAGAAAAAATTAACGAGATTGACACCTGCTTGGTTCAAGTTCCAGGCAGTACTAAAACCGTCTGCCATTTAACTCATGCAGAACCCCACACCTGTCTTTCGAGACAGCTTCCAAAGAGAGTCCCAGTTCCCTTTCCCGTGTGCACACAGGGAGAAAAGGCCAAATCAGCACTAGTCGGACTCAGCTGCCCCTCCCCTAGGACGGTTCCAGGGTTCCAGGGTGCCGACATCCTTGATTCAAGGAGAAGACACAAAAAAGCTAATTAAATAGCCTCCCAGTGCACAGTGGGAGCTGGGCCTCCAGCATCCACCGCCAACATCCAAGGGGACTCGGGGTGCCCCTGCTGGCCCCGCACTCACCCCTGGATGCCGGGGCTGTAGACGCGGCTCTTCCACGGCGTGCCTGGCCGGGGTGCCTGGGGCCCGGGGCCGCCCCCTCCGCTCAGCGCGGCCGCACGACTGCCGGACAGCAGGTAGTTGAGGCCATAAGTGCTGGCCTTGTTCTCGCGTTTCCGGCGGCCCGGGTGGAACCGGTGCGGCGGCGGGGAGCCAGCGGGCGCGGGGCCGCGGGGACCCGGGTGCCCGTTGGCCGCGCCCGGGCTCGGAGCGCTCGGCGCACCGTCGGCGAAGTGGAAAAAGGCGCCCCGGCCGCCGCCCGCCCGGCCCTGCGAAGCGCCGCTCGACGACGACGACGAGCCGCCGGGGCTCTCGGTGCCCGACTCGGCGTTAGACGAGGACGACGACGACGACGACAGCGACGGCGACTTGTGCAGACGCCGCGCACCCTCGGCCGTGGGCCCAGGCGCCGTCAGCCGCGCGGGGGGCGGCGCGGCGGGGCCCGGTGCGGGCGCGGGAGGCGGGGGCGAGGCAGCGGGACCCCCACGACCGCCCCCGCCCCGCCCGGCCGCCCCCGCCGCGGCCGCGGGGTCCAGCGCCGGAGAGTTGAGGCAGAAGTAGGACGCGAAGCCCGAGCCGCCGCGGCCCACGCCCTGCGAGGTCTCCCAGATCTGCATCCACAGGGCATTGGCCGGCCCCTTCTGCTCCGGCTGGATCCAGGCCACGCGCGGATCCATCCACGCGCCGCGGGCCGCGCCCGCCGCCCCGCCCCGCGCGCCCCGGGCCCCACGCACGGACGCGCGGGCGCAGGCGGCGGACGGACGGACGGACGGACGGACCGATGCGCGGCCGCGGCGCTCCCGTTGGCCCCTGCGGGCGAGTCCCGCCGGGCGGGCAAGCGGGCGTGCGGGCGGCAGCTCAGGCGGCGCGGGCCGGGCGCGGGGGCCGCGGCGGCGTGGCGCGCGGGCGACGGGGAGCGGCCATGGGCGGGGGGCGGGCGGCCGGCGGGGGGCGGGCCCAGGCGCCGCGCGGCCCGGGACCCGCGGGAGGCGCCGCCGCCGAGCGCCGGGCCCTCCGTCACGCGCGCGCCGCTCGTTCGGGCTCCTGTGGCGGCAGCAGCGGCGGCGGCGGCGAGCAGACACTCCCAGCGGCGGGCGGCGGGCGGCGGGCGACGGGCGGCGGGCGGCGGGCGGCGGGCGACGAGCGGCGGGCGGGGGACGGGGGACCGGGGACGGGGGGGCGGGGGCGCCGCCGCCTCCGCGCCAATGAGGGGCGGGGGTCGGGGGGGTAGGAAGCGCGGCCTCCCTTGCCTGGGCCGCGGCGTCAGTGCGCACGCGCAGCCGATTTCAAATCCTCACTCGACTCGGCCGCCTTGGTTACCGCGCCTGCGCCCTGGGGCGCCGCTCGGGGCGGGTGGGGTCGTTGGGACTTGGGCGCGACTTGGAGGAAGGCGACGCGCCACGGGGCGGTCGCGAGCCTCCCGGATCGCTGCACCCGAAGCCCCCCCCTTCTGCTGCCGTCGCTGGCCGAAGCGTCGGTACTTGCGCACTGGGGCCACCGGGGGTCCCCTGCCACCCAGCCGCGCTGCGCGTGCGCGCGAACCTAGGCTCCGCCGCCCCCGGGACCCGCGCGCCTGACGTCAGGGTCGGGCCGGTCCGACTGGGAGCAGCGGGGAGGCGGGAGAGGCCCGAGAGCCCGGCCGCTGTCCGGCACTGTCAAGGCTCAGCCAGCTGGGCCGCACCCCTAGAGTAGGCGCCCGCCCACGTGCGCCCGCGTCCTATGAGGAGCTTGTACTGCGAGCGCACCGGGAGAGCCCGGCACGCTGGTCTCCGGGAACCGGTCTCCCGCCAGGCTTTGCAGGTGTCCTCTATAAAGGGCTTTCATTAAAGAAAATGAGGCTAACAGTCTGGGCGCATGGATGCGATTTCCGAGGAGGCCGGTTTGGCAGGGCTGCCCGTCACGGTCCAGATCACATACTTGGGTGTCGTACCTGGTGGCCTGAGTTGACGGGGCTGGCCCGCCGAGGGCCAGCGCCCCGAGAACTGCCCTGCTGACCCCAGCCACTTCCCTCCCGCAACCAGGCTCAGCTGAAGCCGTGATGAACTGGAGTGTGGTGGGGAAGGTAGAGCTAACCACACTCTGGGATCCTAACGCGCGCGCGTGACTGTCCTGAAGTCAACTGACCAGACTGTGAGTCTCCACCTCCTGGGAGAGAGCTCCCATTCATCCCGGATCCCAGCCTGACATTGCGTTACTGGCGGGGCCCTGCGGCTGGATCTGCCTCACTCTAGCAATGACGGGGCCCCACTGATTTTAAAACTGGAACATTGCTATTTTAAGGGCGGGTTTTAAATGCTCCCTTCCTCCTCTATATTCCTAGATAAGTGAATGTCGCAAAGTTCTCTGACACTTCAAACATCCCACCAAGGCTTTCTGGCAAGCGGTGTTACTTAATAAAAATGAATACTTGGGTACGGACGTTTCTCCATATCTACCTATTGTCCATTTGGCAACTGTTATCAAGGATTAGAACATGCACACTATATAAACTACAGAGTCGCTTCTCTGGGGCTCTGCTTCCAGTCACGCAAGCCAAAATCCTTGGAGTCATCCCAACCTTCTCGGCTTAACCAAAACTGCTTCTAGACTCTGCCTGCAAGAAACATCCAGAATGCACCTGCTCACCTTCTGCATCCCCAATTGCGCCCCTGCCCTTCCTGTCAGCACCATTTCTAGCCTCTTTTGAAACAGCACTGCCTAGCTGGTTTCCAGCACTCCTCTCTTGCCCTTTCAGCTTTTTCTCCACAAAGCAGCTTGAGTGATCCTTAAAAATGTTACTCTCCAGGAAAAGTCAGATTACCCCAAGCTTCTGATCAGAACTCTGGTAGATTTCTCACTATGCAAATAAAACAGCCTTACTCTCACCTGCAAGGCCCTACACTGTCTAGTCCTCCCTTTTCTGCCCAGCTCTTGCCCTATCCCAACAGCAGAGACAATCCTATCTCAGGGCCTTTGCACGTGCTGTTCTCTGGGCCTGTGCTGCTACTCACCCAGATACATTATTCTTTCACTCCCCAGACTCATCTCTTAAGACTTCCCAGAGGCGCTATCTAAAATATAAATTCAACCCTGTACACTCCCTGCTTCCCTGCCTTATTTTTCTCTTAGCACTTATCTCCTCCTGAAGGTTCCTAAGGCCATTTAACAAAATACCACAAACTCAGAGGCTTAAAGCAACAGAAAAGTATTCTCTCAGTTCTGGAGGCTAAAAGTCCTAAATCATAGTGTCCATAGAACCTTGCTCTCTCCCTGAGTTCTAGAGTATAATGTGTTCCATTCCCATTCCCTTAACTTCTGGTGTTGCCAGCAATTCTTGGCATTCCTTGACTGGTAGCTGCATCAGGCTAATCTCTGTGTCCCTTCTTATAAGAATGTCATGTGTACTAGACCAGAGCCCACCTAATGACCTCATCTTAATTACATCTGCAAACACCCCACCTACCAAATAAGGTTACCTATTACATATGGGTATCTAGGTTAGGACTTGAGTACATCTTTGGGGGTAAAGATGGAAAGTATTTGAACCCATTATAGCATTTAATTTAAGTTTTATTTCTTGTCATCCAATGTTCCCTCACCCCATTAAGATGCACAGTTCACATGGAGAGGAATTTTATCTGTCCTTTTTCCAGCTGGATACCAGCTCGAAGGTCAGCACCTGGTAGGTCCTCAAAGAACAGGGGTGGAATGATAACCAGTCAATTGCATGCCCTGGGGAAGAGCAGCCCCTTGGCTTCTGTCTAGGGTCTACTCTACAGGATGTTGCTGTGAACTTCTTGTTTTTGGGCTTTCTTCCCCATCTCTGGCCTCATGCTCTACCTTTGCTATTTGCCTCCAGCTCATCTCCTTTCCTTTGCTTCATTAGCTACCAGTCAACTTCTTGTAACGAGGTCTGGGACTTTGTTTAGGTAAATTAGAAGCAATGTATTTCCTAATATAAATTAAACAGTTCTGATAGTAAAATGCATCCTGAGACTGGAGCAAGCAAGGTCTTTCTCGTTACTTAGCAGCCTGCCTAAAACCCTCTCCGTCTCTCCTGATTTGGAGGAGGGATGTTAGAAATTACCTTTTGGTGACTTGTTCTCCTGTGGACCACCATGGGCTGCCTGTGCCAGAATCAGCTGTGCTGGGTAAGGTGTAGATATCTGGACCTCACCTACTTGACTAAAACTTTCCAGGAGAGAGAGGGCCAGGATTCCTTGTTTCAAAGAAGCTCCATGGGCAATATTTTATGTATACAGATACTTTTATTTTTCTCCCTCACATTCCTTATACCCATTTGACCCTTTCACCCCTTCCTCTCCCTCTTAACCTCAGAAATCTCACTTCCTTTATTATTGGCTGATAGTTTTTATAAAAATTTTGCTTTGTGAAACCATCTGCTCTGTAAGTGTCCAGTCTTTGACTCTGTCATTCTGACTTGCTTTACTCCACATGATCCCCTGGAATGCCTTCCAATTTACTGTAAATGGCCACATTTTGTCTTTCCTCATAGCTGGGTAATATTCCATTTGTGAATGGGCCATAGCTTCTTGGTCTACCCTATCTCCATGAGAACTTGGCTACTATCTCCATGCCCTAGCTGTCTTAGATAGTGCTGTATAAACATCACAGAACATGTAGTTTTTTAAATTGATGGTTTCACATTCTTTGAATAGATGCCTAATAGTGCATGGCTGGATCATATGATTTTTCATTTTTAGTTTTAGAAGCTAAATCCACATCACTTTCTAAAATGCCTGCACCAGTGCACATTCCCAATAGTTTAAATAAGGTTTCCCTTCTTCCATATCCTCTCCAGTACTTGTTGTTAGGTGTCATTATAATACCACCACTCCACTCCCCCCACCCCTGCCATTCTCACAGGTGTAAGAGAATAGTCATGTAGCTTTGACTTGTATCTCCCTTATTAAGAGTAAGGATGAGCATATTTTCATGTTTAGTTTCTATGTGTCCTTTTGCATACCTTCATGGATGAACTGTCTGCTCAGATCTGCTGCCCACATATTAGTTGTGTTCTTTATGGTTAAATTGTATAAGTTTGTATAAGCTCCTAATTTAAAGGTAGCATTTACTTATTCTTTGTCTTGTTACCTGCCCAGAGTTGTGAGTATTAAAATTCTCTGGAATTATTGTGGTATTGTCAATGTCTTTTTAGTTGTATTAATTATTTTTTATATCTTGCCCCATCAGATGGTGCCTTTATAACTACATGTTATTTCTTCTTGGTGTGCTAGATCCGTAATCATAATGTAATATCCATCTCTGTCTCTTATTACCTTTTTTAATTGGAAATCTATTTTATTTGGTTATAAATATAACTGTTCCTGAATTTTTTAACTATAATTTGCTGGCAAGATTGTCTTTCAACCAACTAAGTCTGTGCTTGTCTTTGTTGGTAAGGTGGGTTTCCTGTAAGTAGCAGAATGTTGCAGTTTGTTTTGGAATCCACTCAGGCCCTCTCTGCCTTTTAACTTGTGCATTCAAGTAGTTTAGTTTCAGGTAATTATTGAGACAGTGCTTACAGCTATTTTATATACACACACACTTAAACTTGTCTTTGTCTCTTTCATGCTCTGTTTAAGCTCTATTTCCGTTGTCTTTTGCATTATTTCTGTTGAGTTTTGCCTACTGTTGTTAGTACATGATGGACTATTTCTGTGTCCCATTGGTCTGCTCTCCAATTCATTCTATGGGCTGCATTTTCAGTCTCCTTCTCCTGCCCTTGCATGATTTAGGTGTCTGTATCCTCTGCCTATGTTTTGTTTGTTTATAGTTGCTTCTTTAGTGGTTCTTTCATGTCCGGCTATTGATAAATTCTTTTGGTTTTCATTTTTCAGTTAAGTTTCTTTCTTATCCTTCTCTCTTGAATGATAATATTGCAGGGCAAAGGATCTAGGCTAGAAATTTTTGCCTTTGAGTACTTTAAGTATCTCCTGTCATTCTCTTCTTGCCTGTAAAATTTCTACTAAGTCTGCAGCATCTGATTGGGTTCCCTGACTGTTCTTTCCCTCAGTGCTTTTAATATACTGTCCTTGTCACTGGCTTTCAACAGTTTTATTATAATACATCTTGGAGTATTTCAGTCTATCTGGCATTATTTTGTTTGGAACTTTCAGTCTCTTGGATCAGAAAATCTATTTCATTTCACAGATTGAGATGATTCTCAGCAATTATTTCTTTAAATATGTTTTCTTTGCCTCTCTTTTTCTCTTCTTCTGGAATCCTGATAAGATGGAGACTGTTTCTTTTTAAGTTATTCTAAAGTACTCTCAAATTGTTTTCATTTTTTAATTCCGTTTTCTCATTGTTGTTCTGTTTGTGTGTTCATCACCACTGTGTTTCCAGACTCACTGTTTCTCTCCACCCTTTGTGCTTAGCTGTTGTTTAAGCTCTCTATTATATTTTAATAAGATTACAGTATTTTTAGATCCATTAGTTCTAGTTGTGACAGTCTCACATTTCTTGATCTCTGCTATGTCCCTGTCTTACATCTTCTGTTGTTTTTCTTAATTTAGCAAGCATAGTTGTAATTGTTGCCGTAAGCTCCTTTTCAGGCATAGAGACTTCTCACAAAGTCCTCTTGCTCAAGCACTGGTGATAGCATCTTCTGTTTCTTCATTTTTAATTTTTATGGGTTGTAATAGGGAGTTTACTTTCTTATCTTAATAGGTTGGCTTCATACCCTGCCTACAGAAAACTGGGTATAATCCTAAGTTTCTTACCCAGGACCTTTGAGTATCTATAATTTCACAAACTACTATCTTTATTCCAATCTGTGTATAAATGGCTGGGACACCGGCACCAGTGAGGGGTAACAAGTAGGAAGGAATCAGGGCAGCAGGGCATTGAAAATTTGCCCCCCATGAGCCTACCAAGTTCAGGCTTCCTAGTGTCCTAGGGGAGCCTGACGTGTGTGATGTGGAACCACAGTGCTATCCTCTTCTAGCCAACTCCTCAGCCCAGATTGCTCATGTAGTTTCATGCCAGCCTCAACCTTCAGGGCATGGTTGTGCATGAGTTGTGACAGGACCATGAGTCTGGAATTGTTCCCTTTGCTTTTCAAGAACAGAGACTTCCACTGGGATGTGTTTGTGCCTGTTGGTAAGATCCAGGTGCTGCGTTCTGGTTAGTCAGTGCATTTAGTCAGGTGTCTAGGTTTAGGTATTGAATGGGGTGGAGCAGGTGTTTGGAATATCATAGCCTCAGGATGCAAACAGCCTTTCTAGGAGACACAGATGATCTAACTGGCTCTCCCCTCTGGCTTGGGCTGCAGCTGTTTAGATTAGGAACCTCAAGCTCAAGACAACAGCCATCACCCCTCCTCCTAAGCTCTCCAGTGTGGCACCCTGAGTCCTGCAACCAGCTCCATGCAGTCCCTTCCCCAGCACAGTCCCTGTCATGGCATGTATCCAGAGTCAACCACAGTACAGATACTCCATAGCCCAGTGTTCTCGTGGGCTGTGCCACCCCAGATCACTGCAAACAATTCAACTACAAGTTTTTTACCCCCTTTCCACTTCCATTGCTGCCGATGTTTGTGGCGGTCGCGTTTATCTTTCCATCTATTGAAGGGCTCTATCTCTACTCCTTTGCAACTTTGCTGTGATGGTGTGGAGGGGGCAAGCCTTGCGTCTTTCCTGATGCCACCTCACTAGACTCCTGGGTAACTCTAAGTTTGACAACTTCCGCCTAACCCAGGGTTCCCAAACTCAGTTGTTCACAGGAAATGAACAGGTAGAGCTCGTAATTGGGCAAGCAATTATCAGCTAACATCGAGTGCCGAGCTATCCCAGACTTAGCAGCTTACAAAGTGTTCAGTGTTGCTCAGCCTACAAGTCAGTATGTGGTTCTGCTGGTCAGTAGACACAGCTGATCTTGGCTCTCAGCTCACACATGCTGCAGCCAGCTTGGGTGGCAGAGAGGTGAGCACAGGCTGGAGAAGGGCTGCAGGGATCCTCCAGTGGAAATTGTTCCATGTGAGTAGAAAGAGACATGGAAGAGGAAATGCACCTTTTCACCACTGGACACAGTCCTGTATGCAGAAGATGCCTGGCCCTGCTGTAGCCTCCTGAGGCAAAGCTCGGGCCAACTGCAAGGACAGGAGGAAGGTGACCAGACAGTAGAGTTCGCCACACCACAATCCCCTCCAACCCCTTGGTATTTTAGGTTATAACCTCCCTGACTATTAAGGCATTTTCTGAAGCAGTCATATTCTCATTTAAAAGCATCTTAAAACAGCAATTAGCTGAACCAGTGATGATATATAATGAGAACCAGACTATAAGAGTCCTAGGCAACAGCTAGTTTGGGAGTGTAGCGGCAGGAAGGCAGCACAGGGGCAAGGTTCGGGATGGTTCTTAGCAGATGGGGGTAAAGGAAAGAGTCTTGGAGCCCTTGATGGCATTTACGCTTTTTATTGTCAGAGGTGGCCAGGTACATGGCAGGCATGGGGGCCGGGGGGCCGGGAGGCTGGCAGGCCTCCCAGCCCCCGGCGCGTCTCACCCTCTCAGCTGCTTTCTACTGCTGCTGCTCACATTGATCAGTACTGTTGGTCCTGTCAGTCCTGGCATCCTCATGACGCCACCCATTTAAGCCCGTGTCCAACTCAGCTGCGCTCACTTGCTCATGCCCACCCTGGAATGCTCGCAGCACCGCAGGTGTCCATCATCACGGTGGTGGGAGGATGGAAGGACCTGATTTTTCTAACCCTACAGGGAGGAAACTCTGGACCCTGGGAGACAAATAATATGTGATAAAGAGGGCCTCCCTGGTGGCGCAGTGGGTTAAGAAATGCACTATGAGGCAAGCCGCAGCCACTGCAGCACGAGTTCGATCCCTGCTGCCAGCCAGGGTGGGGACCCACATGGCGTGGCAGACCTCTCCTGCTGTGCCCGCTGCTCCCCTCAGCAGTGTACTTCTGTTGA